>CM031949.1:25587253-25884753 GCA_018749465.1 Paracanthobrama guichenoti
AGAACTGTAGGTGTAAATTCAGAATGATGTTATTTATCTTTTAAGGTCAAATTGTTCTTTTAAAAAATGTGTTATGTCATATTTGAATTAGTATTAGAATATAGAGTTGACCGGATAATTGATGTTTTATACTGTAATTTCACTGTCAGTGTATTAGGAGCACCTAGTATTTGTTGTGTTTCTGCCTCTGTATTTTCTCATTTGCTTATTTTCACATGTGCATTTGTTTCTGGCAGTTGTGTGGCGACCGGATGAGCTGTATCACATCTTTGTGGTGTGGTTTCATATGTTTCACGGTAAATACAAGTGAGCTCGATCTTGCGTCTCCGTGTGGTCCTTCCTGGGAGGGTCAGAAGAAATGAAGCGAACCAGAAAAAAGGGGGTTACGATACATGACCTATATATTTTAACTCTTTCCGCCAGCGTTTTAAAAAAGTTGCCAGCCATCTCAGGGTTTTGACCATTTCTCCAAAAATGTAATAGCCCATAGAATATTGTTTTATGGATATCTGAGGATGCAATATATCAAAGAAAGAGCTGACCCTCTTCTTTAAAAAGCTTCATGCATTCTTTTTATCAACATTTGAATAATAGGTAGTTTCACTAAAAAAGCAACATTTTTGAACAAAAAGCTGAGATAATCATGTTTCAGTCAGAGACTGTATCAGATCAGATTCAGGCGATGATCAAGCTGAAAGATGGGTAGATGAGTCCATCAGCACCCCTGATACTTTCACAGTCCTACAGCTTGTCCTGGGTCCACATCTCCTCGGTGACATTAGATGGTTACGATTTATATATTCTTAATGTTGATTTTACATATGCATCTGCTTACATCGATCGCTTGTTTTACTGCGTCTTCCTCACTATGTGTTTGATCAGGAGATGGGCAATAGCGCCCCCTAGTGTCTAACAGTGAAAACACAAATGAAAATTCTGTGTTTACGTGGGGAAAAAGTTAAGGTGCATACTTATTAATAATCAAGATAAATTATCATAAAAAATATTTCCAAGCTCTTTCAATATCTGGGATTAATGAAATTTTTGTGCCAATTAAATTGGTGATCATGTTTATTAAAGTGTTTCATACAAGCGCTTGGTGATAATTCTTAGTTTTCTGTGATAATTATTATTTATCTCTAGCTACTGCAACAACACAGTGATCACTGATATCATTCACAAACCACGGAAGCTAAAGTATTTATGAAGGGCATTTGTGAGAACAAGATTTAACAATGGATTTTCTGGAAATTTCAGATTAGGTCTGGTAGGTGAATCTACCAGGTGAAAAAGATTATCTGGAACACTTTAACATGCGTCAGATACGGTGCATCCAATTTAGTTAAATCACCCATTGATATCAATTTATAATGCAAATGTATAGTGAGGTTGACATGTCTTTGAAACATTTCCGTTTAATAATAGTTCATGATGTTTAGCTATCGATTCGAAGTAACAGTATAGTAGTCTCAAAGCAATCTTTAACATAAATTGCCTAAGATTTTTTTGGTGAAAGAACCTTATTAGTTTGAAAATAATCTATTAATAGCAAATAAACACTTTTGTGTATTGGTTGCTAAAGCTATTTGCAGTTACTACCCAGGTAAGTTCGAAGTTAGTTTGAGCAAACTCTGGTTTCGGGATCAAGAAGGTGGATTAGGTTTTAGCAGTGTTCATCACCATAGTACCTTACACTACAGGGCCCACAACCTGCTCAGGCTTTATTCTGGGTTAGGGTGCAAACCCAAACTGGACCAATCAGCTGCAAGTAAAAGATGCAAAAGCCACACCCCTGTATCTCTCGTTCCAAACTAAACCAGTTTATAGTGGAGAATATTTGTAATCTTGATTGGCTTGGGAATGGGCTTATTTATCCCGAAGCGTATCGCTGAGGTTGCCTTCATGATGATTCTAGAATGCGTCACTGAAGAACAACCACATTTGAGAGTCGCACACATCGTCGATTCATCGTGCTTCAGAGGACCTGAGACTGCAGCGTAACGGCCAACTTCACATTGCTATTCGGACATGACCATTGCAAAGACTGTTGCCATCTCTTTCCACACAGACTGTTGCCATCATTGCATACACTGCCCCTAATCGCAAGACCAGCAAACATCTGTAGCCTATGCTCTTATATGTAAATTTTATTTGCATTTGTGTGATATTTTGACCGTGAATTTGTACATTGTATTTGATTGCTATTCAACATTCATAAGAGTAAATTAAGTACAATTCAGTTCAACTGTCTTCTTTTCATTACTCTCGTGGCCATTGGACTTCCAATGTGGTGTCGACCTTCTGAGGAGCGGTTGGCATCGTAATAGGTGCAGTACAGTTCCTTCCAAACACAACGATGTATTCATTTGAGGTCTTTGTGAACCTATTATTATTAGGCATATTTCTTTTGATTCACATCATGCATTGATGTAGTCAAATATTCTTTCAAGCTGCCTTCTCAAACTTTACATGATGTTTATTCCTGCTTTATGCGCGCATTTAATTCCATGATAATTTTCAAAACGATCTCTCAATCTTGCCAGAAGAGAAGTGGGTGTGCTGTCTCTCTTGCGAGAAGTGAATCAAAGCGGGCGCTGTGATTGGCTGTTTGCATGCGTGTCCACTTTTTTTCAGGCGCACGCGGCTTCAGAGTTAATCACAAACTCTGGATTAAACCTGAGTTGACAGAGAGCGTTTATGCCAAGCTTTTGAGAGACCATTGAACTTGATGTGGTTGGATTTGTCAACTCTAAACCTACTCTTAAACTCAGAGTTTGCTTAATGCAACAGGCCTCGGGTCAGTGATAAGTATTATTCTACTTTGTGATGCTGAAAACTGCTCACATTATCATCAGGTGTCACCACTAATGTTCAACAGTCACTTAATTAATCTCTTAATTATCTCATTAATCTGATATATTATGACAGCTGAAGTGAGTAACACTGATGATCTCTTCCTCACGGCTCCTGTTGGTGGGTGGAGGATATATCAGGCAGCAAGTGAACATTTGTCCTCAAAGTTGATGTGTTAGAAGCAGGAAAAATGGGCAAGCGTAAAGATTTGAGCGAGCTTGACAAGAGCCAAATTGTGATGGCTGAAGCGACTGGGTCAGAGCATCTGGCTGATAACTGGCTTAGTGGGTAACGCCGGGCTCCTTTAAGGAAGATGCTGATTCAGGGGAAAGATAGCTCACTAACGTCTCCTCAACTTTAAGGGCATCTCCCTTAACTGTGCACTTTATAGTTTAATATAGATGAGTAGTTAGATGTTTGTGCACTGTACACTCTATGCTGAAACTGGTTTCTTATTGTTCAAAACAAAGGAACTCTCCCACTGAAGTGCACCTTCCTCATTGGTCAAGCCAAACTCAAAGGTGTGGTCTCTGGAACTTAAAGGCCAATACAAAAATTTCATGATTAATTACTCCAGACTGTCCAAGATGTATGCTTTTATAGTTTTATAGGCTAATAAAATAAAGTAAGAATTAGAAACGATCTATCAATGGACAGTAGGGTTTTTTGATTTGCTGTCACGTTCTGAAGGTTTCTGTGTAATTCACACCCTGACTAAGACACATTAAAGGAAGCATTTCAGTAAGTATATGAATGCACTTCAAAAAAAAAAAAAAAAAAAAAAAAAACCAATGGTTAATCAAATTTGTATCTCATTGTGAATTCTCAAGATGAATCTTTCTGAATCAAATCGATTTTCTGTCTACCCAAAGATTCACACTACTAATTTATTCAGAGATTTCAATATTTATTCCAAAAATATTCAGAAACTGAAATCCTAAATATCAACCAAACACACCAACAATCACATATAAATTTTACATATGTTACATTTAATTGACAGTTCATTGTAAAATCAATTCACTTCTGCCATTCTAAGAAAAACATATTTCATTCTGAGACACAAATAATATTATTATGAAGGAATCACATTCAACCAGTTATTACTACAGATAAGATTAGTGAAAAACATAAAGACATAAACACACCAGATATGCAAAGAGATTCTTAAAACACACATATATTGTGTCAGTATTTCAGACATCTAAAGAACAGTGTAAGGACCGGTTTTACTGCTAAGACAAAAGCTGAGATCCAACACCCCTGCATTAAAACAATAAAACTCAATCTGAAGAGAAGATCTCACAGAGAAACTGTGAGACACCGCCCTGACCAAACCCTCTCCCCTCTCTACCTCCCTTTCCCCTTCCCCTGATTCAAGTCCCAGAATGCAGATATACTACAGATGATTTATCTTGTGAATCTATTGTTTTATCCCTTTCATGTCTGGTGTCTTTTAAAGGTCATAGTGCGATTGGTAAAATGGTCTCAGCATCACTGGAAGTCACTGGTAGGGTTAGAAAGATTGAAACATATGAGACTTGTGTTCTCTTTTTTGAGTGGTCTCTCCAAAGATATCTGATCTTCTCCCCCAAACTAGGTGTTTGTGTTGCAAATATTTACAACCCTTTGTTCTGGTCTGGGTATTTAAGGAAGGGTGCAGGGCTGCCATTTGGGAACATTCTGTAGACAGAAGCCCCCATGCAGTGTTGTGTCAGTGTCATAAGAGAACCACGCACACCACGCTGTATGTATTGTGCCAGATATGACTCTTTGAAACTATTTTCATATTACTTAATTGTATTTTATGCTGAAAGTTGTGTACCATGGATTCATGTTTAATTATGTTCTTTAAGTTCTGTCTGGCCAAAATAAATGTTAATCTTGATTTATTCTGTATTTTTTCATAAATCATTACTCAAGTAGTGTCGCATGAGGAGTTTTGTAGGAGTTTCTGTAAATCTTTCTGTCAGGGCAGATTCATACCGAGGACCCCATGACCGAGCATGGCGCTAAGCATGAGGGGCAATCTGATTTCTGGGTGTCACTGTTATTATCAAGTTACAGCTCTCGTGACTATTGCTAAAATTACACTTTCTGTTATGAGTAAGCATTTGCGACTCACTTAAAGGTAAAATAGTTCACTCTGTAATCCTCTGTAATATCAGAACTGACTAATTTGCGTCCGTGAGGTAATGTAATTATAATCGAGCATTATCCTCTGGCGACTCCGGGTCCCATGGAGGAGCGAGTATTTGAAATTAAGAGATACTAAGAGAAATCAAAGATCTAAATTAAATCACAACTAAACTTATGATCAGCTGTTAAGTTACAAATGTAACAAATGTAACAAAGTTACAAAGAATTGGAGTAAGATCAAATTATTCATGGAGTCAGATTTAAAATTCGATGGTCATAAATTAAGTGAATCCAACAGAAGTGCTGAGAAGGCGAACACGCAGAAGTCCTTCTCGACCAGGCCGTTAGATTCCGTCCTTGAGGCTAACGGATGGACCTTACAAAATGGTGACCCGGACCTCCGTGATCTCCAGGATGCGAGTGTCTTTTCAGCGAAGTATTGGGATTACAACAAGCAAGAGGTGATTTCCTTCTCTTTCTTCAGCTGTGATGGTAAGTCCATTTTTGCTTTTTAGAAATGTTGGGAATATATTGAATACTGTATAAATCCGATGAAGGCTTGAGAATTAGACAACCAAAGTGCTTATCAGGAACATGAAAGCAACAGCGTAGAGTAGAAATGATATCCCTTGCTTTAAAATTCTCCTTGTTTGCATACGCAGCAAGAGAGGAAATTTTATTTCGGTACTCAAAAAGAAGGCTGTAAATTAAAGGTCCAGTTACATTTGTTTATTTGCTTTGCTGCAACAACACAGCAAAGAAAAGAACAACTGGCCACGTTAACGTGTGAACAAAATCTTACTGGAAAAGATCTCACTGCAATCCTTTGTGTGTAAAATGTGAAGGTGGACAAAACTGAGTCAGGACTGATGTCACAATTATAAATGTGTTGTGAAATATAGCGTTTTTACTATGGTCTCATTTCAGACATTGGAATCGCTGCACTTTTGTGTCTTCATTAGTGTCTCAAAAGAGACTGAGAAAATTAACAGAACAAAGATGAACTTTGTCTTTCTTCATCAGACCTGTGTTTGTCAAACCTTTCTTTTCATATGCAAATAGATTCCCCAAAGAATGCAATTGATAATATCTAAAAATAAGAAAATTGTGCCCAATTCTATATTGTGTAGTCACAAAATCTTTAAATTGAGCAATGATTTGACCCGTGCGCTCAGCGTTTTGCAGTTTATTGAACGTCCACAGCATCTAAGTTGATAACTGGTTTCCAGTTTGGTCTTGTTGCTGTCACACAATGATCCGCCAGCACAGCAGGAGCTGCAGGGCCAATCTGAAAGATCAGGGAGATTATAACACATGATTCTGGACAAATGACTGAGCAGAGACCCTCTTGAGACCAGCAAATAAAATTATTTTTTAATTCATACTATTTTAATATAATATGATTTATATTATGATTATAATGTAAATTATATTGTAATGGCTAGGAATGGCTTTTGATCTCATGATGATTCAGCATTATTTAGGATGAAAGATTGTTGAAGGAGTAGAAGGAGGATCAGAATGTAGAAAGATGGGATGTGCATTAGGAACAAGGCGGCAAGAGCACTATCAGTGTTGAAATGATGGGAAGGAGAACATAGATGGTTAAAGAAACTAATGTTAAGAAAAGAAAACTGAAGTGAAAAACCTAAAGAGAAAGAACTTCTTTATCTTCTATTTGTGCAAGAATCTTTAATGAGAAAAAATGACAATGCCCAGTTAAATGATTAACCTGATTGCTGTAACTTGAATAGGCTGAATTCATTCAAGACCTAATCATTTACATTCCAATCTCAAACCCAGGAGAGAGAGGAGGTTTGAGCTTTCCATTGTGATGCAATGACAAACAAAGGGGTGCAAGTTTTAGCAACCTCCTCACTGGGAGCGTTAGATGGGATGGGATCTGATCGGGGAAGTTATTTACCGGGAATGTAATGAAAGCTGTGTGTTATGTTAATCTCAGACATTGACTCCACAGGATACACACCACAGAGATCCAAATGGTCAAGAGTTTGAAAGACACCATAAATACCAAAGAACCTGTTGCTCTAAACCCAGATCTGGCTTGTATAAACAGCATCATTCAAAGAGATCCTCCCAGGGGACCTGAGTGTGATAATGATCACAATACAGCAGATTGAGTAAACACAACTGCAACAACAGCTTAAGGTGTAATGGGTCCGACTGCATTTACACACCAGCAGTCAGACCTGACCATTATAAATCAGTTTACTTGACCTTTTTCCTTTACAGAAACATAATCATGATGATGATCCATGTCTTTGTAAACTAAAACAAATTCTCTCATAATGGCATAAAACCTTAACAGGTTAAAGCCATATGCAACAACTGTCTGGCTAAGGCCATTGAAGAAAAAATAAGATAGCACCATCTATCTTAGTGAAATTTGTGTAAAGGTCCAATATTAGACTGTGTTTCTCTCTGTGTTTCTCTCTCTGTGTTTGTTTTCCTTTCAGGCTGATGGCTGCCACTCTTCAGACCCAGACTCCACAAGGGTCTGGGCTGGCCGGCATCAGCCAGGATACACACACACAACTTAACATAGGAGATGGGGTGAAGATACTTCATGAAGCCATTCACACCCCACAGCACACATAGCTACATGGCTTCCCAGTGTAAAAACTGGAACTAAATGATACAACACAGATTATGGTAGGATAGACACCACCCATCTCCTATACACATACACACACACACACACTTTTAACTCTAAAACCACACAACATCTCTACCTGGAATAGATCATAGGACTGTCCAAGCCAAAATCATTAATATAATGCAAATCTATCATACATTATTCACCTTCATACATATAGGACAAGGGCAATTATTTTCATAATTCCTTTTCAGTTAGGTTGAACAAGTTTATGGCTTACAGCTATGTCAACTTCCTATATGTAGTCCATGTAAGGTGCATAAAACATGTGCATGGCTATCAACACACATCAATTGATTGACAATTAATTGATTAGTAAATTGATGGACAAAATCTTTATTATGTCCAGTCAGTGGTATTGTTGCAAACTGGGAGGGCCCCCTAGTTTCCAACATATCACTAATGACAATGAAAATATATCTAAAAGAGTTAGATGCAGAGTGCAGGCATTTCTATCAATTAATAAAACAATTCTCAGTCAGACCTGCCTTATTGAGTGTGTCTTAGCCTGTACATCAAATGCACAGAAGATGAGTGCAAAAGCTAAACTAGAGATTTTAAATCTCTGTTTCTGTAAATCTCATTCTCTAAGTGATTTGATTGAAATATTAGCTTTCAGTAATGATTTGAAAGTAAAAACCAACTGATATAGACACTTTTATAATAACAATTATTAAATTGTGTAATTCCATGTTTAATTATGTGATATATTTTGATTATGCATACTTCTGGTAAATATACTTGTTATATTGATGTTTTGTTACCCTTCCTGTAATTCATCCAGACCACGTTTAAATTCCACTTCCATGTCAGTGGCAGTGAAGAATCTGGCTATCAAATGAGACCTCACTAAATATTTGACCCTGAAAAATGAGACCGTATTTACCACTCGCACTTCTGACATGAGTTTATCATGTGTTGTTATTCTTATGTTCTTGTGTTTATCCAACAACTCTCTTTTCCCATCTCACAATAACCAGAAAGTCATCAGTGTTCAATTATTGCATGGTTATTCAGAAGTTGTTCAGGTGTCTCACACACAATGGAGCTTCATCAGTGAAATGATTCCTTCACCCATGGAGATCTGACCTGCCCGGCAAACCAAACCTTCTGCTTGAAGGTGACCGAGGACTTCTCAAAGGGTCAGCTACCTAAGAATCCTGGGAGGACAGGACACAGATGCTTCCTCAAAGTGTAAAGACACTTTCCACTGACACTTTCTGCTAATGGACACAACAGACTTGGGACAACAAGTCATTCTACAGACTGAAAACTATCACAATCAAGTGCAGGTGGAAGCAAACCTGACCAACAGGATCATAGATATCCTGTCCAATTGCGACAGCATCCAGTCAGCGCAGTACGCCTACACCTAAAGGGACTGTGCCAGAGGTGTGTTTTGCAGTGTTTTCATCTTCATGTTCAGCCTGTCTTAATGTTGTTATTTCAGGTGACTACTTGATTCCTGCACCCATGGACTTGTGCTGTTAACAAGGATCAGCACCATGAACACTATGGAAACAACATCCAAAATATGGAAACAGGAATATCCAAATATGTCCCTTGGAAACTCATATGAATTTGTCCCAAGGGGCCAGGGGTCGTCTGTAAGGACCGGTTTTACTGCTAAGACAAAAGCTGAGATCCAACACCCTGCATTAAAACAATAAAACTCAATCTGAAGAGAAGATCTCACAGAGAAACTGTAGGACACCGCCCTGACCAAAACCCTCTCTCCCCTCTCTACCTCCCTTTCCCCTTCCCCTGATTCAAGTCCCAGAATGCAGATATACTACATATGATTTATCTTGTGAATCTATTGTTTTATCCCTTTCATGTCTGGTGTCTTTTTAAAGGTCATAGTGCGATTGGTAAAATGGTCTCAACATCACTGAAGTCACTGATAGGGTTAGAAAGATTGAAACATATGAGAATTGTGTTCTCTTTTTGAGTGGTCTCTCCAAAGATATCTGATCTTCTCCCCAAACTAGGTGTTTGTGTTGCAAATAGTTACAACCCTTTGTTCTGGTCTGGGTATTTAAGGAAGGGTAGCAGGGCTGCCATTGGGGAATATTCTGTAGACAGAACCCCCATGCAGTGTTGTGTCAGTGTCATAAGAGGCACTCACACACGCTGTATGTATTGTGCCAGATATGACTCTTTGAAACTATTTTCATATTACTTAATTGTATTTTATGCTGAAAGTTGTGTACCATGGATTCATGTTTAATTATGTTCTTTAAGTTCTGTCTGGCCAAAATAAATGTTAATCTTGATTTATTCTGTATTTTTCATAAATCATTACTCAAGTAGTGTCGCATGAGGAGTTTTGTAGGAGTTTCCGTAAATCTTTCTGTCAGGGCAGATTCATACCGAGGACCCCATGACCGAGCATGGCGCTAAGCATGAGGGGCAATCTGATTTCTGGGTGTCACTGTTATTATCAAGTTACAGCTCTCGTGACTATTGCTAAAATTACACTTTCTGTTATGAGTAAGCATTTGCGACTCACTTAAAGGTAAAATAGTTCACTCTGTAATCCTCTGTAATATCAGAACTGACTAATTTGCGTCCGTGAGGTAATGTAATTATAATCGCGAGCATTATCCTCTGAGCGACTCCGGGTCCCATGGAGGAACAGTATTTGAAATTAAGAGATACTAAGAGAAATCAAAGATCTAAATTAAATCACAACTAAACTTATGATCAGCTGTTAAGTTACAAATGTAAAAAATGTAACAAAGTTACAAAGAATTGGAGTAAGATCAAATTATTCATGAGTCAGATTTAAAATTCGATGGTCATAAATTAAGTGAATCCAACAGAAGTGCTGAGAAGGCGAACACGCAGAAGTCCTTCGACCAGGCCGTTAGATTCCGTCCTTGGGCTAACGGATGGACCTTACAACAGTAAAACTTTGAGAAGATCACATTGTGTCATGATAATTAATATATAAATATATGAAAGTAAATAAGAAAAATAATGAGGAATGAAAACAGTGACTGTGAGTAAACACACAAACATTCACATGTTTTCACTCATCATTTGTGCAGATGAAGTTGAGTTTGCGACTTTCAGGAAGGCTGACCCAGCGCTGATCTCCTCCAGACTGAACTGCTCCTTTTCTCTTCTCCAGACGGCAGTTTTCCGGTGTCGTTCCGTTCCCTGGAGCCCAGTTCTGATAGCACATGTTCTCTCCACTCAGCCAGAGCCACATGTTCATGATGCAGTAGTTGTGTAAACCCAACCACACCTCCGCAGTAGACGCCCCTTTAACCACATTCATCACACGACGCTGCGTCTCTTCTGAATGAACCGAGACCAGATCCACATGATTCTCTCTGCAGTATCTCAGAGCTTCAGACCACGTCCGGCTCTCTTTGATCAGAATCAGTTTATCTGGACACAAAACAAACCACAAGCAAAAACTAGAGAGAGACTGATCAAAAACAACATGCAGAACAAACACTGTGGAGGAATCTGTCATGTCAGACATGTAGCGTGAGCTTTAAGATATCTGGAGGTGATGGATGGATTGTGTGTGTTTGTGAGGATCTGCTCACCTTCATGACACACAAAAGGAAATTGGATGTTGCAAGAGATGTCATGCCATTGTCCCTGAGCCTTCGGTTCAATCACTACACAGTTTTCTCCAACATTATCAGGTTGACCAGAGCTCCAGTATCTGAATGAGGAGTCACTCTGATCTGACCACTGCCATGAGTCTCTGAACAGACCGATCCAGACATCATTAGATATGAGACTATCATTGATGAACTTCTGAACCTGTTGACTCTCATTCTGGTTCCTCACACTGACCAGATCAGTGTGATTCTGTCTGCAGTAACTCTGAGCGTCTCTCCAGTTCTTCGTCTGATTGACAAAGACGAGTCCTGTGCTCACTTTAAGAAAAACACATGGAAACAGATTCATGAGTCAGTTTGTTCATTATTCTTACACTGATTTATGGTTTGGATGTGAATAAGAGCAGCGGTGGAGCATCAGAAACACGTGTCATTCAAAAACTGATTCTGCAGCTGATGATATATATTCTCAATATCATCAGGATTATTTTGCTAATTTCCGTGATAATTTTATTGCAACATTTTGTTACATGTTTCTCTGGAATACTTGTCTGGCTATCAGCAGACCAAGCTCAATATAAGATTGAACATTGGTCTGGGGAGTCTGCTCTGTATTTTCTACTGCACAAGAGGCGTGCACAACGAGCATAATTCAAATGACACTGGACGCAATTGGATAGTCCATCAACCAATCAGACCACAAGAGGCGTGATCAACGGCAACAACCCATCGCTTCTCTATCCGTCATCATGTTAAACCCACCAATAGTGCGCCAGGTGGATAAGCCAGTCTGTGATTGGTTCCCGCAAAAGTGTAACAGAAGCAGTAGAAATGAATGTAAAGGTTTCCAAACTGAGCTGCAGGGCGAAATCAAATCGCCGGCAGATCAGACTGGGTTTACCCAGTCTACTGTAATAAATGATTCAGACACAAAGATCTGAATGAGAGAAACATCAAACAGATGAAGATGTTTCACTGCAGGTTAATGTGTCCGTTAACTAGTCCTGAGAAATATGTCAGGAAAAATTACATTCAAAATGATTATTTTTGTAGACTAATAATACATACAAAATCAATATGGTTGGAATATTAATAATAATGTAAGTGAGTGTTTGTCTTGTTTCTAGTCTGATGTTTTTTTATGTTGTAATGGACTGTGTCTGTGTGAGTTCACTTTTAAAGTTTTCAAGTTTAAGTATTAAGTCTTTACAGGTTTGTGTTGAGATCCTGAAGCTGAATGAATCAAGCAATATCACACAGCTCTAGACGTTCAGATGTTTATCACATCTACTTAAAAAAAAAAAAAAAAAAAAAAAAAAAATATATATATATATATATATATATATATATATATATATATATATATATATATATATATATATATATATATAAATAAATAATAGTAATACAGGTAACAAGTGAACACAAAATCACACTGACAAGATGAGAACTGAACTTTGTTCTCAGGACAAGAGTTTTGTTCATAAATATCAAGATGGGTCAATATGTTGTTGTATGTCTATTATATGTTGAAATTGTATGCATCCATTATTTAATTACAATTTATTTAGAATTTATATACATTTTGCTGAAAAAAAAAAAAAAAAATAATAATAATAATAATTCTCTAGACTCTCTAAAGGCAGATTCCCAAAGTTATCAACAACACAAGATCAACATGCGTTCAATATCAGTTTGTTTTCTACAGAAGTTAAAAGGGTGACAAATATACACGGTCTTCACTATATTTATGACCACATTAAAAAGTAGCAGCATTCAGTGTTGCATTATTTTTGTACAGGTGTACAAAATCTTTTTATAAATGAGTGTTATTGTCATTATATGGAGCTGCACTTACTGTTGTTAGATGAACTGCAGATGAAAGTCAGGCTGTTACTACATGACCAATCATGGCATCGTCCATTCCTCATCATAGCACACTCGTCTCTGCCATCAGGTTGTCCAGGTCCCCAGTTCAGATAGAGCGCAGGATCACCTGAAGACCACTGCCATTTATTAACACCCGTCCTCTGCAGCCCAATCCAGACATACTGAACACCTGCATCATTCACACTCTTCTTCAGCTCGTTCATGTCGTTCATGTTGTCAACGGTGGCCAGATCTGTGTAAGTCTCTCTGCAGTATCTCTGAGCTTCAGTCCAGTTCTTCTTCTCGTTTATAAAGTGATACTGACGCTGAACACATTCAGATACGGAGCAGAGAGCTGTGAAAGAGAGGGTTTGATTTAATGCTTTTCATAACAGGGTCAAACCTGATGAAACTATAAACCATAAATAAAACCACAAACACACTCACCAATGAGAAGAAGAACGAAATATAGAGTTTGGTCCATTTCTGAGGAAGAAACACATTGAAAAACTCAGACATCAAACATTCCCTGATTCATTTTGGAGTAAAATATGACAATGTCCATATCTTAACAGCAGCATGAATGAAACGCACAGTCAGACAGTTCTTACTTTAGAGGTCGTGTGTTTCTGTCCTGAGTCTGATGTTTCTATCTGCAGCTTTAAACTACGATTAGTATATCTGCTCTCATCCCTCATTCAGCGCCTCACCTCATTTGTTTATTTCTCTGAAAACCCCTATTTCATATTATACTTCCTCCTTATTTGTGTATTTGTCCAACTCTTTCCCCATATTTGCATATTTACATATGTGTCTGTCTCAGTGTCAGTCAATATGAATATGGACCTTAATCAGAAAATTATTTACGTATGAACATTCATAATTTATATTTTATCTTTAATAACTAAACCTCTCGGTTATGCATGGTAACCCTCATTCCCTGAAGGAGGGAACGGAGACATGCGTCGGATGTCACTGACAAATTGGGATCACTTCTGGGAGCCCCTATCAGCTTCGAAATATAGAGAACAGGCCAATGGCCATTGGTGTGCGAGATTTGCCCCGAATTCCAGGCACGATTCGTCGCCCGAAAATGCCTGCAGGTCCCCTACCCTCTTGATGGAGGCCAATGCAGTCAGGAGTACTGTCTTCCAAGACAGGACTTTTAACTCAAAGGGAGGTATTTGCAGTGCGGTTAGCACCAGAGACAGGTCCCAAGAGGGTATAGAGAGAGGACGAGGTGGATTTAGTATCCTCGCCCTCCTCAGGAACCTGACGATGAGATCGTGCTTCCCCAAGGACTTACCGTCATAGACTTTAAGGGTGGAGGGATACAGCCTTCACCCCATCCCTTCTTGCAGGAAGGAAAGCACAGAACTGATCGAACACCTTCAGTGTCTGCGCAAGAAGGCTCACTGGGGGAAATGCATATTTGCGTAGGCCCCAGGGCCAGCTGTGTGCCAGTTCATCCAAGCCGAGAGTCCCCTCGGTCAGGAAATAAAACAACTGGCAGTGGGACGTGTCCGGGGCAGCAACAGGTCTACCTGTGCGGTCCCGAAGCATCTCCCGGCTGTCGTGAGAGCTCGTCAGCAGCATGATTGAGCAGGCCCAGAATGTGAGTGGCACGAAGCGACCTCAGATGATTCTGACTCCAAAGGAGGATATGGCGGGCGAGTTGTGACATGCGATGGGAGCATAGACCACCCTGTTTGTTGATGTACGCAACAGCCGCAGTGTTGTCCATATGGACCGGAACGTGCTTGTCTCGTAGCGGCCCTTTGAGGCAGCCCAGCGCAAGATGAACTGTTAACAACTCGAGGCAATTGATATGACATTGCAGTTGAAGCCCTATCCACAGACCCAAAACTGCAAGCCCATTGTACGTGGCCCCCAGCCGGTGGATGAGGCATCCATGGAGACAACAGCATGCCTGGACACTTAAGGCACTCTTAAGGCACTCCTGCCCATAGTAATGAAGGATCCGACCATGGGCTGAAGGTTTGACGGCACTTCGGTGTTACTGAGATACGAAGCGAGCCGCTCTGCCACACCCATCACAGGACTCGGTCATTCGGCCAGTGTTGAAGCGGTCTCATATATGAAGCAATCCGAGTGGCATCACTGCGGCTGCGGATGCCATAGGCCACAGGAGCCTCTGTCAGTGGTACCACTGTCCTGCGTTTTAACAAATTCAAGCAGTTCAACACCGACTAGACGGGGTCGACCTGTTAGGTCGACTGAGTCCAGCTCCATACAGAGAAAAGAGATCCTCTGCAAGGGGCAGAGTTTGCTCTTTTCCCAGTTGACCCGAAGTCCCAACCGGCTGAGATGCCCGAAGAGTCCATACAGACATGCCCGTCCCTCAGACACAAAGCGTAGGAACGTTGAGGGAGAATCGAGGGAGATCGAGACATGAAAGTATGCGTCCTTCAGGTCGATCGTTGCAAACGAATCTTGGGGATGGATGCACCTGAAGAAGTGTTTCTGCATTAGCATTCTGAACGGCAGCCTGTGAAGGGACCGATTCAAGAACCGCAGATCCAAGATTGGCTGTAACCCGCCGCCTTTCTTGGGTACAATGAAGTACGGGCTGTAGAAGCCAGCCAGCCCAAATGAAACACTAGGTCCTTTTTTTTTTTTTTTTTTTTAAGGACCAGCAATCCAATCTATATAACCGCCTATAAAGTGCGGTCACTTCCAGCGTTTGGCAAATCGGATCATGCCGCCATTTTCCTCACTCCCGAATACAAACAAAAGCTCCTCCAGGAACCCCCGGTGAGGCGGGAAGTTAAGCGTTGGTCGCCCCACTCAGAGACCGCGCTTCAGGCAGCTCTGGATGATGTTGACTGGGACATGTTCCGAGCGAGTTCAGCCGACGTAAGCGAGTTCACAGATGTGGCGCTTTGCTTCATCAACATGCTTACAGAGCAAGCCACGCAAACAATAACAATAACGTCCTTCTCAAATCAGAAACCGTGGGTGGACAATTCAATCCGCGCGGCAGTGAACGCACGCACTGCTGCTTACAACGCCGGTCTCCATTCAGGGAATATGACTGAATACAGAACGTCCTGTTATGCTCTGCGGCATGTGGTTAAAGCCGCAAAGCTCCGATATAAAGACCGAGTGGAGTCTCATTTCCAACTCAACGACTCGCGGAGCATGTGGCAAGGTCTGAGGTCCATCTGCTCCTTTGGATCTAAATCCTCTGCAGAGGTGAACGCTGACCCGTTGCTCGTGAATGAGTTAAACTCTTTCTACACTCGCTTTGACTGTAACCGCGGCAACGCGACTCCGCCAAGTGGTGCGTTAGAGGAAATTACTCAGAGCAGCAACAATCACGTGATCTCTGTCTCGGAGGATGAAGTTCGGAGAGCACTCAAGCGTGTGTACGTCAGGAAAGCTGCCGGGCCGGATGGTATTTCAGGTCGTGTTCTGCGGTCCTGTGCTGATCAGCCCGCCGGGTTGTTTACATCTATCTTTAATGAGTCCCTCGCTACATCTGTGGTCCCCACCTCCTTCAAAAAATCCACCATCATCCCTGTCCCTAAGAACAGTAAACCCTCTTGCCTAAATGACTATCGTCCAGTGGCTCTCACGTCTATAGTCATGAAGGTCTTTAAAAACACCATTTGCGCCTTCATTCCTGGCACTTTGGACCCTCTTCAGTTTGCCTATCGTCCCAATAGATTGACTGAAGATGCCATCTCTCATGTCCTCCACTCCTCCCTCACTCACATCGACAGCAAAAGTGGGAACTACGTAAGGCTGCTATTTATTGACTATAGCTCAGCCTTTAACACCATAGTTCCCACCAAGCTAACCTCCAAACTCCTGGATCTCGGCCTGAATCCTTCTCTCTGCCACTGGATTGAGGACTTCCTCACTGGCAGGCCTCAGGTGGTGAGAATAGGCCAGTCCACCTCCACCTCCATCACCCTGAGTGTGGGAGCTCCACAGGGCTGTGTCCTGAGTCCCCTGCTCTACTCGCTCTACACACATGACTGTTTGTCCACACACAGCTCCACCTCTATCACCAAATTTGCTGATGATACTGTTGTCCTGGGCCTCATTTCCAACAACAATGAGACGGCATACTTGGACGCAGGTGGAGCATCTAACATCATGGTGCCAAGACAACTGTCTCTCTCTGAATGTTGGCAAGACCAAAGAAATGATTGTGGACTTCAGGAAGAGACAGCAACGGACATACTCCCCCCTCATGATCAGCGGGTCACCAGTAGAGAGAGTGAGCAGCTTCAAGTACCTGGGAGTAAACATCTCCGAGGACCTGACCTGGACTGCTCACATTCAGACACAGGTGAAAAAAGCCAGGCAAAGACTGTACCACCTGCGCCAGCTGAGGAAATTCAGGGTTTCACCAGCTATCCTGAAAACTTTCTATTTAGGGCGATAGAAAGTGTATTAACTCAGTGCATCACAGCGTGGTATGGGAACAGCACCAGTCATGACCGCAAAGCCCTGCAAAGAGTCGTGCGCTTATCCGGCGTATCTCAGGGTCAGCTCTCCCGTCTCTGCAGGACGTCTACACCAAACGCTGCAAAGGTAGAGCTACCAAGATCATCAAGGACTCTAATCACCCTGCAAACCCTCATTTCACGCTGCTGCCATCTGGTAGCGCTTCCAAGCCTGATGGCCAAAACTGAGAGACTCAGGAGGAGCTTCTTCCCCAGGCCATCAGACTCCTGAACTCAGTCACTTAACATCACGTGACTTCACTTCAGGATAAACATCGATACACTGTCATTGCACTGCACTTTCTGTTCTCGTTGTTACTGTGTAACAACCTGTTATAAACCTGTTTGCACATTATACTCTTTATACATTTGTTAACCACATATTTATAAGTCTACAGTTTACTCACTGCACAGTCTACTTCAATTATTTTATTCCACTTTATTCTTATTTTTACTTTTTTTTTCTCTTGACTTGATTATTTATAATTCTACAGAGATATATATATATAGATAGATAGATAGATAGAGATAGATAGATAGATAGTACTTTTTTTATCCTATTTCTATATAATTTCCTCCTTGTGTTTTTAACCGTGAATTTGCACTGTCCATGGAGCGGACCTGTTTACATTTCACTGCCGGTTGTATATTCTGTATATAACTGTGTATGTGACAAATAAAACTCTTGAAACTCTTGAAACAATCTGTAAGATACCAGCAGGCATGTGAGATGAAGCCAAGATACAATACACTGATGTGGACATGCTCTCATGAGAGAACATGAACCCCCCACGAACACAGTCTCAGCACGCTTGCGATGTGATAGAGGAGTGGGGGCCCACGGAGATGTACTCGTCGGGGGAAGCCCCACTGTAATCCTCAGGTCACCCAGGCATAACTGGATCGGGGTATAAGCGAAGGGACTCAACCTCGTTTGAGGTTCATAATCTCGATCGCACATCTAGAGCGCAGAGTGACGCGACAACCCATGCTGTCAGCTAGACAGCACACGGCGCGCTGAACGCTCAAACCCTCAAACCCTCACGAGGAAGGTGAGACGAACAGCGTGCCAACGTGGTCCCATTCTCCTGAGAGAACATGGATCACCCACGAACACAATCTCAACATGCTTATGCGACAAAACACAGGAGAGTAGTGCAGCCTGTGTATGCACTCACCGTTGGGAACCCCCTCACCCGAACCAACAGACCAAACAGTGCTGTGAAAGCAGCAGCTTATCATCAGTGAGCTTGCGGCTACTGCTGATCGTGCCTTCTCTCCCAGCACTCAAAGAAGCCTCTTCTGTCGTTCTCTCTCTGCTGAAGCAGGAACAGTCTGCTTCATCGACACCGTGTTCTGCTCTGAAGTGAATGACAAATGTGCCATTGGCCCGTTCTCTATATCTCGAAGTTGATAGGGGCTCCCAGAAGTGATCCCAATTCATCAGTGACGTCTGACGTATGTTGAACGTGACCGACTGAAAGGGAACAACTGTTTTGATGTAACATGAGTTATACAGTCCAGCAATGTAATCTCTGATCAATTTAATGTTTGTGTTTCTCTGTTTGAGGCTCCAGAGATGGAGGAGTGAGGTTGACTATTGAGAGAGTTTGTGTTGAGAGGAGAGAGGGTTTGAGAATAAAAATAAAAAAAGATGAAGAGAAAGATGTTTCCATTTTTCTTCTTTTTTTGCCCTTTTTTCTTCTTTCCTCTGCTGAGAGCTGAGGCCGCTGGTGTTGAGGAGGAAACAACATTAAAGACATTAAAGTGCTCATATTGAGCATTAATTTCCCTGAAGTTCATTTAATGTTACTAAAGGCCATTGGACTCCCATTATCCACTGACATAATAACATCATCATCATCTGCTGATACTTCAGAATAATTGTGTCTTATTTCATCTGTATAAATACTTGATTGTGATTGGCTGGAATGCGGACATTAAAACGTTACATATATTTTTAGAATTCGTCTCTGTGAATTTTGTTTTATTTTTTAATTTCATACTTCTGCTGTTTACTGTTTCTTTGTTTGTTTATAAAACATGAACACATTTGCATGTAACATCCTCATCACTCATTTGTTTATGTCACTCCACATTCAGATGTTCAGGATGGACAATATTTACATCTCTGACATGAAACAGAAGGAGAAACAGTGAGTGCTATTGTTCTAGTTATAATTCATTATATTTAATTTAGTCATATTCATTATTTAATATCAACAACAGGAATATTACACCATAACTGTATCCCAATTCAGAGCTGCATCCTTCGAAGTCCACAAAGGTCAAAGTGAATGTTATTAAAGGAGACGCTGAAGCCTATGGAGGATTTCCTGTTTGCATCATCACCGCACCTGTCGCCTTGCAACTGTGTGCCAGCTGCCAGTGGGAAACAGCAGAAACATTTCTGACAGACTTTTAAATATAAAGATGGAGGATATTTTTTGAGATGTTTCACCACCAGCACCGTCATGTGATAAATGCCTCTCTCCCAACATCTCATTCATGAGGACGAACCATGGCCTAGTTGCAGCAGAGGAAATAATGAATGCCAGTTATTATATACACAACCTTTCAGAAAAGATGGCTTTATTCATTTGCATACTTTTTTTAATTGTCCCATTAATTTTTATCTTGCAAGCGATTCACCATCTTCAGCAGGCACATTTTTCTCCAGAATCGCCCAAAATCAAGAGAAAGAGGAAACACTTGGGATAAATGTTAGCACAGGAATGCAAACTTATAAAGATTAGGAAAGATGACACAGCGGAACAGACACACAAAATCCCCCAGAAATCACTGGATGCCCAGATATGGTTTAAACATGATCAGACGAAGCTTGACAGCACCACAAAAAACACAACCGAGAAAAACAATGTGTTGTTGCCTTACTTTCAAGCCACACTGGCTTAATTGTTGGCCCTGATAATAAATTACAATTTCCCCCCTCAGTTTAATGAACTGAGCATCTGTTCTTTGCTCCCTAATAATGAAACAATAAAGCAAGTTTAGCTTGACATCACATAACAAATGCAGCCGAATGAAGTCACATGCAGTCGCTCAGATGAATGCCCGTGTAGTGTCCATGTCCAGACCTCTGAAAACTTCATGTCTGGTCCCTTCTAGGTGACTTACCCCAAGAGATAGTTAACACCATCACTTCGGCATGAGCAGCATCTATGAGACACGAAGGGTGTTCTTCTCACCAAGAAGACCCCCGAAGATGTCGATTGGTATTGTGTTTTCCTTCCTGCAGCAAAGGTTGGAGCGAAAGATGCCTCCCTCTACCCTCAAAGTCTATGCTGCTGTGCTGTCTGCATATCATGACCCCATAGGAGGTAAGCTGGTTGTGCTCTATCCCATCTGCGGTAAGTGGATAGAACTCCTGGATAGAACTCCGACACCCAACACGTTTGCTAAATTCTATAGCCTTCATGTAGAGCCGGTTTCCCCCTGTGTTCTCACCTCAAACGGGTGGAAATACAGAGAGGCCCAGGCTCTTGATGCATAAGTGGGTCAAGTGCAAATGACAAACACCGGTGTCTTGTTTCAGTAATCAAATCAAATAAATCAAATCACCTTTATTTATATAGTGCTTTTAACAAGTCCAATTGTTTCAAAGCAGCTTCACATTGTTAACAGGAAAATAATGCAACAGAATTTGTACAGCTGTTCTGGTGAAACGGTGATGTTATCCAGCTAATTTCAAGTATCATATAGTGTCAATGCGGGCAGATCGGTAATATCTGCCCGCTTTTGACACTATATGATACTAGCAAACGTGTAAAAACTCAGTAATGGCCGGGAAGATACCATATAAAGATATCTGAGAAGCGGCAGAGAGAGAACGACTGCAGACTCGTGGCAGAAAGTGTGACTGAGAAAGCTCTGGAGAAGCACTTGAGTGAACTTTGAAGGGCTGAGCTACTGAAAGCGCCAGTGGCGTGGATTTATGTTTTGTTGGATCTATTTTTGTGAATAAAGTTAACCATGAAAAAGAAGCCATATCTAAACATGATCCAGAAGCGCAGGTGTTTTCTCTGGGCCAAGGCTCATTTAAAATGGACTGTGGCAAAGTGGAAAACTGTTCTGTGGTCAGACCAATCAAAATTTGAAGTTCTTTTTGAAACACTGGGATGCCATGTCATCCGGACTAAAGAGGACAAGGGCAACCCAAGTTGTTCTCAGCGCTCAGTTCAGAAGCCTGCATCTCTGATGGTATGGGATTGCATGAGTGTGTATGGCATGGGCAGCTTACACATCTGGAAAGGCACCATCAATGCTGAAAGGTATATCCAAGTTCTAGAACAACATACACTTACCTAAAGGATTATTAGGAACACCATACTAATACTGTGTTTGACCCCCTTTTGCCTTCAGAACTGCCTTAATTCTACGTGGCACTGATTCAACAAGGTGCTGAAAGCATTCTTTAGAAATGTTGGCCCATATTGATAGGATAGGATCTTGCAGTTGATGGAGATTTGTTGGATGCACATCCAGGGCACGAAGCTCCCGTTCCACCACATCCACATTCCTTTCTGTCCTTCTATCCGTGCAGACGTGTTTTTTTTTCTCTCTGTTCCCTGCTGGCTCAATGCTTGCTAAATTGCATTCTTGTATTTCTGGAGAGCGTAGGGCGGCGCCTGAATAATCGGCTGCGGCCCGGAGGCTTGCTCCAAACTTCATTTCGTTATACTGTACTTGTACATGTGTAATGACGAATAAACTTCAACTTCAACTTCAACTTCAACATCCCAAAGATGCTCTATTGGGTTGAGATCTGGTGACTGTGGGGGCCATTTTAGTACAGTGAACTCATTGTCATGTTCAAGAAACCAATTTAAAATGATTCAAGCTTTGTTACATGGTGCATTATTCTGCTAGAAGTAGCCATCAGAGAATGGGTACATGGTGGTCATAAAGGAATGGACATGGTCAGAAACAATGCTCAGGTAGGCCGTGGCATTTAAACGATGCCCAATTGGCACTAAGGGGCCTAAAGTGTGCCAAGAAAACATCCCTCACACCATTACACCACCACCACCAGCCTGCACGTCTGGCACCAACAATCATGCCACGCTCAAAATTGCTTATCACCTTTCTTTCCCATTCTGACATTCAGTTTGGAGTTCAGGAGATTGTCTTGACCAGGACCACACCCTTAAATGCATTGAAGCAACTGCCGTGTAATTGGTTGATTAGATAATTGCATTAATGAGAAATTGAACAGGTGTTCCTAAATAATTCTTTAGGTGAGTGTATGCTCCCATCCAGATGTCGTCTCTTTCAGGGAAGACCTTGCATTTTCCAACATGACAATGCCAGACCACATACTGCATCAATTACAACATCATGGCTGCTTAGAAGAAGGATCCGGGTACTGAAATGGTCAGCTTGCCATCCAGATCTTTCACCCATAGAAAACATTTGGCGCATCACAAAGAGGAAGATGACCTAAAACAGTTGAGCAACTAGAAGCCTGTATTAGACAAGAATGGGACAACATTCCTAAAAGCATTAAATCAAACCCTCTCTTTCACAGCTCTCTGCTCCGTATCTGAATGTGTTCAGTGTCAGTATCGCTTTATAAATGTAAATGTAGCAAGGTTCAAGATAGTGAGGGAAGGAAGAAGACCGAGTCGGCTTGACTGAAACTCGTGGTTAACTTTATTCACAAAAATAGATCCAACAAAACATAAATCCACGCCACTGGTGCTTTCAGCAGCTCAGTCCTTCAAAGTTCACTCAAGTGCTTCTCCAGAGCTTTCTCAGTCACACTTTCTGCCACGAATCTGCAGTCGTTCTCTCTCTGCCGCTTCTCTCCACGTTGGCTTTATATGGTATCTTCACGGCCTTTACTGAAACAAGACACCGGTGTTTGTCATTTGCACTTGACCCACTTATGCATCAAGAGCCTGGGCCTCTCCGTATTTCCACCCATTTGGGGTGAGAACACGGGGGGGAAACCGGCTCTACACGAAGGCTATAGAATTTAGCAAACGTGTTGGGTGTCGCCCAGCCCGCAGCTCTACAGATTTCTGTCAGGGAGGCACCATGTGCCAGCGCCCAAGAGGATGCAACACTTCTAGTAGAGTGTGCTCGCAACCTGAGCGGACAGGGCACATCATGTGCTTGGTAAGCCAAGGTGATGGCATCCACTATCCAGTGGGCCATCCTCTGCTTGGATGGCATCACCCAGCCTTTCCCTTCTGCTGGCCTCCATAACAGACAAAGAGCTGCTCTGAGGTCCTGAAGCTTTGAGCTGTTTATGAGATTTGTAAAGTATTGCAATCCTTTTTTATTCACAATGAATAGTGTCCCAACTTTTTTGGAATCGGGTTTGTAATAAGTTGGGTGTCCGACTTAGAGGTAATCACCATATTTATAATGAAACCATCATATTAAAAAAATCATAAGATATCTATAATAAAATTGTTTTAATTATTTGTTACTACTGTAGAGATTTATTTAAAAAATATATATTTAAATTAATGTAATCATCAGGTTTTAGCCAGGTTTCTGTCAAACACAGCACATCTAGATTATTATCTGTAATCATATCATTAACAATAAGCACTTTTGGGGAAAGGGATTGAACATTCAGCAGCCCAAGCTTTATCATTTGTTCATCTGTATTATATCTGTTTTTTATTTGTTCAACATCAATAAATTTTTACTGTTAAATGGTTTTGATTTTTTTTTTTGTATTTACTAATTCGGGGAACAGGCACTCTCTATGTGATATCTAGGTGAAAGAGTCTCTATGTGTTGGGATTTATCTGACTTCTGTGACATGAGACAGCTAGCAGACAGTTAGTGCCGACATGAATAATAATCTTAGTTAATTTATGTTTAGCATTAGCCAGCATTTTTAAATTTGCTTTGATGTCAGGCACTCTGGCTCCTGGTAAACATGCCACTATGGTGGCTGGTGTCTCTATTTTCACGTTCCGTGTAATAGAATCTCCAATAACTAGGGCACTTTCAACAGGATACTCAGTGTGTGCATTACTGAGTGGGGAGAACTTTCAGTCTGATGTTCTAATCGGAACGGAAGAGCGTTTTTTTTTTTATCCTCGACTATGCCGTCTCACCGTCACCCAGTTGCCCTGCTGAGGTGGCTAGAGGCAGAGGTGGCTAGAGGCAGAGGCTCTAGCCACCGGACCACCCCCCCTACATGGCCCTGCATAAGTGTATTACTCTAAAAAATATATAATATTTTATTTCCTCATTAGTGTATTTGTCCACCTCTCTTTTTTATATTTGCATATTGACATCTGTATCAGTCAGTATTAGTTCATCTACAATTTCTGAAGAATAAAGTTTCGGCAACAACATGGACTAATCAGGATATTTTTATATATATGGGAAGTTTAGTTTTATCATGACAACCCCCTTCAGCCGATAAAATTGAATCTATTAGCCATGTGCATTTTTGGCAACAAGGAAGTGAAGGAGACATTACATGCTGTCAAGGCTCAAGGCATGCTGTAAAGTTAATTTTAGACTAGAAGAAAAAAAAAGATCAATAACTCAAAAACCAAAAAATCTGTGTTATGCATAAAAGAAAAGTCATTTTAGGGGATATGTATATTTTCCATGTAGCTGGCACTATTGTTCATCACTGGCAGGCAATATAATATCCTTTTTACCTGTGTTTAGGTTATTGTCAGAGTCACCAGCTCAGTCACTGCCAGGAACTACACTTCCCATCATCCCTCCTTCTACTCACCTGCACTCCTTCAGCAATCACCCATACCTGTTACGGATTAATCACCATTCAGCCACCCTACACTGTTAGAAAAAAGGTACATTGCTGTCACTGGGGCGGTACCCTAAGTTACAAAACTGAAAAGGTACTGATATGTACCATTTAAGGATGAGTAAGGTACAAAGATGTACCTTTTCACTTTTGTACCTTAGGGTACCGCCCCAGTGACAGCAATGTACTTTTTTTTTCTGAGAGTGTATTTGAGCACACACCTCACACTCAGTCAGTGTCTGGTCTTGTTGTTGCTGCTCGTACAACTCACCTGAACTACTCACCCGGTACGATCCATTGTTACCATCACTACACCTGCAAGGAACACAGAGACTGTTACTGTTCAAGAGTCCCATCATGGTCTGTCCCACAGCTCCAGAGTCTTCAGCCAAGATGGCCTGCTGCACCTGAGCCATCAGCTAAGGTAGCCACCCCGCCTGAGGCTCCAGCCCCCATCCAGAGTCCAGTAATTGCTCCAGACTCCATCCAAAGTCCAGTGATGGCTCCAGCCCCGACCTGAATCCAGTGATGGTGGGGAGCATACTTCCTCGGTCACTGTGGACGAGCTAAACCCCCATGGCGAGGATCCTGTGGTCCCCTGAGCAGCCAGTACCTCCCTGGGAACAAGTATCGCCCTGGAGGCTTCTTAGCCTAACGGCACCACCAAAGTTACTTGCCAAGACTCCAGGACACCCACTCTCCCTCCCCGGTTGGATTCCTTTTGATGTGAGGTTGTGCCTTCTAGGAGGGGGGAGTACTGTCACAGTCACCAGCTCAGTCACTGCCAGGCACTACACATCCCATCATCCCTCTTTCTACTCTCCTGCACTCCTTCAGCAATTACCCACACCTGTTACGGATTAATCACCATTCAGCCACCCTATTTTATATTTGTGAGTTTTATAGAAGACAGAGAGAAAAATCTGTACTTTTCAGAAAGTGTTGATGATATTGACAGCAGTGCATCAGAAAATAAGGTTAGTAAGAAAGGAAGAAGCTGAAGATCGAGGATAGAAGCATTCAGGGTGTAACTGGACGGGGTCTATCTACATCATAAATTGTTGTACATTTGGGTATATTATCCTATGCTTGTGAAATATGATCCATACTAAAACCAGAGGTCAGGAAAGATGCCACTGCCTATTGGCCTCTCTACACTGACAAGCAAATGCTCAAAAATGATGACAAACAGGTCAAAATCCAGTTGCATGGAAAGTGTGTGCTACATTGAAAAAGAAGAGTATTGTTGATTTCCACTTGTGCTACAATCATTCCTTCCATGTTGTTAATGCTTTTTGAAACGCTAAGACACGGTTTCATTACGTTACAGGCAGTGAAACTGCATCTGAATTTTCACATGTGAGTTCCAAATGAAATATTGTAGCACAAGATGAAACGCAAATGTTTTTTTTTTTTTTTTTTTTTTCTTACTTTCTGACCTTTTTACTATTTTCAGAAGATTCAGTGAAAATGCATTTGAATGTGTGTGAAATTTCTGAAAATTTGCCAACAATAATTTACCCTAATAGGACCCACTTAGTTATGACAAAACCCTTAAAGGTCAATGGTTAGATTTTGAAAACTAATTTTGGACAATGGTTTTAATCTTAATTATAGTTTATATATAATGTCAATTAGTCCCATAGAGGGTTAAAACCCCAGTCAAAGAATGAAACATGTGAAATGAAGGAATGAGTTTGGGAGAGGGACTATCAGATTCAGACTCTGAAGCTGAATGACAAAAAAAAAAGAAAAAAAAAAAGAAAGAAATTGGATAAAAAAATCTCATAGACTAAACATTGGCATGACCGGCCCAAAATTGTCCAGAGACATATTATAGTGAAGGGCCCATGAAATAGAATGTGCGTGCACATGTGTTTTCCTTCTTTGGTAAATTGTATATGAATTTTGGGTCACACTTTAGTTTAGGGTCAAATTCTCAATATTATTATATTATAACTATTATATATAACTACTACAACCACTCGGTCAGGATATAGAATGGCTGGCAATCCTCAGAAAAAGGCAAACAGATCTACCTGTGCATCTCCAATTTGACTCCATATCAGCTGGACCACCTAGGGGTGGAGTCTCAATTCTTTCTGGAGCATGAGCTGAAAACACATCAACTGCATGATTGAGCACACTCGGAATGTAAATGTAACGGATCGACCTGAGTCACTGCTGACTCCAGAGGAGGAGATGGCGGGTGAGTTGCGACATGGGAAATTAACGTAGACCGCCCTGGTGGTTAATGTACACCATTGTCACAGTGTTTTCTGTCTGGACCAATACATGCTTGTCCTGCAGCAGTGGTCAAAACTGGCACAGGGACAGCAGTACTGCTAGCAACTCAAGGCAGTTGACATGCCACTGCAGTCGAGTTCCTATCCAGGAGCCCGAGGCTACGTGCCTGCCGCATACAGCACCCCAGCCCATTCTGGAGGCATCAGTTGTGACAACAACATGCCTGGATACTTGTTCTAAGGGCAATCCGATGTGTGCCATGCCCATGTAGCCAGTGCATAGAAGGTATCATATGCATTAATCCAAATGGTGTGAGCATGGCTGCGGTTGCCATATGCCTCAGGAGCCTCTGAAATTGTTTCAGTGGAACCGCTGTCCTGCCCCTGAATGAATTCAGGCAGTTCAGCATGGACTGGGCACACTCATCCGTGAGACACACCATCATGTTGACCGAATCCATTGCCATACAGAGAAAAGAGATACTCTGTGAAAGGGAGAGTTTGCTCTTTTCCCAGTTGACCCGAAGCCCCAGATGACCGAGGTTCCTGATCACCAAGTCCCTGTGTTCACTCAAAGGTGCATTGTTTAAATTGTAGCGACATCTAGTGGTGAGGTTGCGAATAGCAACTGTCCACCTCCCATTTCAAAGCACATAGAGAAGCTACGATGGCCGACACAGCACAATGTATTGGACAAACAGCTAACAAACAATGTATTCATTTAAGGCAAAAACAATGAGCTAATTGAAGCAATGAATGCATGTTGTTAACAAAAGATTAGTATATATAGACATTTTTGCATTGGTGCATGAGATTGCATCATCTGAAGTCCTTGCAGAAGTTCACAGGTGTTGGACCATCTGAAGTCGTTTAAATCGAGGCAGAACGTGGCACAAAAGTCTCATCTGTATACTGTTTATATGCACATGGGTGGCAACTTTTTATGGTTTTACGTCATTTAGTAACTACCGATCAAGTCATAGAATGTGATACTGATTGGTCGATCAGAGCATCCCTAATTTACTCAAGTCATACAGTTCATGAGCTTAACATTAGGTTTACTGTATGGTTCAACTGATATGCAGTTACAGGTACAGTATGTGTGAATATATGTCTATTTTACAGTAGGAAAAGTGAGAAATGTAGTTTGAGTATAAAGAGCTCATCAGATTTAATTCAATTTCTTCCCAACATCAGAATTAACAGTATGTTATGTAATGTTAAGTTTATGGGACTTTTTTACCCAGGTTTTTTTTTTTTTTTTTGGTCATTCAACTTCGGAGTCTGATAGCCCCTCTCCCAAACTCATCCCCAGTTTCTCTTTGACTGGATCTTCTAATAGAGGGATTTTAACTCTCTATGGGACTAATTATGAAATCACAGCTAGAAAGAAAATGAGTGACATATTTTGTATATATTTAAAAACCAAAATTAGTTTTCAAAATCTGACCTTTGACCCTTTTTTTGGGTTTTGTCATAACTGACTTTGTCCTATTAGGGTAAACTATTGTTGGAAAATTGTCTGAAACATCACATACATTCAAATGCATTTTCTGTTACGTCTGGTGGCAGTAAAAAGGCAGAAGATCCAAAAGCGAGTTCAATGAATTTATTAGCTCAGGGTCACAGTAGTAAAGACAGCTTGAATACGAAGCACCGGAGAACTGAACAGGTCCAAGCAGAAAAAGAACAGCAGACGAGACAGCCACTCAGCACAGCGACGCAGGGATGCAATGGGCACACCGAACTGGTGGAATCCAGGAATCCAGAACAAAGAGCCAAGACCAGGAACTCACGACGGACAAATTGCAACAATCTGACAACAAGACTGGGTGAAGCACGTGCATAAATAGCCCAGGTGATGAGTGCAGCTGGTGGAAGTGATCAGAGTGATCAGCAATCAGAAACCACGCCTCCAACACAACCACACACACAGAAGAAGGTGAGACGGTGTATTCATGAACCGTGACAGTATCCCTCCCCCTAGGAGCGCCTCCTGGCGCTCCCAGGAGGACCTACCTGTAGATTGTAATCATCAATAAGGGAGTGGTCCAGTATGTCCCTAGCAGGAACCCAACTTCTCTCCTCGGGACCATAACCCTCCCAGTCCACAAAGTACTGGAATCAGCGTCCCCTTCGTCTCGAGTCCTGAATATGATTGACCATATATGTTGGTTCCCCATCTACGAGGCGTGGCGGGTGTGGAACCTGGTACAGGTTGGATTAATATGGGAATGAAACGCATGTGGCAAGGTCTGAGGTCCATCTGCTCGTTTGGATCTAAATCCTCTGCAGAGGGGAGCGCTGACCCGTTGCTTGTGAACGAGTTAAACTCTTTCTACGCTCGCTTTGACTGTAACCACGGCAACGCGACTCCGCCAAGTGGCGCGTTAGAGGAAATTACTCAGAGCAGCAACAATCACGTGATCTCTGTCTCAGAGGATGAAGTTCGGAGAGCACTCAAGCGTGTGGACGTCAGGAAAGCTGCTGGGCCGGATGGTATTTCAGGCCGTGTTCTGCGGTCCTGTGCTGATCAGCTCGACGGGTTGTTTACATCTATCTTTAATGAGTCCCTCGCTACATCTGTGTTCCCCACCTCCTTCAAAAAATCCACCATCATCCCTGTCCCTAAGAACAGTAAACCCTCTTGCCTAAATGACTATCGTCCAGTGGCTCTCACGTCTATAGTCATGAAGGTCTTTGAGAGACTCACTAAAAACACCATTTGCGCCTTCATTCCTGACACTTTGGACCCTCTTCAGTTTGCCTATCATCCCAATAGATCGACTGAAGATGCCATCTCTCATGTCCTCCATTCCTCCCTCACTCACATCGACAGCAAAAGTGGGAACTACGTAAGGCTGCTATTTATTGACTATAGCTCAGCCTTTAACACCATAGTTCCCATCAAGCTAACCTCCAAACTCCTGGATCTCGGCCTGAATCCTTCTCTCTGCCACTGGATTGAGGACTTCCTCACTTCCAAAGCCTGATGGCCAAAACTGAGAGACTCAGGAGGAGCTTCTTTCCCCAGGCCATCAGACTCCTGAATTCAGTCACTTAACACCACATGACTTCACTTCAGGATAAACATACTGACATTGCACTGCACTTTCTGTTCTCGTTGTTACTGTGTAACAACCTGTTATAAACCTGTTTGCACATTATACTCTTTATACATTTGTTAACCACATACTTATAAGTCTACAGTTTACTCACTGCACAGTCTACTTCAATTATTTTATTCCACTTCTTTATTCTTATTTTTTACTTTTTTTCTTCTACTTGACTTGATTATTTATAATTCTACATATATATAGTACTTTTTTATCCTATATTCTGTATATAACTGTGTATGTGACAAATAAAACTCTTGAATCTTGAATCTTGAATGAAAGACGGGTTTTAATTTGGAAACATGGAATGCGGGGTGAATCCTCCTGTATGCGGGAGGCAGTTTGAGGCGGACTGTCACTGGACTAGTGATCTTGGTGACAGTGAATGGACTAATAAATTTGGGAGCCAGTTCATTACTCACGGAACACAGAAGAATGTTCTTGGATGATGAAAGCCACACCTTTTGACCCACGACGTAAACGGGAGGCTTAGACCGGTGGCGATCGGCTTGGGCCTTGGTGCGTCTTCCCACCTGGAGTCTCGCGGGCTCTGCTCCATGTGTGACGACACCTCTGGACGAAAGCATGAATGGAGGGAACCACAACCTTGGATTCCAGACTGGGAAAAATTGGTGGCTGGTAACCTAGACTACACTTAAACAGAGATAGGCCCGTAGCCGACACTGGTAATGAGTTATGTGCGTACTCAACCCAAGAAATTTGCTGACTCCAGGAGGAAGGGTTTTTAGAGACCAAACATTGCAACACTCTCTCAAGATCCTGATTGGCCCTCTCAGTTTGACCATTGCTCTGGGGATGGAAACCCGAGGACTGTCACCCACAGTAATTTACAAAATTCTCGCCAAAATTTGGATATGAATTGAGGCCCCCTGTTGAAACGCCATGTAAATGAAAGACGTGATCTACGACAGCCACCACTGTCTCCTTGGCAGAAGGTAATTTGGGCAAGGGAATAAAATTAACCATTTTTGAGAACCTGTCCACCATGGTTAAAACAACCATTTTGCCCTGGGAGCAGGAGGGTGGTAATAAAATCTAGAGCGATGTGTGACCAGGGTCTCGAAGGAACAGACAGCAGTTGGAGTAACCCATCTGGGGAGCAATTGGAAGTCTTACCCATGGCACAAACCGAACATGCCAAAACAAACTCCTGGATGTCCCGAGCCATACCAGGCCACCAGAACCGTTGCTTAATCAAAAACTTGGTTCTATTAACTCCTGGATGACAAGCTACATTGGAACCATGCCCACACAGCAGGAGACTCCTAGGTGGATCCGCCTTCAAGTCACATTCGTTTTGGCTCCGCCCAGAGGATCAGCTTCGTCTGCGGGTGGCGCCGTAAATTCTACTGTCAATCAGCGGACCCATGTCGGATCCGCAGACGTGCATGTGCCTTTACTGCAACGGTTGAACCACATTACACCAAGAGCCGCCGAGACGAGAGTCAGTGGTGTCTTTTTTTGCTGGACACGGTTACGTTGAACCCTCTTGAGTAAGTTTATTGATATCATCATGTGTATTAATGGCTGTAATGACGTTGTTTGATATTAGGACAACTTTATCATGTTCACTCGTGGATAATGGTTTAGCGCTAGCTTCTAGCTAGCTGTGCATTAAGTTTACATTTTGGTAATTTTAGTCTCTAGCTGCAATCCTCTTTATGATGAAAATTAAGCTTTGGCATTTTAATCGCTGTTTGAGTCGGTTTTGGCGCCTGTTTGAAATCAAATCAAATCAAATCACCTTTATTTATATAGCGCTTTTAACAAGTCCAATTGTTTCAAAGCAGCTTCACATTGTTAACAGGAAAATAATGCAACAGAATTTGTACAGCCGTTCTGGTGAAACGGTGATGTTATCCAGCTAATTTCAAGTATCATATAGCGTCAATGCGGGCAGATCGGTAATATAGATGAAATTTAGGTGTCCCCAACTGAGCAAGCCAAAAGCCAGAGGCAACGGTGGCAAGGAACCAAAACTCCTTCAGGGTCAGAATGGAGAAAAAAACCTTGGGAGAAACCAGGCTCAGTCGGGGTGCCAGTTCTCCTCTGGCCGACGAACAAACAGTGTATGATTATAATTCCGGCAACATAGCAGGTCTTAATTCATATTAGGCAAATAGATATTTGTTAGATTATTCGAGAGATTGGAGTTGTCATGCCGAAGACGGGTTTAATGAGGATGTCGTGTCGATGCAGCATTTACGGGGGGAGTTTATTTGACATGTTCTCTGCAGACACTTCAGGGATGCGTTGGTCATGTCCAGACGCTGGTCCACCATCTGATCTGGATACGGCCCGGATCCGGCTGACTGCAGTAAACCTCGGGATAAACAGAGAGACTAACATTAGCGTAGATGCCATTCTTCTTATGATGTAACGAGTACCTCAGGTGTTATGGGAAGTGTTCCCGGTTCCGGCTGACCTAGTTAATGCAGCCTAACAATCATTTACTGATTTGAGTAATAGAAATTGATAATGTTTTATGTGTAAGCCATAGTAAAGAGATGCGTTTTTAGTCTAGATTTAAACTGACAGAGTGTGTCTGCTTCCCGAACAATGCTAGGAAGACTGTTCCAAAGTTTAGGCGCTAAATAGGAAAAGGATCGACCGCCTGCAGTTGATTTTGATATTCTAGGTATTATCAACTGGCCAGAGTTTTGAGACCGCAATAGACGTGATGGAGTATAATGCGTTAAGAGTTCGCTCAAGTACTGGGGAGCTAAACCATTTAGTGCTTTGTAAGTAATAAGCAAGATTTTAAAATTTATACTATGTTTAATAGGGAGCCAGTGTTGACAGAACCGGGCTAATATGGTCATACTTCCTTGTTCTAGTAAGAGCTCGAGCTGCTGCGTTTTGGACCAGCTGGAGTTTGTTTATTAAGCGAGCAGGGCAACCACCTAGTAAAGCATTACAGTAATCTAGCCTTGAGGTCATGAACGCATGAATTAACTGTTCAGCATTTTGCATCGAAAGGATGTGCCATAATTTAGATATATTTTTAAGATGGTAGAATGCAGTTTTACAGATGTTAGAAACGTGGCTTTCAAATGAAAGATTGGTATCAAAGAGCACACCCAGGTTCCTAACTGACGACGAGGACTTGACAGAGCAGCCATCGAGTGTTAGACAGTATTCTAGGTTACTACTTGCAGAGTTTTTTTGTCCAATAATTAAAAATTCAGTTTTTTCTTAATTAAGTTGCAGGAAATTACTAGACATCCAATGTTTTATATCAGCTATGCATTCCGTTAATCTTGTGAATTGGTAAGTTTCGTCAGGGCGTGAAGAAATATAGAGCTGAGTATCGTCAGCATAACAGTGAAAACTAATGCCATGCTTCCTAATGATATCTCCCAGTGGTAGCATGTACAGGGTGAAGAGCAACGGTCCTAGCACCGAGCCCTGCGGTACTCCATACTGAACTTGTGATCGGTGTGACATCTCTTCATTTACTGCTACAAACTGATAACGGTCAGATAAGTATGATTTAAGCCATACTTATGTAAATGATTTAAGCCATACTTATGAATATATGGGCTTATCAGCTAATGTTAGCTACCGAAACCATCCAACAAATAGACAGTCCGTAGGGTGATTTAACGTCACCACACATTTTACACACAGTTTAACAACAAAACAAAACACTGAGTGAACATTACTAAATACATTTTTCATGTTGGTTTTGAGCCCTAACATTATATGCACCCCCACTAACCGGGAAAACGGTTTTAAAACAGTAACGTTAATACAGTGTCTCAGGAGTCACAGGCAGAGGGCCTGCAGCGTTCGCTAACATTAGCTTCTTGTCTCTGATGTATGATAAATAGGAAATTTGTCAAATTTAGTGTTCACAATGCTATTTTCCAATAAACTGTAGCTGCTGTATTTTACGGGACCCGCGTGATTTTCACGTCATGGCTTTCGTCGCTGTTTGTCACTTTGCCTAAGATTGAGTGACAGGTAGTATTCGCCCTTTTGTTGATTTGGTTGCCATTACTTCGCGAGTCATGACGTCCTGTCACTGTTCCAGTTGCTCACCCGGGGACAGAGAGCGGATGACAGTTTGTTCGAGTTCAGTAGAGACTGTGCAGAGTCGTGTAATTATGACTTTTCATAAACAGCTGAAGGTGCGCGGTGTACATAGCGGAAATTCTGTTGTGCGTCTGCCCTATTTCTGATACCGTGACAGGCATAGAGGAAACATTGAGCCAACAACACCTAATGACTTTTATATTAATTTAATTTGTCACGTGCAGCTGGAGGTGTTAGCACCGACATGTAAGGCTTGTTCGACGTCATAGAGGATTGCGCAGACCGATCGGCAGCTGATGTGAAGCAGTGCATGCCTGTTAGAAAATTTGTCTGACTTGAGACAGCGCCGGCGCCACGTGACAGTGACGTATGGCATCAAAGTACCGTGAGAGCAGTCGGCTAATACAGCCGGCACAGCTTCTCTAGAGCAGCTGCACAAGCTCTGATGACGACACAGCTGTTCCACGATTGGCCGGATTCACTGCATGACAGTGATTACGTGTTTAATCTAAAACCTTCACCTCCACTAATGCTCATGTAGCCGCGATGTTGTCATGTTTATCAAAATAAAACATTTTCACTCCATTGATAGTGTAGGCTTATGTTGAACTTTATTATTTTACAAACAGATGCTGTATTATGCAGTACATAAACAACACAATCGTTCTTTATCAATTTATTATTGTTAAATGAATACAAACTTAATATAATTATTTTCAAACAAACAAAGGAAATGTCAAGGCCAAACAGACGAAAAACATGTCCCACCTGGATTGATTTTTTTTTTTTTTTAAACATTCATTTTCAATGTAAATGTAGACCTATTCATTGGGGCCGAATAAAGTGCATCCCAAATTTTCAATGTTGCTCTATTTCTCTGTTCTTGTGTAGTTTGTAGCAATGAAACAGATAACACCATCATTCAACAATGTATTTATTTAAATACAACATTAGAAAAAATTATCAATTTTACACACCTGATTGCAACACCTGTCTTCCTGAAATGTCTCTTTTAGAACAAAGATGAATAGAAAGACTGTGCCTGTCTCTTTATCAACCTTAAGACGAAGGACATGTGTAGACGTTCAAAAAAGGCTTCATCAAATTAGGACAGACATGACTGATATGGACATGACAGGAATAGGGCCAGATGACAGAGTACTTTCTGAGAACACTGTCCTACCCTCTTCAGCTGCACATGCAATGCCAGAGGTGCAAGTTGTTACTGAAGAGGAAATGGAATTTGAGGCAGATTTTGATGTTGTGCATTGTGATTGGTGTGATGGGGATGGGACATCAGGTTCGGATTCTGAAAATGACGACCTAACATCACTTTCCGATAATATTGCCAACTGGGCAGTGAGTTTTGGCATTTACATCGTTGCCCTGACTGCACTGTTGAGTATACTCCATGTAACCCATCCCAATCTGCCAAAGGATGGTAGGACACTTCTCAAGATGAAAACGCATTATACTATTCAGGAGAAGGCTGGGGGGAACTACCATCACTTTGGCATCCTTTCCTCCTTGAAGGCCACTATAAGCAAATATGCCAAAACACTGGCAGAGGGCATGACGTTGGGGCTGCAGATTAATATAGATGGTACCTTTATTTAATGGTACCTGTGGTCATTGGGGCGTACTGTGGACCAAAAAAACCTAGTTCGGTCACAGAGTTCCTATCTGATTTGTCAATGAACTACAGGAGCTAGAGGCTGGGTTTTGCTTTGGAGATAAGAACCTTAAAATTGAGCTTCACACAGTAGTCTGTGATGCCCCTGCACGGGCCTTTGTGGAAAAAAAAAAAAAGGCCCATAATGCTTACCATGGGTGTGATAAGTGCCTACACCCAGGGCAATACCAGAACCGACGTATGATGTTTCCTGGAGCAGAGTGCCCCCAGAGAACTGACATCTCATTCAACCTGATGGTTGATGAACTACACCACCACAAGGTGGTGAACTACACCACCACGAGGCCACATCCATTTAAAAACCTCAAGGTTGGCATAGTATCGCAGTTTCCCTTGGATTATATGCATCTAGTGAGGAAACTGCTCCAGACCTGGCTCCGGGGTCTGTTAACATTAAGACTGCCGGCATTAATAGTAGACAGGATGGCAAACTCCAGTCAATGAGGCCCTACGTGCCAACTGAGTTTACCCAGAGACCACGGTCACTTAGGGAGTTGGACCGTTGGAAGGCGACTGAATTCCGACAGTTCTTACACTGGCCCTGTGGTGCTGGCGGGATTCCTGGACCGGAACATGTACTACAGTTTCATGCTCCTGTCAACTGCTATATCCATGTTGGTAAGCCCAGAACATCTCAACCTTGCTGACTGACTATGCTGGACAAATGCTAAAATCTTTTGTAAACCATTTTGGTGAGCTGTATGGGACAGACTCAATTGTGTACAATGTCCACTGTCTGGTCCACCTGCAGACGAGGTGAAGAGGCATGGCTGTCTGGACTCTTTTTCAGCATTCACATATGAGAACCACCTTGGGAAAATAAAAAAAACTCATTAGAAAACCTGAGTTCCCTCTTGCTCAGCTCATTTGGCGCCTTTCGGAGGTTACAGCTACCAAACTGGTTGCTGATGCAGACATCACACTGAAAAGGGAGCATTTTGTGGGCCCAATTATTGTTGGCATGGCAGTTAATGCGCAATATGGAGAAATGCGATGTGAAAGGTGGACAGTCAAATTAACTACAGGGGACAACATGTTTCTAATGGGGGATAAAGTCTGCCTTATCAAAAACATTATCCAAAATGATAATGGTGTGTACGCTATTTACACTGAATTTTCCCGGCAGTCTCCATTCTATACCTACCCCTTCAGTTCCGACAGAATGAACATATTTGTTGTAAATGATGCATCTGACAAGCTGAAGTGACAGAAATGTGCAGCTTTGCCGTACAGGGATGGTTTTGTGGCCATACCCCTCCTCCACTAAATAAAGAAAAAAAAAATCAGTTCAATTAGTTTAAACAATCAGTTCAAGTAAAAAAAATAAATAAAACTAATATAGTTGACTACTGACTTCTGACTATGACTTCTATTACTCTGGATGAAACTTTGCTGCAAGTATTTCACAAAAGTTAGTATTCCATACACACACTACACCCATAATTTCATTGTTTCAAAATATGAGATGACACTATCCCTCAAAATGCCAGTGGAAATATTTTATGCTGAATTTAACATGCATTGATACATGTCCCACCTTTCTCAATACCATGGACTGTACATAGTCCACCATTCAGGTTAACTTTCAGACCATCTTACTTGCTTATTTGTAGTGTACATTTGCGTGCATGCTTTAGTCCACGGTATTCCTTTTTTTTTTTTTTTTTTTTTTTTTTTGATGAGGAATAAATGCCCCTTTTCTTTCTTTCTACATTAAGGATGCCTTTTCATCTAATTGAACTTCAAGCAAACGAGGACATTGCTGTTGTGCCAATTCACTGGTATGATGATGGGATGGTGTACTGGCTCAACTTTAAGAGCACTGAGTGTGTGAAAAGGGCAGCTGCAAACGAGGAGAAGCATGAGTCAAACTGGCCAAGATATGATGTAAAGGTTGTCAGAACTTGTGGTATGCCAATTCATAAAATTCTTGTTTAAGAATAATTTCATGGTTGCTTCTCCTTCTGCTTGGAATAACCTATTCATTCTATGTTCTGAAAATGCACATGAAATTGTACAATGAAACAATTTTATTTATTTATTTATCTTATTTTTATTTTTTTTGACCACTACAAAGATGCCGTTAGGCTTATGAATCAGTATCAGACTGGCTGCAACACTTCTGAGCTACAGTCTGATGCAGAGCAGGAGGGTGAGCTGCCAGAGAAAAGAGTCAGGAAGCCAGTGACCAACAGACCAACATGGCGAGGGGGAAGAATGACCGATACCATTCCCTGCTCTGGTGAGCAATAACTGACAAATACTGGAGGGTCATTCTATGCCACAACAAAACTTTGTCAATAACTTTTGTCATTAACTAATGTCAGTATTATGAGTAATGAGGATAAACACTGTAACATGATATATTTTATATACTACATTTTAGCTATATTTCATGTTTACATTTCACTGCCGGTTGTATATTCTGTATATAACTGTGTATGTGACAAATAAAACTCTTGAATCTTGAGTGTAAGTGTGTTCTGTCTTGTTTATGTTATGTTTCTACAGTAATATTAAGGTTATTTCCTGTAGCATTCAAAAACAGACCAGAGATGCTTGTGCTATATGTATATTTGGCAATTTTGGGATTGTAATAACCACAATGATATGGTTATTTAACAGCCATCGTTTCGGGGACTCTGATGAGAGTGAAGAAGAGCCAGAAAATGGTGACTTAGCATCTCTGAGGTCATCACGACCTTTCAACTTGCCTGGTGTTGAAGCCTCAAGCTCAAATCAATTGCACTGGCAGAGTAAGAAATAATCTCTTAACATCAAAATAACAAATCCTAATATTATTTTAGAGATATGGTTAACATTCTTAGTGCTAAAGATATTCCCCTCTCCTTGTATCCATTCCTCCAGCTCCACCATATCGTCGAGTGCCAGGCAGCAGAGTAACTACTCCTCAACCTGGAGAAAGCTGTCTAGGTAAAGAAGACTGATCTCCAAAATAATATTGAATACAGTGGCCCCATCTATATTAACACAGCAAGGGTCACTGTTTTAAATCAATAGATTGCATCTGCATTACCATCTCTGATTTTCAATGTCAATCCATTCATGGGGTTGAAATAGGTAATGTACCGAAATGTTGAAATTCATGTTCAGCATGACCAGAGATTGTTTTTGCTTGCCATTGTTTGGCCCTGTAGCTCGCATCCTACCATGGTTAACAGATCACAGCCATTTAATACCAATTTCTGTCCCTTAGCACCTGACCATGGGGCAGGACAGCAACACCCTTCACCACTTCAACTCCCTGCACCCGCATTTAACATGAGGAGAGTTACTCAAGGTAGGGACTGATTTCTGAAATATTAGTGAATAGAATGGCCCCATGTGTATTATCAGTCATGGTTAACAGATGACTACCATTTAATAAAAAAAAGTCACCCTCTCACACACCGCCCACCTCACTATGGGCCAGGAACGGCAGGCCCTCCACAACTCCCTCCACCCCCCGCACCAGCCCTCAACATGCGGCGAACAGAGGAGCCCTGTTCAAACCTGACCTACAGACCAACATGGCGAGGGGGAAGAATGACCGATACCATTCCCTGCTCTGGTGAGCAATAACTGACAAATACTGGAGGGTCATTCTATGCCACAACAAAACTTTGTCAATAACTTTTGTCATTAACTAATGTCAGTATTATGAGTAATGAGGATAAACACTGTAACATGATATATTTTATATACTACATTTTAGCTATATTTCATGCTTGTCAACAGTGGCTGAGGTCCACATCCATAGCCTGCTGGAAACCATTAAACAGCAACAAGACCAGCTTGTGGCAAGGGTGAACTACCTCAGCAGCAGGCTGAACAGCACCCCGGGGCCAGATATTGAGATGCCCGACAATATCCATTTTCCCCTGGAACAATTAGAGGCAGTGGAGGCATTTGAAATGTTTTTAAAGGAACCGTCAAATGGCCCAGCACGACAGAGAGTGGTGAGTTTTCTTACTTAATATGAATGGTGCCATTAGGTTTATTGATTGTCCATGATTATTGCAAATATTCTGTTGAAGCAGCCCTGAACAGGCCTGTCCTGAAATGTCTTTTCCTAGTGGTAAGATTCTGTCAGTTAGCAATCTCCCTGGTTTGACATTGTGTGTAAAGGCGGCACAGGTCCAAGCCAAGTGCATGTTTAAAAAAAAAACACAAAAAAAAAAGTTTCTACTTTTTCTGTAAAGAAAACATAGAAGTTTTCTATCTTTTTCAACATTTCTGGACACTTTCAACAGGAACAAAAACATTTTGAATGCAAGCTTAGAAATGTTTGCCTTGCTGTCTATTTAAAAAATATGTCTTTGCCTTTTAGATTTCTTCTTTGGCCACCACTGGAGGCCAGGATATGAAGAGGGTGACCTGGAACATCCTGGGCAGGCTGTTCACAGATGGGGTGTCTCATCAGATAAACTGGAAGGGTGTTAATAACAAAAAGCCCTTCAGTAGGATGGCAACGAAGACCTTGCTTTTCAGTAAGTATATAATTCAAAGTAATATTAAATGTGTTCAAAGTCAATAGTTTGTAAATGTTGGGGCAGCCTTAAAAATCATAGCAACCATCATACCAATATGACCGTGTAGCCTTTTTTTTGACGTTTGATGTCTATTTTTTTAAAACTCAAAATCAAACATAGTATGACCATGACTCCCTGAGCAGCTGATGGCTACTTTGCATATGCAGGTAGGCCTATATGCCTGATGTTATGTTTAACACAATGCAATAGTTAACGTGTCAGTGAAAACCTGACAAGGTCACTTATTTAGTAGGGAAAATAGGCTTCTAAAAATATTCCTGTTAACTATCAGGCAGTGCAATAATGATAATAATAAAAAGCCTACCTTTCTGACATGCAGTAAATCTTCGAAATTGCTGTGGGATCCCCTCTGCTGTGAGACTCCCTCCTTTTGATTCCTTCAGTTTGTTGCTGGCACTGTAAACGGCGTTGACCATGGGTGTGCTTCTAGAAAGTGGAGATGCCAACTTCTGGCACAATCTTAGGTGAAACAGTGGAGTACCTGCACTTGTGTGTAAGAACGCAACTATGGTGAAGTTTGGGGATTGGAATTGTTTGTGGATTGTCATGTCAAGAGAAATGCACCCCAGGTGTGGGTAACAGGCCAATCATGTTATCAAAGTAAACGCATGCAAACATATTGGCTGCCTGGTGGTTGCGATAGCTTCACTCGTGTACATTTGTCTTGGATCTCCATAATAATAATAATAATAATAATAATAATAATAATAATAATAATAATAATACACCCTGATGGAATGCAGTTTTGTGTGGGTTGTAAATTACCATGTGAGTTGTATTCACTGGTGTAGGTAATTTTTAATTTAGTGTTGCTTTTGGAATGGTTAACCTAACACTAAGGTGTCTGCTGCAACATGCAGTTTGAATGTTAAGTCGCTTTGGATAAAGCATCTGCTAAATGACTTAATGTAATGTTAACCAGGGCTGTAGTAGAGACTAAACGCAAGTAAATGGAGTCTAGCCACCGCTCAAATGTCAGAAATAAAGTTTATCCACCTGTTAAGAGTTTACCTCCAAATAGAATGTATGGACCCTAACAAACTTTAAACATTACAAAACCATACTGATTTATCCACATACAATATTTACTCTGATCAAGGAACCATTTAATACCACTGATATTGTTTGAACATTTTGGATGTTTTTTTTTTTTTTAAACAGCCGATAGTGAAAGGCGCAGCACAACTTACCCTGATCACAAATTCATAGTTAACCCACCTCTTATTTTAACCACCTCAACCCTGTTTAAAACTTTGTAAGTCATGTTTCTTTTTTAATTTAATCTCTTTAATGCCTATCTCATACACAATGCAGTATAAGCATACTTTGCTTTGGATGCTACATACCATAAACATAAACATATCTGTCTGTTTGATTACAGGTGCTGTGAGGAAAAACACAGTGACACAGTCAGCCACGGACGCAGAGGTCACCAAGCATGCAATCAGGTGGTTCAACCTGGCGGCGGATCGGGCAACGAGGAGACGTGTCCCACCTCCATCCTGTGTGAACGACAAAAAGTGGTAATGGAGTAATAAGCAATAAACAACCTTTTTATTCAACTTGTTGTCGTTCACCAGTTATTCATTTTCTGATATTTAGCTGTGCATAGCGCAGCATTTCATTGAAGTTGTAGCCTAATAGATAAAATATTTTATGTTTGCACCAACCTAGGCCTATAAAGCACTAAATTAGGTTTTGACCACAAAATGAATATAGAGTAGCCTCGCCAACGTAAGCTACTTAACAAAAACAGAATAGGCTATAACCTATACATTTCCATAAACATAAATATAAATTTTATATTTCCATTGAGTAGTGATTACTTTTTTGTACAGTAAATTGTACTTGTACAAAATGTCTTGACTTTTCTGTTAGGCCTATTTACAATATTAGGTTAAAAATACAAGGCAATGCATATTTAAGCTTAGGCCTATATTGCTGTAGTAGCCTAGGCCTAGTGATAGTTTTAGTTTTATCCTACAGCAAGAACAGAAGGGATTTTGAAAATGAGCTAAACGGGTCCAAAACGGACCTGGGCCAGATGAGCCAGGATTTTTATGAGTCCGTTGAGGGTCCGTGGTGGAGATAAGGTTTTAATCACGGATGCTGGGTGGAGCCATGGCGTGTCCGCGTTTCGCCTTCGTTGCGGATCCATTACTGCGCACAAGTGAACGCTGATACGGGTCCGTTTTGCGGGGACGTTCCGGAAGCCGCGATACCTCCGCGCCGGATCCGCTGCGGAGTCCTTTTGCTGTGTGGGTGCCCCATCGTATGACGTCGGACCAAACTCCCTCAGGCACAAATAAATGACTCGGTGGACCGCCGGGCGGCGGTGTTACACTGTCTAAAGCCATCTTGACCTTTGATTCGATCTCCCATGTGAATGTGTGAATGTGGAGATAATGAGTCTCTCTGGAAAAATACACTCGGGAGTAGACAAAGCATCGGGCTTGATGTTCTTAGAACCCAGGCGATACGAAAGAGAGAAGTCAAAACATCCGAAAAAAAGAGCCAACTGAGCCTGCCTAGAGTTGAGTCTTTTAGTAGATCTGATGTACTCCAGATTGTTATGATCGGTCCATTCGATAAAAGGAACCTCCGATCCTTCTAACCAGTGACGCCACTCCTCCAATGCAAGCTTGACCGCCAACAATTCCTTGTTAACAATGTCGTAATTGCGTTCGGTTGGCGATAAGCGATGGGAAAAAAATGCGCATGGATGCATCTTATCGTCCAAGGAAGAGCGCTGGGAAAGAACCACACCTTCCCCCACCTCTGACTCGTCCACCTCCACCATGAACTGACGTAATGGTTCAGGGGCAACAAGAATGGGAGCCAAAACGAAGCAGCTCTTTAGTTTGGAAAATGTAGCCTCAGCTACAATAGACCACCTGAACGTCATTCTGGGGGAGATCAATGCTGTCAGAGGCGCAGCTAGTTGGCTGAAATTACTAATGAAACATCGGTAGAAATTGGCGAACCCCAGAAACCTCTGCAGGGCCTTACAGGAATCTTGGCCAATCCACCACAGCCTTATCCTTGTTAAGTATTCTTTACCATGATGTTGTTCAGTCACCGGTAATCAATACAAGGTCGCAGAGATCCATCCTTCTTACCCACAAAAAAGAACCCTGCCCCCACTGGAGAAGAGGAAGGGCGGATGAACTCAGAAGCTAGCGAATCAGAAATGTATTTCTCCATGGCCTCCCTTTCTGGGTTAGAAAGTGAATATAACTTGCCCTTAGGCAGAGACGTACCTGGTATAAGGTCTATAGCACAGTCATAAGGATGATGACGAGGAAAAGAAGCAGCCCGGGACTTACTGAACACTTCCTTCAGGTCAAGGTACTCCTTGGGCATGTTAGACAAATCCAACGTCTCCTCCTGAAACACAGAACTAGACACAAACGAACGGGCAGACACAAGACAAGAGGCATAGCACTGATTACTCCATGTGGAAACGGAGCCATGTCCCCAGTCAACCCTGTGGTTGCTTACTCAACAAAAAGTGTAATTTTAGTAATAGTCACGAAAGCTGCAACTTGCTAATACAATAATAGTCAGAAATCAGATTATCCCGCATGCTGTGCTCCATGCTTCAGTCAGGGGTCCTCGGTTTGATCGATTCTGGCAAAAGAATTGCGGAAATAAAGGACTCCGGTTTGATCAATACTAGAAGAAATGGTTTCAGAATAATACAAGGTAAATCAAGACAAAGGTTTATTTTGGCCAGACAGAACTTAAACATCATAATTAAACATGAATCCATGTTACACAACTTTCAGCATAAAAATATAAAATACAATTAAGTAATATGAAAATAGTTTCAGAGTCATATCTGGCACACTACATACAGTACACTCTTATGACACTGACACAACACTGCATGGGGGTTCTGTCGACAGAATGTTCCCAAATGGCAGCCCTGCTACCCTTCCTTAAATACCCAGACCAGAACAAAGGGTTGTAAATATTTGCAACACAAACACCTAGTTTGGGGGAGAGGATCAGATATCTTTGGAGAGACCACTCAAAAAGGACAACACAATTCTCATATGTTTCAATCTTTCTAATCCTACCAGTGACTTCAGTGATGTTGAGACCATTTTACCAATCGCACTATGACCTTTAAAAAGACACCAGACATGAAAGGGACAAAACAATAGATTCACAAGATAAATCATATGTAGTATATCTGCATTCTGGAGCTTGAATTAGGGGGAAGGGGAAAGGGAGGTAGAGAGGGGGAGAGGGTTTTGGTCAGGGTGGTGTCCTACAGTTTCTCTGTGAGATCTTCTCTTCAGATTGAGTTTTATTGTTTTAATGCAGGGTGTTGGATCTCAGCTTTTGTCTTAGCAGTAAAACCGCTCCTTACAATGGGGATCCGGAGGTGAATGGCTAGGGAATAATCCACAAAGTTACCCTCCGCTCCGGAATCCACCAGGGCCTGACAGTCGTGTGATCCGGTTGCCCATTGCAATCTTCCCGGAAGGAGAGTCCCCAATTTCCCCAATACTGCTCCACCCGACAGTAGCCTCCTCTCTACTGCCGGGCTTGATCTATTACCAGGCAGCGACTGAGGAAATGCCCACCGCGCCACAGTAAAGACAGAGTCTCCCAGCTCTCCGACGCTCCCTCCCCCCGGGAAAGCCGAGCTCTACCCACCTGCATTGGCTCGGGATTGTTCGGTGGGCTGACCGTGTCTTCTGTGACGAACTCCCGTGGCTCGGGCTGTCCTCTGGAATGGGAGCACTGCTTGCGCTGTTCTAACCTCGAGTCGACACATAGCGCTAGTTCCATTAGTCCATTCAAACTCTTAAGAAGGTCCAACGTATAAATCTCACATTGGACATGGTCAGCCAGCCCATGCAGGAATCTGTCCCACTGTGCCTCCTTGTTCCATTGGCACTCAGCGGCCAAGGTGCGGAACTGTATCGTAATCTGAGACGGAGTGCTTGCCTTGATGGAGATCTGAGAGTCTGAGGTCTGACCGAACGATCAAACACCCGTCTCATTTCCTCCGAGAGTGCCTTGAATGAGGAGCAACAAGGATTGTTATTTTCCCATACCACCGTTTCCCAATGGGCTGCACGTCCCGACAGCAGGTTCAATACCAACGCCACTCTGGATATCTCCGTGGAAAACATGATCAGTTGAAGCGAGAAAAATAACAAGCATCTAGTCAAAAAAGATTGCCACAACTCTGGCTCACCTGCGTATCTTTCTGGCGTTGGTATCTGGGGGGTTGTGTGGGCTGGTAGTGTTGATGGAGTTGAAGGGAACATCGGTGGGGTGGGCGCAGTGGGCAATCTTAGCTGTTGAATCTGGGTAGTGAGCTTGGACACCTGCGTGAAAATGGAGGAAATGGCGCTGGTGACTGTGGCATAATAAAAGTCCTGCTGCTTGCGAGGTGTGTGTTGCATTCATCTTATTAACAATCGCTCCAGCAGCCTCGCTCAGCTCCACAACACTCGACCCTGCTCTGCTTCACGCTACAGTAACGTTAATAATCACATCCATGAACATGATTTCTGCCCGAGTCCTATCCCGAGTCATTTCCACCAGCTATGAGGTGAAGATCACAACTTGACGTCATCAAACTACGCCTTTGTTTTGAATAGGCGACCTCTAACGGATGGAAAAGTTACATAGTGCACCTTTAAGATGTCAAGAACTTGACACAAATTCAGATGCAGTTTCACTGCCTGGAAAGTAATGAAACCATGTCTTAGTGTTTCAAAAAGCATTAAACAACATGGTTTCTTGGAATTCCAGAAGGAATGATTGTAGCACAAGTGGAAATCAACAATACTCTTCTTTTTCAGTGTTGCACACACTTTCCATGCAACTGGATTTTGACCTGTTTGTCATCATTTTTGAGCATTTTCTTGTCAGTGTAGAGAGGCCAATAGGCAGTGGCATCTTTCCTGACCTCTGGTTTTAGTATGGATCACATTTTCCAAACTGATATAGGATAATGTACCCAAATGTACAACAATCTATGATGTAGATAGACCCCATCTGAATGCTTCTATCCTCATTGATCTTCAATTTCTTCCTTTCTTTCTACTGTAAGGACCGGTTTTACTGCTAAGACAAAAGCTGAGATCCAACACCCTGCATTAAAACAATAAAACTCAATCTGAAGAGAAGATCTCACAGAGAAACTGTAGGACACCGCCCTGACCAAAACCCTCTCCCCCTCTCTACCTCCCTTTCCTCCCCTTCCCCCTGATTCAAGTCCCAGAATGCAGATATACTACATATGATTTATCTTGTGAATCTATTGTTTTATCCCTTTCATGTCTGGTGTCTTTTTAAAGGTCATAGTGTGATTGGTAAAATGGTCTCAACATCACTGAAGTCACTGATAGGGTTAGAAAGATTGAAACATATGAGAATTGTGTTCTCTTTTTGAGTGGTCTCTCCAAAGATATCTGATCTTCTCCCCCAAACTAGGTGTTTGTGTTGCAAATAGTTACAACCCTTTGTTCTGGTCTGGGTATTTAAGGAAGGGTGGCAGGGCTGCCATTTGGGAACATTCTGTAGACAGAAGCCCCCATGCAGTGTTGTGTCAGTGTCATAAGAGACACACACACACTGTATGTATTGTGCCAGATATGACTCTTTGAAACTATTTTCATATTACTTAATTGTATTTTATGCTGAAAGTTGTGTACCATGGATTCATGTTTAATTATGTTCTTTAAGTTCTGTCTGGCCAAAATAAATGTTAATCTTGATTTATTCTGTATTTTTCATAAATCATTACTCAAGTAGTGTCGCATGAGGAGTTTTGTAGGAGTTTCCGTAAATCTTTCTGTCAGGGCAGATTCATACCGAGGACCCCATGACCGGAGCATGGCGCTAAGCATGAGGGGCAATCTGATTTCTGACTGTCACTGTTATTATCAAGTTACAGCTCTCGTGACTATTGCTAAAATTACACTTTCTGTTATGAGTAAGCATTTGCGACTCACTTAAAGGTAAAATAGTTCACTCTGTAATCCTCTGTAATATCAGAACTGACTAATTTGCGTCCGTGAGGTAATGTAATTATAATCGCGAGCATTATCCTCTGAGCGACTCCGGGTCCCATGGAGGAACGAGTATTTGAAATTAAGAGATACTAAGAGAAATCAAAGATCTAAATTAAATCACAACTAAACTTATGATCAGCTGTTAAGTTACAAATGTAACAAATGTAACAAAGTTACAAAGAATTGGAGTAAGATCAAATTATTCATGGAGTCAGATTTAAAATTCGATGGTCATAAATTAAGTGAATCCAACAGAAGTGCTGAGAAGGCGAACACGCAGAAGTCCTTCGACCAGGCCGTTAGATTCCGTCCTTGGGCTAACGGATGGACCTTACACTACGACCTTATTTTCTGATGCACTGCTGTCAATATCATCAATACTTTCTGGAAAAGTACAGCTTTTCCGCTCTGTCTTCTATAAAACGTACTAATATCTGTCAGTGTACAGGAGACAACACAAGCTATACCGTCCAGCAATAACATTAACATGGCTGTTTAAAATGTATACTTTCCTGATTAGTCCATGTTGTTGTTAAGCCTTTATTCAGAAATTGTAGATAATACTGACTGTCACAGACGTCAATATGCAAATAAAATAGAGAGGTGGACAAATACACAAATGAGGAAGTGAAATAATATATTTTTGTAGAGAAATAAACAAATGATGTGAGGCGCTGAATGAGGGATTAGAGCAGATATAATAATCACGTAGTTTAAAGCTGCAGACAGAAACATCAGACTCAGGACAGAAACACACAACCTCTAAAGTAAGAACAACTCACATGTTCATTCTTCAAACACAATTAGACTTTGAGATGCTAATATTGTCTGAATGATTGTGTGTTTCATTAATGCTGCTGTTAAGAAACTGTCATATTTTACTCCAAAATTAATTAGGGAATGTTTGATGTCTGAGTTTTTCAATGTGTTTCTTCCTCAGAAATGGACCAAACTCTATATTTCGTTCTTCTTCTCATTGGTGAGTGTGTTTGTTTTTTTATTTATGGTTTATAGTTTCATCAGGTTTGTCCCTGTTATGAAAAGCATTAAATCAAACCCTCTCTTTCACAGCTCTCTGCTCCGTATCTGAATGTGTTCAGCGTCAGTATCACTTTATAAACGAGAGGAAGAACTGGACTGAAGCTCAGAGATACTGCAGAGAGAATTACACAGATCTGGCCACCGTTGACAACATGAACGACATGAACGAGCTGAAGAAGAGTGTGAATGATGAAGGTGTTCAGTATGTCTGGATTGGGCTGCAGAAGACAGGTGTTGATAAATGGCAGTGGTCTTCAGGTGATCCTGCGCTCTATCTGAACTGGGGACCTGGACAACCTGATGGCAGAGACGAGTGTGCTATGATGAGAAATGGACAATGGCATGATTGGTCATGTAGTAACAGCCTGACTTTCATCTGCACCAGCAGTGAGTATTTAAAATTACAACAACCGTTCATTTATAGATGCACCATATACCAAATATCTACTAACTATTACTTTTTAAATTGATCATGAATATAGAAGAGATTGTGGATATATGTCACAGAGTAAAAAAAGACTTCATTCATCTTTTGTTGTCACAATAGGAACCTGCCAATAGAGAAACACACAGAGAGAGAAAGAGAATAATACTGATCTAGGCTGTTTTCTAAAAGCATGGTAAATTAATTTGAGAACATTCTTCACGATAAACTTGGGTTCATGATGCTTTTGGGAAACACAGCCCTAGTTGTTAAAGATCTGAGGATTTCAACACAAACCTTTCATTTATTTTTATTTTTCTTCTTCCTTTTATTTTTAAGATTAACTTCAGTCCAGTCGACGTAGGAATAAACATCCTCCTCTGTTTCTCAGGCTCCTTTTGTCTGAATCCAGTATTCTAGAGAAACATAATGGACAAAATAAAGCGCTTTAAAGTCATGATGTTCTCAAATGTTACTTCATGTTATGTACAATAATATATTCTGAATATTTAATATATCACCAGCTGTAGAAAGTCTCTGAATGACACGTGTTCCTGATGCTCCACGGCTGCTCTTATTCACATCCAAACCATAAATCAGTGTAAGAATAATGAACAAACTGACTCATGAATCTGTTTCCATGTGTTTTTCTTAAAGTGAGCACAGGACTCGTCTTTGTCAATCAGATGAAGAACTGGAGAGACGCTCAGAGTTACTGCAGACAGAATCACACTGATCTGGTCAGTGTGAGGAACCAGAATGAGAGTCAACAGGTTCAGAAGATCATCAGTGATAGTCTCATATCTAATGATGTCTGGATCGGTCTGTTCAGAGTCAGAGACTCATGGCAGTGGTCAGATCAGAGGAACTCCTCATTCAGAGACTGGAGGTCTGGTGAACCTGATAATGTTGGAGGTGTTGAAAACTGTGCAGTGATTGAACCGAAGGCTCAGGGACAATGGTTGGACGTCTCTTGTAACAACCAATATCCTTTTGTGTGTCATGAAGGTGAGCAGATCCTCACAAACACACACAATCCATCCATCACCTCCAGATATCTTAAAGCTCACGCTACATGTCTGACATGACAGATTCCTCCACAGTGTTTGTTCTGCATGTTGTTTTTGATCAGTCTCTCTCTAGTTTTTGCTTGTGGTTTGTTTTGTGTCCAGATAAACTGATTCTGATCAAAGAGAGCCGGACGTGGTCTGAAGCTCTGAGATACTGCAGAGAGAATCATGTGGATCTGGTCTCGGTTCATTCAGAAGAGACGCAGCGTCGTGTGATGAATGTGGTTAAAGGGGCGTCTACTGCGGAGGTGTGGTTGGGTTTACGTCACTCCTGCACTGTGGGACTCTGGTTCTGGGTGAGTGGAGAGACCGTGTGCTATGACAACTGGGCTCCAGGGAACGGCACAGGAGAGGAGGACTGTGAGTCTGGAGTGAGATCTGGAGCAGTTCAGTCTGGAGGAGATCAGCGCTGGATCAGCCATCCTGAAAACAACAAACTCAACTTCCTCTGCACAAATGATGAGTGAAGGTTATGTTTGTGTTGTTCTTCTTTTTCTAAGTGGCAAACACGTTTTGTTCTGTTTTCATCAGATAATGTGCTTTTATGATGCTCTTCAGTTAGAGAAATTACTTTAATTGTACTTTGATATAAGTCTTTTTAATATAAATGCAACATTCTGTGAGCACTTAAAATACTAATGTGCACTATATATGTTTTAAAGACACCAATCAAAATGAGTTTTAATATGTGGCCTTCAGCTACATTTACTGTACATTTCAAATTTACAGTCGTTCTCTTCCGGAAAAACGACCCAAATCCATCTTTAACACAGACTGTTCAATCAAATGTATTTGCAGTTAAATACAAAAGAACAATCATTGTTCATGGATGTGGCATAAATCATATGGGATACTTATAAGAAAAAACAAGGCAAAGCACAAGCCATGTCAGTTGATTTCATGGGATCTTGTCATTCTGGTGGTGTGGATACTTTCTTCTCCTCACGTCTGTTTTGCACTAGTCATATATTTACACATTATTTGTTTAAAAGGTGATTGTGAGTGTCTGTGTGTCTCAATGAAATGAAATATGGTTGAGTATAAAATATCTGGCAACCTGTACGTGTTACACTGCACTAATTCAGAGGAGCACCGGCTCAAATAAACTCATTTACAGACAGCATTCATGTGTCTCTGTGATCTATCCATCTCAGAGTACTTGTGTGCAGGAGCTTTAAAGGAATAATCCACCCGAACATTTGACATTTTGTCTTTACTCACCCTTATGTCATTCCAACTTTTATCTGTGGAAAGCAAAATAAGTTCAGCAGTTTCAAATGAAACAATTATTTTCAATAAAACATCATCTAAACCTCTGTTAATCTCAATAAGAGCTTCTGTAGACATCTGGCAGGAAGAAAGTCAATCTGGTTAGTAATGTATGAAGCTGGTAATGCTGTTTGTGGAGTTGTTTAAATGTAGATGCACACAATTAGCGAGCAACACTGTCATACTCTTTTTTTTTTTTTTTTTTATTTATTTTTTCCAGGTGCGTCCATGCCACAGCGAGATGAAAAAGCTTAGCAAAGACAGACACCACAAGACCGTTCAGTTTATTCTGCAAACTAGGTGTGTGCGCGAGTAAAACACCTTTAAACGTGGCAGGAACATCTGTTTGTGTATGCATTTGTAGATTATATTGCAAACAAATGATTATGATATTCACAGAGATACTGTAATGGGAGATCCATGTTGAAAACAGTTGTGTACATTTTTTGACAGGATTCTTTGATGAATAGAAAAAAAAAAAAAAAACTTTTGTAACATTAAAATGTCTTTACCGTTCAAAAGTTTGGGGTAGAAATTAAGTTTTATTCAGCAAGAATGCAATAAATGTGTCAAAAGTGACAGTAGTGTATAATGCTACACAAACTTGAGACGGTTTGTGTGAAACAATTGACATTCATTTCTATGATGTTACAATTCTTTTTAGGATTAAATTGTGCATTAATAGGTTAATCAAATCAAATGTGTTTATATCTGAGAACCTTTTATACACACTCAACTGCAGACATATATAGTACTTTTTTATTCTATTTCTATTATAATTTCCTCCTTGTGTTTTTAACTGTGAATTTGCACTGTCCATGGAGCGGACCTGTTTACATTTCACTGCCGATTGTATATTCTGTATGTAACTGTGTATGTGACAAATAAAACTCTTGAATCTTGAACTTGAACTTGATGTTATCCAGCTAATTTCAAGTATCATATAGTGTCAATGCGGGCAGATCGGTAATATAGATGAAATTTAGGTGTCCCCAATTGAGCAAGCTAAAAGCCAGAGGCAACGGTGGCAAGGAACCAAAACTCCTTCAGGGTCAGAATGGAGGAAAAAACCTTGGGAGAAACCAGGCTCAGTCGCGGTGCCAGTTCTCCTCTGGACGACGAACAAACAGTGTATTATTATAATTCTGGCAACATAGCAGGTCTTAATTCATATTAGGCAAATAGATATTTGTTAGATTATTCGAGAGATTGGAGTCGTCACACCGAAGACGGGTTTAATGAGGATGTCGTGTCGATGCGGCATTTACGGGGGGGAGTTTAATTGACACGCTCTCTGCAAACATTTCAGGGATGCGCTGATCATGTCCAGTCGCAGGTCCACCATCTGATCTGGATACGGCCCGGATCCGGCTGACTGCTGTAAACCTCGGAATAAACAGAGAGACTAACATTAGCACAGATGGCCATTCTTCTTATGATGTAACAGAGTACATCAGGTGTTATGGGAAGTGTTCCCGGTTCCGGCTGACCTAGCTAATGCAGCCTAACAATCATTTACTGATTTGAATAATAGAGATCATAATGTGGATAATAATGTTCTATGTGTAAGCCATAGTAAAGAGATGCATTTTTAGTCTAGATTTAAACCTGACAGAGTGTGTCTGCTTCCCGAACAATGCTAGGAAGACTTTTCCAGAGTTTAGGTGCTAAATAGGAAAAGGATCGACCGCCTGCAGTTGATTTTGATATTCTAGGTATTATCAACCTGCCAGAGTTTTGAGACCGCAATAGACGTGATGGAGTATAATGCATTAAGAGCTCGCTCAAGTACTGGGCACCTAAACCATTTAGTGCTTTGTAAGTAATAAGCAAGATTTTAAAATGTATGCAATGTTTAATAGTGTCATGACAGACTGGAGGACACAGAGGTTAGTGAGCGGTGACAAGTTTATTGGAGTCAGGCAGTGAAAACAGTGAACTGGTGAAAACACAGGGGAGGTGCGAGGCTTAGCTGGAGTGGCGAAGGCGGATGACAACACGAAGGGACTGGGGAGCGTGGAATCTCGGAGAACCCGGAAGTAGAGCTAGCGAAGGCTTGCAGAAGGCGCAGCGTAGCGGGACAGTCGGACTAGCGTGAGCTGAGACCAGACACCGAGTGAGGGGAGAGGGCTGGTGATAAAGGCTTCAGTGATGGGAAACAGGTGCGGGTGCTCAGTACTCAGGTGATTGGGAACGAGTGGGCGGAACGTGGGAGTCTGGAGCAGAGGGCGTGGCTGAGTCCGTGACAAATAGGGAGCCAGTGCAGTGTTGACAGAACCGGGCTAATATGGTCATACTTCCTGGTTCTAGTAAGAGCTCGAGCTGCTGCGTTTTGGACCAGCTGGAGTTTGTTTATTAAGCAAGTAGGGCAACCACCCAGTAGAGCATTACAATAATCTAGCCTTGAGGTCATGAACACATGAACTGTTCAGCATTTTGCATTGAAAGGATGTGCAGTAATTTAGATATATTTTTAAGATGGTAGAATGCAGTTTTACAGATGCTAGAAACGTGGCTTTCAAATGAAAGATTGGTATCAAAGAGCACACCCAGGTTCCTAACTGACGATGAGGACTTGACAGAGCAGCCATCAAGTGTTAGACAGTATTCTAGGTTATTACTTGTGGAGCTTTTTTGTCCAATAATTAAAAATTTATTTTTTTCTGAATTAAGTTGCAGGAAATTACTGGTCATCCAATCAGCTATGCATTCTGTTGATCTTGTGAATTGGTAAGTTTCGTCAGGGCGTGAAGAAATATAGAGCTGAGTATTGTCAGCATAACAATGAAAACTAATGCCATGCTTCCTAATGATATATCCCAGTGGTAGCATGTACAGGGTGAAAAGCAACAGTCCAAGCACTGAGCCCTGCCATACTGAACTTGTGATCGGTGTGACATCTCTTCATTTACTGCTACAAACTGATAACGGTCAGATAAGTATGATTTAAATCATGCCAATGCAATTCCACTAATGCCAACGTAATTTTCGAGTCTATTCAAAAGAATGTTGTGGTTGATAGTTTCGAATGCAGTGCTAAGATCGAGTAACACTAATAAACACTCGAGTAACAGCCACGATCGGATGATAAGAGTAAATCATTTGTAACTCTGATGAGAGCAGTCTCAGTACTATGATACATTCTAAATCCTGACTGGAAATCCTCACAGATACCATTTCTTTCTAAAAAAGGAACATAATTGTGAGGATACTGCTTTTTCCAGTATTTTTGACAGAAAGGGTAGATTTGAGATTGGCTTGTAATTGACTAATTCTGTAGGATCACGTTGCGTTTTTTTTAATAAGTGGTTTGATAATAGCCAACTTAAAAGTTTCCGGTACATATCCTGATGACAAAGATGAATTAATAATATTAAGAAGAGGATCTATAACCTCTGGAAGCATCTCTTTTAATAGCCTAGTCGGTATAGGGTCGAGCATACATGTTGTTGATTTAGATGATTTAACGAGTTTAGCCAGTTCTTCCTCTCCTATAGCAGTGTATAAATGTAATTTTTCCTCAGTGACACAACAGTGCTCTGTCTGATGTGATACTGTAGTAGACTGTTGGATGGTTATAATTTTCTTCCTAATATTAACAATCTTACACGTAAAAAAGTTCATAAAGTCATTACTGCTGTGCTGTTTACAAACATCAAAAGCATTATTTTTGGTTAATTTAGCCACTCTATCGAATAAATACTTAGGGTTGTGTTTGGGGGATATATCATTAGCCTAACTGGCCTTTCTGTATGCGATCATGCTCTCTTTCCATGAATTGCGAAAAACCTCTTCTTCCAGCTGCGCTCCATTTTTCTGGCTGCTGTTTTGAGGGCCCGAGTGTGCTCCTTGTACCATGGCGTTGGACTATTTTCTTTAATCTTCTTTAAGCGTAGGGGAGCAACTATGTCTAAAGTGCTGGAAAAAAGAGAGTCAATAGTTTCTGTTGCAAAATCGAGTTCCTCTAGGCTATCTGGGATGCTGAGGAGATGAAACTGATGAGGAAGATTATTTACAAAGCAAACTTTAGTGGTGGCAGTGATAGTTCTGCCATATTTGAAGCGAGGGGACGGCTTCGCAGCCTTAGCTAAATTAAGTATACATGATACTAGGTAATGATCTGAGATGTCGTCGCTCTGCTGCAGAATTTCAACGGTATCAACATTTATTCCATGTGACAGTATTAGGTCTAACGTATGATTAAGGCGATGAGTAGGTCCTGACACGTGTTGCCTTACTCCAGTAGAGTTTAGAATGTCTCTAAATGCTAATCGCAATGCGTCTTTTTCATTATCTACATGGATATTAAAATCACCAACAATTAGTACTTTATCTGCAGCCAGTACTAACTCTGATAGAAAGTCAGCAAATTCTTTGATAAAGTCTGTATTGTGCCCTGGTGGCCTGTATACAGTAGCCAACACAAATGTCAAATGGGATTTATCAATTACACTACATAACGTTACATAAAGCACCAAAACTTCAAAGGAATTATATTTGAAGCTGGACTTCTGAGTAATACTGAAGATATTATTATAAATTACAGCAACCCCTCCCCCTTTACCTTTCAGACGCGGCTCGTGTTTATAACAATAATCTTGGGGGGTGGACTCATTTAAAGTAAAGTAGTCGTCAGGTTTTAGCCAGGTTTCTGTCAAACACAGCACATCTAGATTATTATCTGTAATCATATCATTAACAAGAAGCGCTTTTGGGGAAAGGGATCGAATATTCAACAACCCAAGCTTTATCACTTGTTCATCTGTATTATATCTGTTGTTTATTTGTTGAGCATCAATTAAGTTTTTACTGTTGAATGGTTTTGAGGTTTTGTGTTTTTTTTGTATTTACTAATTCGGGGAACAGACACAGTCTCTATGTGATAATATCTAGGTGAAAGAGTCTCTATGTGTTGGGATTTATCTGACTTCTGTGACGGGAGACAGGTAGCAGGTGGTCGGGTAAGCCAGTCTGTCTGCTTCCTGACCTGGGCCCCAGTTAGTCAAGGTTTAGCTCTAAGACTATGTGCCAAATTACTAGAGAGAAGAGCGAAGAGCCCCACACGAGGAGCAAACACACTGGATCATTGCTACACCCCGTTTAAGAACGCCTATAAAGCGCGGTATACGCCCTAAAGTGGAGACTCTTCACCTTGTGGTGTAGAGATCGCCTGTGGGATCCAGTTAACTGCCCTGCGAGCACGGTGCTGGAGTTCCTGCAGGAGAGGTTCTCTGCTGGGTTAGCTCCCTCCACATTAAAGGTGTACGTGGCGGCCATAGCAGCTTACCACAATCCTTTGAGTGGTGTTTCTCTGGGGCGACACCCACTAGTAACTTGTTTCCTCCGTGGAACCCCTTTCTTCCTTGAAGAGAATAGGAGATTTACAAGCCCTCTCTGTTGCACCCTCGTGCTTGGAATTTGCCCCGGGTATGGCCAAGGCCTTCCTCGCTCCGAGGCCCGGGTATATTCCTATGGTTCTCACTAATCCTGTGAGACCTATTGTCCTCCAGGCCTTCTGTCCTCCTCCTTTCTCGACATCAGACCAGGAATAATTTAATCTGCTTTACCCGGTTCGTGCTTTAGACACATATGTCCACAGAGCTGCTCTGTGGAGGAGAACCGATCAGTTGTTTATCTGTTTCGGGCCACCCTCGAGGGGGGGCCCAGTTTCAAAGCAGAGAATGAGCAAGTGGGTGGTTGAGGCTCACTCGCTTATGTGGCGGCCGGACAGCCTTCTCCTTTGGCTGTTCGGTCCCAATCCACTAGGAGTATGGCCGCCTCTCTGGCACTTTCGGCAGGGGCCTCCCTGCAGGATATTTGTGATGCGGCAGGTTGGTCCTCTCCGCACACCTTTATTAGATTCTATGAACTTCTACTCCGGGGTCTCGGGTGCTCACCTCTTAACTCCATGCCACAGACTGGCATCCGGCCTCATATGGGGATGTGGGTATTCTCATTCCCAAAGTTGTGACGCAGCGCGAGTTCTCTTGAAAGGGAACATCTTGGTTACAACTGTAACCTTAGTTCCCTGAATAGGGAATGAGACGCTGCGTCACCCTGCCATACTCCTCGCATGCCCGCAAGCGCCTTGTTTCAGGCCTTTTCCAGAAGCTAACGGCGTGTGTTTGCCAGTGTGCTTTATAGTTTCCGGGTCTATGACGTCACCCGCCTATGACGTTCCGTCTCTTTATTGGACTGATGACATACATGCTTCACGACGCAATCATGCAGAGGCGTTCCCAAAGCGATGACGCAGCGTCTCGTTCCCTATTCAGGGAACTAAGGTTATCAGACTTAACTTAACACGCGTATTTACCTACATTAATTCTCCCTCGCTGCGTAATGTGTCTGAATGGTTTGTTTAAAAAGTTTTAAATGATAAGCTTACATGATGCTTTTGCATGAACTATTTCAACCGGGCTATCACCCACGCCTTAAGCTAATATGTAGGCTAGAGTTTGTTCAAACATAAAAAGCAATATACATCCATCAAGTTTATAATCAAACTAACCTAAAATCGGTGGGGACGATGACGCTGTGTTTTTATCTGCTTCATGTGCCCGTCAACTTCCACTCCATCAACAGCTTTAGTAAAATGACCTGTTGGCTGGGGATTTTACTGACTAATTTTACTTTTTTTTTTTTTTTGTTTTTTTTGACATTATATATCTATGGGCATTTATACCTATTGAAGATCGTTCTTTGCGTGACCATTTTCAGATTAGTCTACACTAGAAACTCGCTAGTTCGAGTTTTGGTAGCCTAGCCTAGCCGTACCTGTGACGTCAGCTGCCGCTGCGGCTGTCTGAGAGATTAGATTATGCAGATGCCCTCATTGACGGATGCACATTTGTGAAAGACAGCATAGGAAGAGATCATGTATTTTTAATGTCCGATATTCCTCAAATAACATTCTAGTCCCGTCTCGTTAACAAAGAAACGGCATACGTTTTGTCATAGTTTTATCATCAGATATTAGTTTAGCTTGTCAACGTCTCATTTTAGTCACAGAAAAAGTGGGCATTGACGAATATTTTTTTGTCATCGTCTTCATTAATGAAATTAACACTGCTCGGACACTGTAATCAGTTTCCCATGCAAAATTTGAAGAGCAATGGAACTATCTAAAGAGTTTCTAGAGTTTGATAAGAACATACATTTAGTTTTCTCAACATTTAAAACCAGTTTTAAAGTATAAAACCGTGCTTGAATAATATCAAAAGCTGATTGCAAAGACATCGCTAGATTACATATATAGTTAATAATAATGGACCCAGTACAGATCCTTGGGGGACTCCCTTAACCGCTCTCATTGAGTCTGATTTGATGTCTTCCACCTGCACACATTCTTCCCTTTAAATAACCATGAGACTACATTGTCTGATAATCTAACTCTTCTAAGCTTCTCTAACAAAATTGCATGGTCCACTGTATCAAAAGCTTTAGTTAAATCAATAAAAATACATGCACAGTGATGTTTTTCATTTCCCCAAAGGTCATTTAGAACTTTTAGGACAGCCATAATGGTGCGATTTTTTTTTTTTTTATGAAATCCTGATTGTTTTTTGTGAAGAGAATGTAAATACTGTGCCAGTTGATCACTGATACAAAATACAAAGCTTTGAAATAGGTCTGTATATGCACTATATCTAATAAAGTGGAGTCCCCCCCCTTTCATCAAAGGAACCAGCAGACTTCCAGGTCCGTGGAAAACATGTCAATGATGGTGAACTAATATCAGCTGCTAATTTTGAAAACAAAGGTTCAATAAGATCAGGACCTGACGATTTATTCACATCTAGGTCCTTTAATGCAGAGCACACACCAGAAGAGGTAATATGACTAGTGATGTGACGTTGGACACCGAGGCTTCGAAGCTTGTATCAAAAAAGCGAAACATGTCACAGTGAAGCACTGAACCGGAGCTTGACTCACTTTGCCATAACCACGTGATCTGTGACGTCCAAAGCTTCGTTTTCACACACAACCACATGATTTCTTCGTATTCTGATTCAAATAAAACAAACCTCTTGCACAGTTTCAAGTGTCATTCGCTTATTTGATTATTTAAATGTGTAGTTTTGTGCATGTTAATTTTGTATTAATTCCTGGTTCACAGGCACTTCAACTGATCATTCTATGATGATCTTCTTTTATTTTTCTCATATATTAGGGTGACCATATTTTGATTACCGTAAACCAGGACACTCGGCCGGCAATGAGATGCTTGTAGATTGCCCTAAAGCCGGTCAATTTAATGGCCCAATGAAAAATAATGAAAACCAGGACTTGGTCTCATCACTTTATAAAACACAGCCAGGACGACCAGGACAGGACTTGAAATCTGGACATGTCCTGGGAAAACAGGACGTTTGGTCACCCCATCATATATGCCTCCATGAGCCTTGCCTATTTTTTCACAAATTTATTCACAGACTCATTTATTCATATTGTGTTAAGACAATGACATGTGAAAGACTTATTTATATAGACTTATATTGTCTTTGCTTTCTATGGTTTTCATAGCACAAATTGATTTATTATATGAAACTGTCCAAAATGGCTGGGACGCAAAGGCAGCTTTTTCCACCTTTAACCACAAGATGTCGTTAGTGTGCACAGTGTTGAAAAAGCTTCAAGTAATTAACCTTTTTACGATACAGTTGATTTTCCCATCATTAAATATGACTCTGTTGAACTCTGTTGTCCATTGGTGACGCTCAGCCTCTGTAACTAAGGAAGCAAGCTTTCAGAACCAAAGTGCAGTTCAAACTAAAGCAAAAGAAACAAGGACTTGACTAGAAAACAGAAAACTCACTAACAGCGTGTTACGTATAACAAAACTGGACAAAGACACATGGCAGACATGAGGGCTAAATACACAGACTACTAATGACTAGACAAGGGACACCTGTGAACAATCAAACAATGACAACATAGGACACCTGACAAGGGAGCACATGGCAGGATCACATGACTAGAACATGCAAATTGTGATTGCTAGACGACTGGATCAGAGCATCTCCAAAACTGCAGCTCTTGTGGGGTGTTCCTGGTCTGCTGTGGTCAGTATCTATCAAACGTGCTCCAAGGAAGGAACAGTGGTGAACCGGCCACAGGGTCATGGGCGGCCAAGGCTCATTGATGCACGTGGGGAGCGAAGGCTGGCCCGTGTGGTCCGATCAAACAGACGAGCTACTGGAGCTCAAACTGCTCAAGAAGTTAATGCTGGTTCTGATAGAAAGGTGTCAGAATACACAGAGCATCTCAGTTTGTTGCGTATGGGGCGGCATAGCTGCTGACCAGTCAGGGTGCCCATGTTGACCCCTGTCCACCGCCGAAAGCACCAACAGTGCCACGTGAGCATCAGAACTGGACCACGGAGCAATGGAAGAAGGTGGCCTGGTCTGATGAATCCCGTGTTCTTTTACATCACGTGGATGGCTGGGTGCGCGTGCGTGGCTTACTTGGGGAACACATGGCACCAGGATGCACTATGGGAAGAAGGCAAGCCGGCGGAGGCAGTGTGATGCTTTGGCCAATGTTCTGCTGGGAAACCTTGGGCCCTGGTATCCATGTGGATGTTACTTTGACACGTACCACCTACCTAAGTATTGTTGCAGACCATGTACACCCTTTCATTGAGAAGCGCAATGAGTTTGAGGTGTTGATTTGGCCTCCAAATTCCCCAATCCAATCAAGCATCTGTGGGATGTGCTGAACAAACAAGTCCAATCCATGTAGGCCCCACCCCGCAACTTACAGGACTTAAAGGATCTGCTGCTAACATATTGGTGCCAGATACCACAGCACACCTTCAGGGGTCTAGTGGAGTCCATGCCTCGATGGGTCAGGGCTGTTTTGGCAGCAAAAGGAGGACCAACACAATATTAGGTCATAATGTTATGGCTGATCTGTGTGTATGTGTATATGTGTGTGTGTGTGTATATATATATATATATATATATATATATATAGGCTACACACATTCTGAATATTGAATCATATGGGCTGTGTATACCTGTATAATACAGAAACACACTATCAACAGCCAGCAGCAGAAAACACAAATGAGGAGAGATAATCAAATGTTGTTTTTTACATTGATATGTCACATGAAACTGCAGAACAACATGTGCTAATGCTCTATTCCCCATTCAAATCAACCTGAGAATAAACATAACTCATGGCTTTGTTGTACAGTGTGTTTTACTGTCTAACCAAATCTTTCCTGGATATGTGGCACAGTCACACACTCTTACTTGTCAGTAACTGAACAACATCATTACGCAAATGTATTTCCGAGTAACAGGAATTTGTTTTGGATAAAGGCAGCTCTCATGATTACTGGTATACCCAATACCTAAACTTAACTTCCTTACTAACTATCAATAAGCAGTAATTAGGAGTATATTAAGGCAAAAGTCATAGTTAATAGTGAGAATTTGACTCTAAACTAAAATGTGACGAGACACTTAGTTCACGAGAATGAGACACTTTTTACATATTTTTATGTAAAAGGTTTTTACTCGATTTTTACATAGTATTTTTAAGAAATCCTCAATGATGAAATACATGACTAGAAAAATAGTCTGCAGGTGCATTTTGAGATGTTTGAACTAATCATCTTGTAATGAATGTCATTGTCTCAAAGTTAACATTTTGAACATTAGTTGCATGACTGACTCATTCAGAACCGGAATTGGCCCAAACTACGTCAAGGCCAATACCCCCGCCCTCATCCATATCTCCAAGCAACTCAGCCTGGCAGGCCTGCAGCGGCGGCATAGTGTGAAGGCATGCTGTAACTAGCGATGAAGTGATGAGGATGTGTTTACATGCAGATGTGTTCATGTTATATAAAAGAGTGAGTAATATGAGTAAGATTCACCACGCCGTCATATTATAATTATTAAATTATCTTGCGTCCTCCACATAGTATTTTATACTATGATATTCAGATATTTAGTTATTCAACTGCAGCAAGCCCTCTGATCTGCCACTCATCACACTGAGCAAAACCCAACACAGATCTGACAGCACGAGTGCGGCCGAGCACAGATACTTTCGGTTTAGAACTAGCGCCAATTCGGGGGTGGCAGTTGCTTGGATTGTGGGTTCATTAGCCTATTATTCTTAATGAAAAACACAACAAGAAAACAGTATAATGACGAACTCCCTTAAATAGGCGCTTTTACATCTCGCTTTGAAACCAAATCTTCTGCGATCATCTTGTCATTCAGCTCTTCGCTCTCGTGATAAATGATCTGACTCTGCTGCGTTTGTGCTGCGACTCTTGTTCGGCTCACACTTTGAGCAGACACGTTCAGTTTTTTAATTGTTGTGTCTGTTCTCTAACTAAACTACTGATTTTATTACTATAAAAATTAAAACGACGGTGGGGGCAGTGCCACGGTGGGCAATTGATGTTGCCGGTGTTTTGCCTGAATACCGGTAACATCAACTATCGCAGCAAGCCTAATCTGTATTAAAATCGGATGGGGTCCTGGCCCTCCTCGATTAACGCCCTTGCAGCCAAGGAGGGTTTTCAAAGGCTCTCAGTGACCAGTATCACCCTTCTTCACTAATGAACTCAACCCTCATCAATCCGCTCATTAGTGGCTTGTTCGGTTCACACAGAACCAGATAAAAAGTGACCCAAAACAGAGAAACACAAATGTATAGTACATTGATCAGTGATGTAACATGAGTTATACAGTCCAGCAATAACATTAAAGGTGCCCTGCCACACGTATTTTATTACTTTTGTGGTAATGTCTGAAGTTCTGCCATACACTGTAAAAAAAATTTGTGTGGAAAAAGTGCCTTGGTTACCTTGTTTCAAGCCATTCTAGCATGGTATAGAAAGCCTGCAGGAAGACTCAGCTGGATTTGCACCAGTTCTCATTAATATTCAACGAGCTAAGCTGCTTGACTCTGATTGGCTAACAGCTAGCCAATGAGAGCCTGGCTATCAGCATCCTTTACCCAGTGCAACAAGTAGAGGAACTTTGTTTCGCTGCATATATATGACCCTGAATCTCAAGAGGAGACAGAAGCACCACAAGAACCGCAACCAGCTCGTTTAGCCATGGATGTGTCTGAGTGGTAATTTATGTGCAAGTAAACCATCAAAAAGTTTGAAAAATTATAAACTGTGTAGCAACTGGATTGATCAAACACACAATATTTACAATTGAATCTCTTTAAGGACCCAGACAGTCTCCATGATGGCTAGTTGCCTCACTGTGAATTGGCACTCTGATGCTAATTCATGCATTTCAAAGACACTTGGGCTGAGTTCTCAAATGAGAGAACAGTACAACTAACAGAAACGCAATCCCCCATGGAATTCTATCCTCTAATTCATTGATAATCTGTTTAATGAAGGAACATGCATTTTCCCCAGTACATCATTACTGTTTGTATATTGTCTTTTTATATTGTATAATGTTATGCATGCTTGATGATAGAACTACTAGTTAATGTTAGCCCATCTAGCTGGTGTCTCCTATCAAAATATTCCTCATTTAATGCCTCACACTTTGGTGGACATCACTTTCTTATAGAATGCAGTGTGTTAATTTTATTTATCAGAAAACAATTTTCAACACGAATGAGTTAGCCCTTTGTTCAAAACAAAGGAACTCTCGCGCTGAGAAGTGCACCTTCCTCATTGGTCAAGCCAAAGCTCAAAGATGTGGTCTCTGGAACTTAAAAGGCCAACACAAAGTTCCCTCCAGGAGTTAGACGGAGTTAGTACTCGCTGACATTACTTTCCCGAAGGCGGTTTGCGTGAGACCTCATCCAGCGCAGCCGCGCGCACACACACGCACACACACACACACACACACACCATGTGTTCCAAGTTCACCGTCTTTACTTTGCTCAACATGGAAGGAATCGATTGCGACTGTAACTGTAACAACATCGGACCGAACTATCAAGGCTTTCTCCTTCGACAGTATATCTGGACGGCTTTCAAGGCAAATGCAAGTGACGTACGATGTACAAATTCGCTGTGTAGTTAGTTAAAGCTGTAAACCCCTTCATTCAAACAAATGAGCTAAGTTAAATAAACTCTTGTGCACGTTCATACGTGTTGATTCTGGTCTGCTATAAATAGTCACTTTAACGAATCGATCATAGCTACAAGCCAAGAAAGATTTATTTTTCTGTGGCCACAGAAAAGATCCTTTCTGAACAGTTGATAGACAATCAGTACTGAATCACAGCTGGACGAACATATAATTTGACTGTAATATTAATTCTATTAATTAATAACTGATCCAAATATTCATAATGAATTGTCTCCTCTCCACCAATCAGCTGGTGTGTGGTGGGCGTTCTGACACAATATGGCTGCCGTCGCATCATCCAGGTGGTGCTGCACATTGGTGGTGGTTGAGGAGTTTCCGCCCCTTCTGTATGTAAAGCGCAAGTGGCCAAATGTGTTTGTATGACAAAAAGGGCTATGCCTGCATTTGGAGACATGGCGACTGCCTTAGATAGACAGTCAAAGACAAATAGGCTACTTGTAATTTTGGCATTACAGAAGCAATGATGGTTTGAGCCTGGTAGCTTTGCCATTTGAAATGATAATTACATTAGCATGTTCTTATAGCTTATTACACGGCTCTTCAGAGTGCTGCAGAAAGGTCCATTCACATGAATGGGCCTTCCCAAAGTTCGGACGTCTGTTAAATCTATATAATCACCGCTGTCAATGGCAACAGGTTTTGTGGTTTTGATTCACGTCTTTCATATCACTCCACAAGAAGTCTGTTCACTTATTGCAATGGAATTTCACTGAAAGTGAAAGTCAGCCAGTAAGATGTTGCCACGTAACACCTGAAACTGTCAAGTTCTATCTGTGTGGCGAACTATTTATTTTGCCATCGGAAGCCATGAAATGGTAGCAACAATTTTATGTTTTGGCAAATAGCCGTATAATAAGCAGGATAATGTATTGTCCGCTGGCAATTATCGGAAAATAAGTCCCCGTTGATGTTCAACCACCACTGCTGTGTACAAAAACTGTCACTGAGCTAGACGAATTCTGTAGGCACAGTCTTAACTGGGCGAGCTCATGAATGGTAATAAGCTCAGGCAACGCCACGTCAGACTGACCAGCTTTTTGTAACTGGTCTGATTTCTCTGCTCATTTCTTTTCAGTGGCTAGAGCTGACAGAGGAGGTAGCAGTTCATTCTCACATTCACAACATAACACAAACACATATGGACCTCAAGTCAAAACTGTTTTGTGTTAAAAAAAACCTTTTAAAAAGCTGTTTAGTTATTACAGTTCAAATATAAATTGTGAATGTGTAATTTTTTTTTATTACGATCCATATTCATATTGACTGATACTGACACAGACATCAAGATGCAAATAAAGGGAAGGAGATGGAGAAATAAACAAATGATGTGAGGCGCTGGATGAGGGATGAGAGCAGATATAATAATCACGTAGTTTAAAGCTGCAGACAGAAACATCAGACTCAGGACAGAAACACACAACCTCTAAAGTAAGAACAACTCACGTATCCAGTATGGTGAGGAAGCTGTCAGCAATCAAAATATTGATTTTGAAGATGTTGAAAATGAGTTTTAAGGGTATGTCTGAGATTGCTGATATGAGCCAGACATGGGCGTGGGAACCATTGTTTGTGGGTGGGACAAGACCCAGCCACTTTTTAAGACCAATGATATTGGACCCACTCACTTTTATCGTCACTAATTCAGCAAACGTCTGTTTACCTACCTGATAAACACTTATTAAACACGTTAGGTGCTTTATTTCCACTTTTTCTAATATTTTCTTAATTTTTATTTAAAATAAATGCCTTTTTGACCCACCCAGATTTTTTTTGCTTCCGATGCCCATGGAGCCAGATGCTGAATCTGACAAGGACAGAGATGATGGTGTAAAACATCTGCTCAAACTGAACCCTTCCAAACTCCAAAAGGTAACGAGATATGCTTTATTTTATTCTACTGTAATTGTTACCCTAATATCAGGAGTTTTATATATTATTGTGACAGGTAGAGATCCATCTGTGTTAGATATAGATCTGGGTCGCTAAAGACCCGAATATGCAAGAATGATTGGCGAAACGGTCACGCATTTAAACTTTATTAAAATAATAACAACCAAAGTAAACCAAAATGAACACATGTAAGGTCCATCCGTTAGCCCAAGGACGGAATCTAACGGCCTGGTCGAAGGACTTCTGCGTGTTCGCCTTCTCAGCACTTCTGTTGGATTCACTTAATTTATGACCATCGAATTTTAAATCTGACTCCATGAATAATTTGATCTTACTCCAATTCTTTGTAACTTTGTTACATTTGTTACATTTGTAACTTAACAGCTGATCATAAGTTTAGTTGTGATTTAATTTAGATCTTTGATTTCTCTTAGTATCTCTTAATTTCAAATACTCGTTCCTCCATGGGACCCGGAGTCGCTCAGAGGATAATGCTCGCGATTATAATTACATTACCTCACGGACGCAAATTAGTCAGTTCTGATATTACAGAGGATTACAGAGTGAACTATTTTACCTTTAAGTGAGTCGCAAATGCTTACTCATAACAGAAAGTGTAATTTTAGCAATAGTCACGAGAGCTGTAACTTGATAATAACAGTGACAGTCAGAAATCAGATTGCCCTCATGCTTAGCGCCATGCTCCGGTCATGGGGTCCTCGGTATGAATCTGCCCTGACAGAAAGATTTACGGAAACTCCTACAAAACTCCTCATGCGACACTACTTGAGTAATGATTTATGAAAAATACAGAATAAATCAAGATTAACATTTATTTTGGCCAGACAGAACTTAAAGAACATAATTAAACATGAATCCATGGTACACAACTTTCAGCATAAAATACAATTAAGTAATATGAAAATAGTTTCAAAGAGTCATATCTGGCACACTACATACAGTGTGTGTGAGTGTCTCTTATGACACTGACACAACACTGCATGGGGGCTTCTGTCTACAGAATATTCCCAATGGCAGCCCTGCTACCCTTCCTTAAATACCCAGACCAGAACAAAGGGTTGTAACTATTTGCAACACAAACACCTAGTTTGGGGGGAGAAGATCAGATATCTTTGGAGAGACCACTCAAAAAGAGAACACAAGTCTCATATGTTTCAATCTTTCTAACCCTATCAGTGACTTCAGTGATGTTGAGACCATTTTACCAATCGCACTATGACCTTTAAAAGACACCAGACATGAAAGGGATAAAACAATAGATTCACAAGATAAATCATATGTAGTATATCTGCATTCTGGGACTTGAATCAGGGGAAGGGGAAAGGGAGGTAGAGAGGGGGAGAGGGTTTTGGTCAGGGCGGTGTCCTACAGTTTCTCTGTGAGATCTTCTCTTCAGATTGAGTTTTATTGTTTTAATGCAGGGTGTTGGATCTCAGCTTTTGTCTTAGCAGTAAAACCGGTCCTTACACACAAGAAACCCAGGGAGCAGAACTGAGAACCAGGAATAGAAAAGGATAACACCAGACAAGGAACATAAGAAACCCTGGGAAAACAAGACACAGATGGGAACAAATCAAACAACAAGTTTTTCCTCACTGTGAATTATCTTGAATGAAATCGATCAGAATTTGCGGAAATCGTTCTTGAATCAAAAACATATTTTAACTTGATTCACTGTCTACCCAAAGATTCACTCCCCTAATTTATTCCAGGAAACCAAACACACCAGCAATAAATACATTTTACATATTTGTTACATTTAATTGACAGTTCATTGTGACATCACTTCACTTCTGCCTTTCTAAGAATAAACCAGAATTCATTCTGCCGAGACACAAATGATAAAAAACACACAAAATAATAAAAGAGCTGCTGCTCACAGAATCACATTCAACCAGTTATTACTACAGATAAGATTAGTGAAACACAAAGACATAAACACACCAGATATGCAAAGAGATTCTTAAAACACACATATATTGTGCTAGTATTTCAGACATCTAAAGCAGGGGTCAGGAGCCTTTTTTGACCAAAGAGCCATTTTTTTCAAATTTTTGGTTAATACATTTTCCCAAAAGTGCCACAGCATAAACTAATATAGGCTAATAGGCTATTATTATTACTGTTTAAATGATGCTTTAATTGTAACTTTTTATTAGATCCGTAGATATAATATGCACCAAACAATAAATATGTGTGCAGAGCTTTCACTGTGAAGAGCATAAATCCTCTTCAGAGAGTGAGTGAGTGAGTGAGTGAGTGAGTGAGTGAGTGAGTGAGTGAGTGAGTGTGTGTGTGTGTGTGTGTGTGTGTGTGTGTGTGTGTGTGTGTGTGTGTGTGTGTGTGTGTGTGTGTGTGTGTGTGAGTGAGTGAGTGAAGAACAACACACAGTGCTTACTAAAAATGTTGGACTTTATGAATATTCAACACATTTCTGTGTATTTGATTGTTTAGACTCGCATCTGAAGTTGTTGAAGTTGAAGTTGAAGTTTATTCGTCATTACACATGTACAAGTACAGTATAACGAAATGAAGTTTGGAGCAAGCCTCCGGGCCGCAGCCGATTATTCAGGCGCCGCCCTACGCTCTCCAGAAATACAAGAATGCAATTTAGCAAGCATTACATAGCAAACACAACAAAACATAAACATAAACATAAACATAAACATGACACAGTACACGTGGTCACGTGATGGGATTTTTTGTATGGAGTGGGAGAGGAGATAGATAAACAGGCAGACGGTTGGAGGGGGGGGTGGGATCGGGTAGGTTGTGTATGGTGCGAGTGAGTCTGAGATTGTGTTGTGTGAGAATGTTAGCCATAACTTCAGATGTTTTCGAGTTCAGTTCTATGGTTTGTCCTTGAAGGGAGATAAGGCAGTGCAGAGAAAGAGAAGAGACGAAACACTAGACAAAACAAAACAGCGCAAGAGCACAGCGGGAGCAGAGAGAAAACACTTCTGCACGGATTGAAGGACAGAACAGGAACTGAGGCACCAGGTGTCTTTGTAACACAAGCTATACTGTCCAGCAATAACATTAACATGGCTGTTTAAAATGTATATACACTTTCCTGATTAGTCCATGTTGTTGCCGAGACTTTATTCTTCAGAAATTGTAGATGAACCAATACTGACTGATACAAACATCAATATACAAATATAAAAAAGAGAGGTGGACAAATACACTGAGGAAATGCTGGATGAGGGATGAGAGCAGATATAATAATCACGTAGTTTAAAGCTGCAGACAGAAACATCAGACTCAGGACAGAAACACACGACCTCTAAAGTAAGAACAACTCACATGTTCATTCTTCAAACACAATTAGACTTTGTTAATATTGTCTGAATGATTGTGTGTTTCATTAATGCTGCTGTTAAGAAACTGAAACTGTCATATTTTACTCCAAAATGAATCAGGGAATGTTTGATGTCTGAGTTTTTCAATGTGTTTCTTCCTCAGAAATGGACCAAACTCTATATTTCGTTCTTCTTCTCATTGGTGAGTGTGTTTGTGGTTTTATTTATGGTTTATAGTTTATAGTTTTTTTTCTTATGAAAAGCATTAAATCAAACCCTCTCTTTCACAGCTCTCTGCTCAAGTATCTGAATGTGTTCAGTGTCAGTATCACTTTATAAATGTGAATGTAGCAAGGTTCAAGATAGTGAGGGAAGGAAGAAGACCACAAAAATAGATCCAACAAAACATAAATCCACGCCACTGGTGCTTTCAGCAGCTCAGTCCTTCAAAGTTCACTCAAGTGCTTCTCCAGAGCTTTCTCAGTCACACTTTCTGCCACGAATCTGCAGTCGTTCTCTCTCTGCCGCTTCTCCTCTCCACGTTGGCTTTATATGGTATCTTCACGCACATTACTGAAACAAGACACCGGTGTTTGTCATTTGCACTTGACCCACTTAGACCTCGCTAAACCATTAACCATAAACCAGATGCTCCGCCACGTCCAGCACCAAGGATGATGGAGGACTCGACAGAGTTTGCTTCTGAAGAATACAAGCACCACAATGCTTAAATATGGCCTCTCCATATTTCCACCCGTTTGAGGTGAGAACACGGGGGGAAACCGGCTCTACACGAAGGCTATAGAATTTAGCAAACGTGTTGGGTGTCGCCCAGCCCGCAGCTCTACAGATGTCTGTCAGGGAGGCGCCACGTGTCAGCGCCCAAGAGGATGCAACACTTCTAGTAGAGTGTGCTCACAACCTGAGCGGACAGGGCACATCATGTGCTTGGTAAGCCAAGGTGATGGCATCCACTATCCAGTGGACCATCCTCTGCTTGGAGACAGCCTTTTCCATCTGCTGGCCTCCATAACAGACAAAGAGCTGCTCTGAGGTCCTGAAGCTTTGAGTTCTGTCAACTTACCATAGATGGGAAAGAGCACAGCTAGGGCTGGGTCTGCCTCCTCTGGGGACAGCTCTTGCAGTTTCACCACCTGGTCCATGAAGGGAGTGTTAGGAACCTTGGGCACATAGTCAGGTTGGGTCTCAGTACCACATGGGTGTCACCCGGCCTGAACTCTAGGCATGATTCATCGACCAAAAATGCCTATCAAGGGAGTTCCCCTACTCCCTTGATAGAGGCAAGTGTAGTCAGTAGCAAAGTCTTCATAGACAGAATCTTTAGCTAAACATTTAATCTTTCTGCCGATGGCAGAGGCTCAAACGGGGCATTCTGAAGTGCTCGGAGCACCAGAGCAACATCCAAAGAGGGTATGGAGAGGGGTCGAGGAGGATTTAACCATCTTGCCCCCCTAAGGATCTTGATGACCAAGTCGTGCTTCCCAACAGGCTTACGTCCTATGGGTTCATGATATGCAGACAGCGCAGCAGCATAGACTTTGAGGGTGGAGGGAGACAGCATTCACTCCAACACAACACCAGTCGGGAATCTTCAGGGGTCTTCTTGGCAGAGGTGTGGTTGGGTTTACACAACTACTGCATCATGAACATGTGGCTCTGGCTGAGTGGAGAGAACATGTGCTATCAGAACTGGGCTCCAGGGAACGGAACGACACCGGAAAACTGCCGTCTGGAGAAGAGAAAAGGAGCAGTTCAGTCTGGAGGAGATCAGCGCTGGGTCAGCCTTCCTGAAAGTCGCAAACTCAACTTCATCTGCACAAATGATGAGTGAAAACATGTGAATGTTTGTGTGTTTACTCACATTTACTGTTTTCATTCCTCAACAATGCATTTGTTGTACTGAAGTTTAATAATAAGAATAACTGATAGGATAATAACGTGTTCAGTGCTGTCACAGCAGCTCATGCTCCCAGATTTAAGTAACTTGTTTGTGCTAATAGCAAAAAGAAAGATTTCTAGAAGAGCAGTGAAAATTTTAAAGTGTATAAAAAAAGTGACTGGACTGAAAAATGGTGCTCCGCTGTGTCAAGAGACATTTTGAAACATTTCATCGAGTACTTTCGCTTTTGACGCAGAGACATGTTATGTCCTATATGTGTCGTAAGTCCGTATGTAGCAAGCGTAGTAGCCTTTGTCTTCAGATAGCCTTTCCTTTCTGTCCTTCTATCCGTGCAGACGTGTTTTCTCTCTGTCCCTGCTGGCTCTCGCGCTGTTTTGTTTTGTCTAGTGTTTCGTCTCTTCTCTTCTCTGACTGCTGCTTTGCTGGACTCTTGAAAATACTGAAATGGAATTGATTAACTGGTCAATCAGCGCAATCGACAAGATTTTCTCACTAAGGAAGGGTGCCCCGGGAGAACCCACCTGCCCGGACGGGACCTTTGCCGCAGGGTACGTGAGGGACGCATGGAACAACTGGCAAGTCCTGTGCCTGGAGGCTCTGTCCGTGGAGGATGCGGAAGATTTATACATGATTGGATTATTGATGGCGGGGTTCCTATTCTTTGGCTTTGGGATTGCCCTGACCTATCGGAAGATTGGTAAGACAGCTGCAAGCAAATTCACCCAGCCACTGTCTGTGGAAATTAAAGAATGCTTCGGGGTTGTGTGTGACCGTCTGAAGGAATTAGATCAGAAAGTGATAGGAATTGAGGAACTGAACCGTAACAACGCAGTCCGGACTGCGGATACGCAGGGTAGAGTGGGCTCTATCGGGGTCAGATCGGTGAACTTTTACGGACTGTAACCGGTCTGGCCATGAGGCTGGACGTAATGTCTAGGAAACTGCACAGACCGGACGCGAATGCTGAGGACCAGATCTGATTGATTGATTATGATCCGGACAAATTACCGAAGATCATCAAATGGATTAAAAAATAATAAATTGTATTTGCCTGACCTAATCAACTAGCCCAACGAACCTCACTTGGTCCCTATCTCTCGGTTGGGATTTCAGCCTGACAGCTTTGTCTGCTTCCCCTGTGCACTGCCTTATCTCCCTTCAAGGACAAACCATAGAACTGAACTCGAAAACATCTGAAGTTATGGCTAACATTCTCACACAACACAATCTCAGACTCACTCGCACCATACACTACAACCGTCTGCCTGTCTTTATCTCCTCCCCCAGTCCATACAAAAAATCCCATCACGTGACCACGTGTCATGTTTATGTTTATGTTTATGTTTTGTTGATGTTTTGTTGTGTTTTGCTATGTAATGCTTGCTAAACTGCATTCTTGTATTTCTGGAGAGCGTGTGGCGGCGCCTGACTAATCGGCTGCGGCCCGGAGGCTTGCTCCAAACTCATTTCGTTATACTGTACTTGTACATGTGTAATGACAAATAAAATAACTTGTAACTCACTCTGATCAGCTGATGAACTCAAAACACCTGCAAAGACCTTTAAATGCTCTCTCAGTCTAGTTCTGTAGGCTACACAATCATGGGGAAGACGATCAAAAGATGACCATTGACACCTTGCACAAGGAGGGCAAGACACAAAAGGTCATTGCAAAAGAGGGCGGCTGTTCCCAGAGCTCTGTGTCCAAGCACATTAATAGAGAGGCCAAGGGAAGGAAAAGATGTGGTAGAAAAAGTGTACAAGCAATAGGGATAACCGCACCCTGGAGAGGATTGTGAAACAAAACCCATTCAAAAATGTGTGGGAGCTTCACAAAGAGTGGACTGCAGCTGGAGTCAGTGCTTCAAGAACCACTACACACAGACGTATGCAAGACATGGGTTTCAGCTGTCGCATTCCTCGAGTCAAGCCACTCTTGAACTTAGAGAGATTGGGATCATCAAAATAATAGACATTTGAAATATATCAGTCTGTGTGTAATGAATGAATATAATATACAAGTTTCACTTTTTGAATGGAATTAGTGAAAACTCAACTTTTTGATGATATTCTAATCATATGACCAGCACCTTTTCTGATGCACTGCTGTCAATAGCACAAATACTTTCTGGAAAAGTACAGCTTTTCCTCGCTGTCTTCTATAAAACATTAAGATTCAAGATTCAAGATTCAAGATTCAAGAGTTTTATTTGTCACATACACAGTTATATACAGAATATACAACCGGCAGTGAAATGTAAACAGGTCCGCTCCATGGACAGTGCAAATTCACAGTTAAAAACACAAGGAAGAAATTATAATAGAAATAGTACTTTTTTTTATATCCTATCTATATATATATATATATATATATATGTCCATATCTGTAGAATTATAAATAATCAAGTCAAGAGAAAAAAAAGGTAACAAATAAGGATAAAGTGGAATAAAATAATTGAAGTAGACTTTGCAGTGAGTAAACTGTAGACTTATAAATATGTGGTTAACAAATGTATAAAGAGTATAATGTGCAAACAGGTTTATGACAGGTTGTTACACAGTAACAACGAGAACAGAAAGTGCAGTGCAATGTCAGTGTATCGATGTTTATCCTGACGTGAAGTCACGTGATGTTAAGTGACTGAGTTCAGGAGTCTGATGGCCTGGGGGAAGAAGCTCCTCCTGAGTCTCTCAGTTTTGGCCATCAGGCTTCGGAAGCGCTTACCAGATGGTAGCAGCGTGAAATGAGGGTTTGCAGGGTGATTAGAGTCCTTGATGATCTTGGTAGCTCTACCTTTGCAGCGTTTGGTGTAGACGTCCTGCAGAGACGGGAGAGCTGACCCTGAGATACGCTCGGATAAGCGCACGACTCTTTGCAGGGCTTTGCGGTCATGACTGGTGCTGTTCCCATACCACGCTGTGATGCACTGAGTTAAAACACTTTCTATCGCCCCTAAATAGAAAGTTTTCAGGATAGCTGGTGAAAGCCTGAATTTCCTCAGCTGGCGCAGGTGGTACAGTCTTTGCCTGGCTTTTTCACCTGTGTCTGAATGTGAGCAGTCCAGGTCAGGTCCTCGGAGATGTTTACTCCCAGGTACTTGAAGCTGCTCACTCTCTCTACTGGTGACCCGCTGATCATGAGGGGAGTATGTCCGTTGCTGTCTCTTCCTGAAGTCCACAATCATTTCTTTGGTCTTGCCAACATTCAGAGAGAGACAGTTGTCCTGGCACCATGCTGTTAGATGCTCCACCTCGTCCAAGTATGCCGTCTCATTGTTGTTGGAAATGAGGCCCAGGACAACAGTATCATCAGCAAATTTGATGATAGAGGTGGAGCTGTGTGTGGACAAACAGTCATGCGTGTAGAGAGAGTAGAGCAGGGGGCTCAGGACACAGCCCTGTGGAGCTCCCACACTCAGGGTGATGGAGGTGGAGGTGGACTGGCCTATTCTCACCACCTGAGGCCTGCCAGTGAGGAAGTCCTCAATCCAGTGGCAGAGAGAAGGATTCAGGCCGAGATCCAGGAGTTTGGAGGTTAGCTTGGTGGGAACTATGGTGTTAAAGGCTGAGCTATAGTCAATAAATAGCAGTCTTACGTAGTTCCCACTTTTGCTGTCGATGTGAGTGAGGGAGGAGTGGAGGACATGAGAGATGGCATCTTCAGTCGATCTATTGGGACGATAGGCAAACTGAAGAGGGTCCAAAGTGTCAGGAATGAAGGCGCAAATGGTGTTTTATCTGTCAGTGTACAGAAGGATACAACACAGGTAACTCAGGTAAAAGGGTAGTTTATTTACAGGTAGCAAGCGGGATAATCAGGTGAGTGGATAGATTCAGTAGACTTAGCTTGAACAGTAACAGTCTCTGTGTTCCTTGCAGGTGCAGCAATGGTGACAATGGATCAGAAGACAAAGGATGAAGATAAGAAGGGACCATAGCAGGTGAGTAGTTCAGGTAAGGAACCAAGTAAGTTGTACAGGTGGTACCAACAAGACCAGACACTGACTGAGTGTGAGGTGTGTGCTTAAATAGGGTGGCTGAATGGTGATTAATCCGTAACAGGTATGGGTGATTGCTGAAGGAGTGCAGGTGAGTAGAAGGAGGGATGATGGGAAGTGTAGTTCCTGGCAGTGACTGAGCTGGTGACTGTGACCCTTTGGTCCCATTGGTCAAGCAACATGATTGCTTGCTATCTGGGATCACTGTATGGACAGGTGTGTGGAGTTTGCCCAGAAAATAACCATAACCACCAACACGATCTGTATTATCATTATAATAAATATACATTTAACAAAAGTAGTCCTGACTGAAATACAAACATAGAAGTCATATTGAACAGGGATTTAACACGAGTCATACAGTCCAGCAGTAACAGAGAAACTGTTTAGTTGTGAACGTTAATTAATGTTAATATGTACATTTGTTCTTGTTTAAGGTCCATATTCATATTGACTGATACTGACACAGACGTCAATATGCAAATAAGGGTAAAGAGTTGGACAAATACACAAATATAGAGGAAGTGAAATATGACATGGGGCTTTCTAGAGAAATAAACAAATGATGTGAGGCGCTGGATGAGGGATGAGAGCAGATATAATAATCACGTAGTTTAAAGCTGCAGACAGAAACATCAGACTCAGGACAGAAACACACGACCTCTAAAGTAAGAACAACTCACATGTTCATTCTTCAAACTAGACTTTGAGATGTTCAAATTCTCTGAATGACTGTGAATCGTGTTATGCTGCTAAAGTATTTTATTACATGATCATGTTTTACTCTAAAATGAATTGAGTTTTTCAATGTGTTTCTTCCTCAGAAATGGACCAAACTCTATATTTCGTTCTTCTTCTCATTGGTGAGTGTGTTTGTGGTTTTATTTATGGTTTATAGTTTCATCAGGTTTGACCCTAAAAGCATTAAATCAAACCCTCTCTTTCACAGCTCTCTGCTCCGTATCTGAATGTGTTCAGCGTCAGTATCACTTTATAAACGAGAAGAAGAACTGGACTGAAGCTCAGAGATACTGCAGAGAGACTTACACAGATCTGGCCACCGCTGACAACATGAACGACATGAACGAGCTGAAGAAGAGTGTGAATAATGCAGGTGTTCAGTTTGTCTGGATTGGGCTGCAGAAGACGGGTGTTAATAAATGGCAGTGGTCTTCAGGTGATCCTGCGGTCTATCTGAACTGGGGACCTGGACAACCTGATGGCAGAGACGAGTGTGCTATGATGAGGAATGGACGATGCCATGATTGGTCATGTAGTAACAGCCTGACTTTCATCTGCAGTTCATCTAACAACAGTAAGTGCAGCTCCATATAATGACAACAAACATACATTTATTAAAATATACACCATAAACTATACAAAACAATGCAACACTAAATGCTGCTACTGTTTAATGCGGTAAATAATTGAACACCTGTTGATATCTTTGGGAATCTGCCCTTTGAAAGCCTAGAGTATTTTTTAAAGCTAAATTCCTAATGTAAATTGATGAATTAATAAAAAATATCAAACCATTGTTTTGAATAACATAAATTGTTACGAATTAATGAATGCATAAAATCTCAACATATAATAGACAACTTGCCCTGTCTTGATATTTATGATCCACCAAAATCAACAAAGTTCAGTCCTCATCTTGTCAGTGTGATTTTATTGTGTTCACGTGTTACCTGTATTTCAAAAAAATATGATATAGTCATTTTGTTTTTGGAGATTTTTAAGTAGATAAATGTGATAAACCAACCACAGTCTAGAGCTGTGTGATATTGCTTGATTCATTTAGCTTCAGGATCTCAACACAAACCTGTAAAAACATAAAGATTAAAGTGTTCACCCAAAAATGTCAATTCTGTCATCAATTACTCACTCACTCACTTTCGTTCATCTTCGGAACACAAATGAAGATTTTTTTTTAATGAAATCTGAGAGCTTTCTGACCCTCCATAGACAGCTAAGAGATCGTAAATGAATCCAGCAGCTAAGCAGGGCTGAGCCTGGTCAGTACCTGGATGGGAGACCAACTGGGAAAACTATGTAGAGGTGTTAGTGAGGCCAGCAGGGGGCGCTCACCTGGTGGTCTGTGTGGTCCTAACACCCCAGTATAGTGATGGGGGCACTATACTGTAACAAGCACCGTCCTTCGGATGAGACGTTAAACCGAGGTCCTGACTCTCTGTGGTCATTAAAAAAAAGATTAGGGGTGTAACCCCGGCATCCTGGCCAGAATTGCCCATTGACCTCCATCATGGCCTCCTAATCATCCCCATTTACTGATTGGCTTCATCATTATTTGTATCATCATCAAGAAAAACATGTAACAAAACATAATGGAGAAATATAAAGTTGCAATAAAATGATCACAAAAATTCACAAAATGTTGTAGCAGCAAAATCCTATTCTGAATATTTAATATATCATCAGCTGCAGAATCAGTTTTTGAATGAAACATGTTTCTGATGCTCCACCGCTGCTCTTATTCACATCCAAACCATAAATCAGTGTAAGAATAATGAACAAACTGACTCATGAATCTGTTTCCATGTGTTTTTCTTAAAGTGAGCACAGGACTCGTCTTTGTCAATCAGAAGAAGAACTGGAGAGACGCTCAGAGTTACTGCAGACAGAATCACACTGATCTGGTCAGTGTGAGGAACCAGAATGAGAGTCAACAGGTTCAGAAGATCATCAATGATAGTCTCATATCTAATGATGTCTGGATCGGTCTGTTCAGAGACTCATGGCAGTGGTCAGATCAGAGTGACTCCTCATTCAGATACTGGAAGTCTGGTGAACCTAATAATGTTGGAGGTGTTGAAAACTGCACAGTGATTGAACCGAAGGCTCAGGGACAATGGCATGACATCTCTTGCAACAACCAATATTCTTTTGTGTGTCATGAAGGTGAGCAGATCCTCACAAACACACACAATCCATCCATCACCTCCAGATATCTTAAAGCTCACGCTACATGTCTGACATGACAGATTCCTCCACAGTGTTTGTTCTGCATGTTGTTTTTGATCAGTCTCTCTCTAGATTTGCTTGTGGTTTGTTTTGTGTCCAGATAAACTGATTCTGATCAAAGAGAACCGGACGTGGTCTGAAGCTCTGAGATACTGCAGAGAGAATCATGTGGATCTGGTCTCGGTTCATTCAGAAGAGACGCAGCGTGAGGTGATGAGTGTGGTTAAAGGGGCGTCTACTGCGGAGGTGTGGTTGGGTTTACGTCACTCCTGCACTGTGGGACTCTGGTTCTGGGTGAGTGGAGAGAACATGTGCTATGACAACTGGGCTCCAGGGAACGGCACAGGAGAGGAGGACTGTGAGTCTGGAGTGAGATCTGGAGCAGTTCAGTCTGGAGGAGAACAGCGCTGGATCAGCCATCCTGAAAACAACAAACTCAACTTCCTCTGCAGCAGATATTAAGGGTGAATGGATACCTTTCATGACCATAAAGGTAGTGATGGGCGCTTTCAAAACACTGCTTTGTGAAGCTTTGAAATCTTTGCAAATCATTTGTTTCGAACCAGTGATTCAGAATGTGTATCAAGTGCTAAATTCAAGATTCAAGAGTTTTATTTGTCACATACGCAGTTACATACAGAATATACAATCGGCAGTGAAATGTAAACAGGTCCACTCCATGGACAGTGCAAATTCACAGTTAAAAACACAAGGAGGAAATTATAATAGAAATAGGATAAAAAGTACTATATATATATATATCTGTAGAATTATAAATAAATCAAATAGAAAAAAATAAATAAATAAAGAAGTGGAATAAAGTAAACTGTGCAGTGAGTAAACTGTAGACTTATAAATATGTGGTTAACAAATGTATAAAGAGTATAATGTGCAAACAGGTTTATAACAGGTTGTTACACAGTAACAACGAGAACAGAAAGTGCAGTGCAATGTCAGTGTATCGATGTTTATCCTGACGTGAAGTCACGTGATGTTAAGTGACTGAGTTCAGGAGTCTGATGGCCTGGGGGAAGAAGCTCCTCCTGAGTCTCTCAGTTTTGGCCATCAGGCTTCGGAAGCGCTTACCAGATGGCAGCAGCGTGAAATGAGGGTTTGCAGGGTGATTAGAGTCCTTGATGATCTTGGTAGCTCTACCTTTGCAGCGTTTGGTGTAGACGTCCTGCAGAGACGGGAGAGCTGACCCTGAGATACGCTCGGATAAGCGCACACGACTCTTTGCAGGGCTTTGCGGTCATGACTGGTGCTGTTCCCATACCACGCTGTGATGCACTGAGTTAAAACACTTTCTATCGCCCCTAAATAGAAAGTTTTCAGGATAGCTGGTGAAACCCTGAATTTCCTCAGCTGGCGCAGGTGGTACAGTCTTTGCCTGGCTTTTTTCACCTGTGTCTGAATGTGAGCAGTCCAGGTCAGGTCCTCGGAGATGTTTACTCCCAGGTACTTGAAGCTGCTCACTCTCTCTACTGGTGACCCGCTGATCATGAGGGGAGTATGTCCGTTGCTGTCTCTTCCTGAAGTCCACAATCATTTCTTTGGTCTTGCCAACATTCAGAGAGAGACAGTTGTCCTGGCACCATGATGTTAGATGCTCCACCTCGTCCAAGTATGGTGGAGTATGGCATTCATGCCATGTCGTAATTACCGTAATTAACAGATGAAAACATGACGTTCTTCTCTGAGCTGTTCACATCCTCTGATTGTGAATTATGCATTTCTATGACAACACTATCAACGCCTAATTGAATCTGCAGTGGTCAGGTGGTACAAGTATGTGCACTCAGAAAATTCCCAGTTTACAAGTTGTAATTACGAGTTCTATGAGGATGTGAACGCTTTGACTAAGTCACGTGATTTCAGTAAATAAGGCTTTGTTAGATCTGTTTCGAAACGGTTTGAAATGCCAATGGTTCGCCGCTATGATCTTTGTGAATCCATGAACCAGTGTCTATATGTTTTTATCTGATCCTGGATCAGTTTTATACATTTCTAGATATTTAATGGCACATTTAAATAATAAAAAGGAAGAGTTGTAGTTAATACCTTAAATAAATTCATAATCAATTTACTACCACTGAATGTAATAACACAAAAATAGGTGTTATTTGAAAGCTTAGAGTCTAAACTTTACAATGAATGTGGCCATTATGAGTATCTCCAAAGTAGTGTTGAGTTATTTGCTGATAAAATGAAAAAAAAAAACATATATATATAATATAATATATATATATATATATATATATATATATATATATATATATATATATATATATATATATATATATATATATATATATATATAAAAGTCAAATCAAAAGTTATTCCTCATGGAGTTATAACACATTATAACCTGACAGGAGCACATAAGCTAAATAAACTACTGTAGCGCTAAAGTGGCGGTTACGCTTGTAACTTCATGAATGGATCCTTATTTACAGTTGATGCTCCCGATTGAAATGAATCAACATAAATGAGTCAAAATCAACATAACACATTGCATCAATCACGAGATATTCCTCACGGATGTTGTGCTGATCCCTGCAGTTTTGAAAATATGGCAATTCATTTTGTCGCAGCTAGGTGGCGCCCGCCGGCAGTACACTCCAGTTTAGAGGAATAACTCCGCGCTCGTTAAGAGCTGATCAAAATGGATAGATGCATTGGAAAGCTGAGAATCTAAGCTTTAACATGATACATATATGTTTTATATATATATATATATATATATATATATATATATATATATATATATAAATAATATATAATTTTTTTCTTTTAACAGCAGTTTCTCAGCATTAGACTGTCGAAATGTAATAATTTATATTTTCTAAAAATATAAAAAGTCTTTAACAAACATATACATACTTCTTGACTCTCCTAGCTATAGTTTTGGAGTTATGAGTCTTTAAAATGTATGTATGTCACTCATTTTATAAATGCCTTCAGGGCTTAAGGGGTTAAAAGTCTTTTTTGCCATGATTGACCAAGCTCTTCATACACAAAATCAGATCAAATAATAAAATAACACATATTATAAAGTCTTGTTATATTTAATGGCATTGGATTATTTGATAATTGCATTTAAGATAAGATTACAATAGATTGCCAATAAAACATTTGTAATTGGTTTGTAAAAAGGTGTTTTATTTACACCGCTCCGACCAGCAGGCGTCACCAGTGTTCATTTTGTAGAGAATCATTTTCAATTGGTTCAAAGTTTCAGAAAGCGTAATTTCTCCCATCACTACCTGAGGGTTAAAGGGCAGCAATCTTCTGTTCAGGTCTTTCTTAACCAAACTGTCACTGAGCTGTAAATGACCTAAATGATTATTTTGAGCGTCTGTATTTCTGTTAAGAGTGTGATTCCTGTGGGTCTGTTTTGCAGGCTGAATCGCTGTTTGCTTCTATAAACTCTTATTGTCTTTTTTGTGTTAACTTCAGAATGAATTGAATTTGGTGAGGGGTTAAAGGGCATCATATACTCATCATGAGATGTAGATGTATACTGTTTTCCCTTTGTTTTATCATGATATAGTTCATGTAACTGAAGAGTATGGTGTGAGTTTTGTAAATTCCTCAGTTGTGTTTGAAGGATCTCTGTATGCTGTTACATTGAGTTTCATGTATTAATCATGTCTTTAGATTAGAGATGAATGTGACGACGAGCACCAACGTGATGTGCCTCAGCTAAAGGAAATATTGTTTATTCTTGAAGGAGTGAAGATTGAGTGTAAAATATCTAGAATCCTTTTGTGCTGAGCATAAAAGAATGTCAACAACATCTCAAATAAACCCGATTAAACATTGATTTTCCTCATTTATTATTGCAAATATTTACAGTTTGCTTCATAAGTAACATACATTTTTTTAATATTTCAGACTGCCTTTTTTTGTATTTTTTTGAAGTCAAGAAATAAAACAGATAAGACAGAATGAAATGTAATGAATTATGAGAACAAGACCAACTAGAACAATAACACACAGTTTCTCCTTCTGTTTCACGTCACAGATGTAAATATTGTCCACCCTGAACGTCTAAATGTGGCGTGGACATAAACAAATGAGTGATGAGGATGTGCTGACATGCAAATGTGTTCATGTTTAATACACAAACAAAGAAACAGTAAACAGCAGGAGTATGGAGAGAAACATTTTTTTCACAAAGAGACAAATTAAAAAAAAAAAAAAAAAAAAGTAACAATGTTTTAATGTCTGCATTCCAGCCAATCACAATCAAGTATTTAGAAACAGCAGCAGCAGCAACAGAAGATGATATTATTATTATTATTATTTCAGTGGGATAATGAGAGTCTAATATTATAAATGGACTTCAGGGGAATTAAAGCATGATACGAGCACTTTAATGCAGGGTGGTCAGAGTCTTCATCTCGTCTCTGTTGTGCATGTCTGTGTTCCGCTCCTCACCACCAGGGGTCTCGGCTCTTGCCCCGTCCCCTTTGCGACTCAGCTTGACGGACAGCTTGGTGAAAACAGAGCTCTCTGTATTAGATCCGCGGCTGGACCTGGAGCGGCCGGTGCCCGACTCAGAGTTGGTTCCTTCAAAGAGTTTGGCCATGAAGCCCAGACCAGCATGACGGATGTGAGAGCTGCCGGTAAATACGTACAGGACGGGGTTCACGCTGCTGCTCATGAATGCAAATGCCGTCACGTTGGGACGGGCCACTTCAGCCACATTTAAAAGAGAAGAGGAGCCCTGCATCATACCAATCACCTGTGAGAACAGACCAACAAAAAAGAGAAATGGGCAGACATAAAATGTGAGAAAAATGACCCTTATTGTACATACTTTATATTTCACACATAAGAAAACAATTGGCAAGGAAGGGAGGAAGGCTGAGCCTCCTCAATAATGTATTAACAGTGATCAAAGTAAATGCTGTTTTTAACAATGTATCCACTCATTTGCATTACGCAAATGCATTCCACGTAAAAAATCTTACTTTCTTTCATGAAGTGAGCCGACAGCATAAACTCATCTCATTAGTAAACTGACCAAATATATAAAAAAAAATTATTTCTAAATGATTTGCTTCATAACCATTTCATGAATCACTATACACATAATCACATAAACATCTTAGAGACATTTTTAAAATGTCAATATATTATAACATCTGACAGGAAATGTCTTAGAGACGTCTTCCAGATGAAAACACACGCATAAAATCGACATCTCTGCGATCTATGTGTGCTATCAGGAAATATTGGCAAATATTGTTGAGATAAAATTGTTTAAAAGGAATTAAAAACACGTGAAGACTGAACAACACAGACACTTCCTGAATGATCCCGGGAATTTAAAGCGCTGTTTCGTGATGAGTGTGTTTAATATGTGCTTCAGGTCAAATCTAGTGTAATATAAGGTAAACATTTACAAACCCGATTCCAAAAAAGTTGGGACACTGTACAAAATCGAGAATAAAAAAGGAATGCAATAATTTACAAATCTCATAAACTTATATTTTATTCACAATAGAATATAGATAACATATCAAATGTTGAAAGTGAAACATTTTGAAATGTCATGCCAAATATTGGCTCATTTTGGATTTCATGAGCGCTACACATTCCAAAAAAGTTGGGACAGGGAGCAATAAGAGGCCGGAAAAGTTAAATGTACACATAAGGAACAGCTGGAGGACCAATCTGCAACTTATTAGGTCAATTGGCGACATGATTGGGTATAAAAAGAGCCTCTCAGAGTGGCAGTGTCTCTCAGAAGTCAAGATGGGCAGAGGATCACCAATTCCCCCAATGCTGCGGACAAACATACTGGAGCAATATCAGAAAGGAGTTTCTCAGAGAAACACTGCAAAGAGTTTGAAGTTCTCATCATCTACAGTGCATAATATCATCCAAAGATTCAGAGAATCTGGAACAATCTCTGTGCGTAAGGGTCAAGGCCGGAAAACCATACTGGATGCCCGTGATCTCCGGCCCTTAGACGGCACTGCATCACATACAGGAATGCTACTGTAATGGAAATCACAACATGGGCTCAGGAATACTTCCAGAAAACATTGTCATGAACACAATCCACCGTGCCATTCGCCGCTGCCGGCTAAAACTCTATAGGTCAAAAAAGAAGCCATATCTAAACATGATCCAGAAGCGCAGGCGTTTTCTCTGGGCCAAGGCTCATTTAAAATGGACTGTGGCAAAGTGGAAAACTGTTCTGTGGTCAGACCAATCAAAATTCTTTTTGGAAAACTGGGACGCCATGTCATCCGGACTAAAGAGGACAAGGACAACCCAAGAAGAGGGGATGCCACACAGTGGGAAACATGGCCTTGTTCCAACTTTTTTGAGATGTGTTGATGCCATGAAATTTAAAATCAACTTATTTTCCCATTAAAATGATACATTTTCTCAGTTTAAACATTTGATATGTCATCTATGTTGTATTCTGAATAAAATATTGAAATTTGAAACTTCCACATCATTGCATTCTGTTTTTATTCACAATTTGTACAGTGTGCCAACTTTTTTGGAATCGGGTTTGTAGTTTGAATGTTTACCTGTGAGGTCACTTGATATAGGCTATAGCATTGAGATATTATTCTGCCTTCACATACTATCAGAAATCAGAGGTTGACCAATTGATCGGTGTTAGGATGTACCAGCAGACAGAGGTGTAAAATACGTGACGGGACAAACATGCACGATCCAGAGTGGTTTTAATTCCCAAAGGTAGTCATGTTACGCTCTGTGCCGAGGCTTCGGAGTGTGTGTCGAGAAATCCGGGAAGCTTTCAGTGAAGCGTATTGAGGCTTGTAACGCTTTAGACAAATGACATCATTGATTGAGTCATTGGTTCAGAAAGCGGTTCGGATCTTGCCCTCTGCCCATTAAACCCTGCCAATTTCCAGTTTTATAGTAATAATAATATTTCCCCTCCTGCCTATGAATTGATTTACACACATTTGATAGCCACATTAATTTCAAGCCAGTACGTTTATTACACAGTTATGTTATACAATCATTATATACCACCAAAAAATACACATTACATTCATATAAATAGATTAGTCTATGTGGATTTTCTTTTTCACCATCATATCTAAGCCTTAACTCAGGCAAAATACAGTGCATCACAGATCACATCAGGTCACCTGTAATATATGCTTGTTTTACACACTTTGACCACCAGGTGGTATTGTGAGCAAATGAAGCCTCAAGAAATGAACCCTTTTGTGAATCATTTGGCTGAAAAGCTTCAATGCTTCATGAGGCTTCATCTCACCACCACTACCCAAAGGTGAACAAAATATAAATATATACAGTAGCAATAGTGAAAAGAAAGAAAAATAATAATAAAAAATCAAATACAAGGGAAAATTAATTTGTAATACACGTATGTAAGTTGGTTGTCAACATACAGGCGCAAAAAAACACAAAAACAAATACAACCGAGATTCAATCTCTCCACACCACCTGTCCTTCCCTAAAATGGCTGCCTCTTTTATAGGCTTTGGCTCCTCCTATTTTTGGAACATACCATTTTAGTGGAAAACCTATAAGTTATGAACAGGTGACAAAGCATAAAAAACCTTCATGACATTTCAACTCTACAACATATATTAATTACGTCTATTAACATATACAGAGCTCAAAAACATATCAGAAAACAGTTCTCTCCCTGAGAAGGCAGCTGAAAGAATATCTGACTATATCAATGCATGATGTGAATCAAAGAAATAATAATTATAATAATTATAAGTTCACAAAGAGCTCAAATGAATACACGTTGTTTCAAAGAATTATGAATACAGGGATTATATTTATATTAGGCTATTTGTCAATTAATATAATAATTATATGAATATAATATATGAATTAAAAGTAATTACAATTCATATAATATAAATATAATGAATATAATTAGCACCAAAGGATGAGCAATATTGCCTCTAAAGTTTTTTCACTATAAACTGCTTTAGTTTGGAACGAGAGATACAGGGGGTGTGGCTTTTACATCTTTACTTGCAGCTGATTGGTCCAGTTTGGGTTTGCAATCTCTAACCCAGAATAAAGCCTGAGCAGGTTAGCCCTGTAGTGTAAGGTACCATGGTGATGAACACTGCTAAAAACCAATCCACCTTCTTGAGCCCGAAAAACCAGAGTTTGCTCAAACTAATCTCGAACTTACCTGGGTAGCAACTGAAAATAGCTTTGTGCAACGGGCCACAGGGTTACAAACACACAATACATAAGGATGGTATATTTTGCCGGCATTTAGTTTGTGTGTATGTGTAACGGTGGTAACAGTTCGTTGTGTGCACATACCCATGTTCATTCCCTTCAAAATAAAAGTCTGGGGTCACAGTCAGTCTGTGACAATCGGTTTTGCCTGTTAATTGGCACCGATTCCTGGAACAATCGGTTATCTGCAATAAATCCACAACACTGCCATAGTATGCAGAGCAGCACCAGCCTGACCCGCTGACTTGAAACACATTCCCCACCAGCGTGGATGCTGTTCTGCACGGATTGGTTCCAGAGGAGAGATAGCCCATGAGCGTCTCTTCTACCTGAGGCACCATCTAATAACCACGTGTCCTCGCACCCACGATACTCTAAATGTCGAGGCCACAAAGACACGTGAAGAATAAAGTTTACCCCATGATCAAGTTACCTCATCATGGAGGTCCTCAAAGAAGGATAGAGATCATCGCTGAGGCCCCTCCCATTGGCCACCAGACAGAAATCTTTAAGCGCTAACTTTGAGTGCTTGGGAGTCTCTTGCTCCTGTGGCCAGTCTCGCTGTAATCTGGCCACTGCACAAGTCACCACCTCGAGTAACTCCTACTTTATCATCGCGGGAGGAGTGCTCGGAGGCAGCACTCTCAAAGTATCACTCTCATATTTTACTATTTAATCTCTCAAAATTAAAAGGTAGCCAAAGAATAGCCAGACACGATAAAACACTCTGGATGAAAAACTGAATATAGTATTTTCATATTAGAACAGTTTACTAAAAGAATCATAAAATCATAGCTTGCAAACACACAAAATTTGTTTGCACATGATCTTAGGAACAAGAGAGGAATGGAATCTCTCATCTGCTCAGGTTCCTCCTTATATATATATATATATATATACACACACACTATTATATATATATTATATATACATACTCACCTAAAGGATTATTAGGAACATCATACTAATACTATGTTTGACCCCCTTTCGCCTTCAGAACTGCCTTAATTCTATGTGGCATTGATTCAACAAGGTGCTGAAAGCATTCTTTAGAAATGTTGGCCCATATTGATAGGATAGCATCTTGCAGTTGATGGAGATTTGTGGGATGCACATCCAGGGCACGAAGCTCCCGTTCCACCACATCCCAAATATGCTCTATTGTGTTGAGATCTGGTGACTGTGGGGGCCATTTTAGTACAGTGAACTCATTGTCATGTTCAAGAAACCAATTTGTAATAATTCGAGCTTTGTGACATGGTGCATTATCCTGCTGGAAGTAGCCATCAGAGAATGGGTACATGGTGGTCATAAAGGGATGGACATGGTCAGAAACAATGCTTAGGTAGGCCGTGGCATTTAAACGATGCCCAATTGGCACTAAGGGGCCTAAAGTGTGCCAAGAAAACATCCCCCACACCATTACACCACCACCACCAGCCTGCACAGTGCTAACAAGGCATGATGGATCCATGTTCTCATTCTGTTTACGCCAAATTCTGACTCTACCATCTGAATGTCTCAACAGAAATCGAGACTCATCAGACCAGGCAACATTTTTTTCCAATTTTGGTGAGCTTGTGCAAATTGTAGCCTCTTTTTCCTATTTGTAGTGGAGATGAGTGGTACCCGGTGGGGTCTTCTGCTGTTGTAGCCCATCCGCCTCAAGGTTGTGCGTGTTGTGGCTTCACAAATGCTTTGCTGCATACCTCGGTTGTAATGAGTGGTTATTTCAGTCAAAGTTGCTCTTCTATCAGCTTGAATCAGTCGGCCCATTTTCCTCTGACCTCTAGCATCATCAAGGCATTTTCACCCACAGGACTGCCGCATACTGGATGTTTTTCCCTTTTCACACCATTCTTTGTAAACCCTAGAAATGGTTGTGTGTGAAAATCCCAGTAACTGAGCAGATTGTGGAATACTCAGACCGGACCGTCTGGCACCAACAACCATGCCACACTCAAAATTGCTTAAATCACCTTTCTTTCCCATTCTGACATTCAGTTTGGAGTTCAGGAGATTGTCTTGACCAGGACCACACCCCTAAATGCATTGAAGCAACTGCCATGTGATTGGTTGATTAGATAATTGCATTAATGAGAAATTGAACAGGTGTTCCTAATAATCCTTTAGGTGAGTGTATATATATATATAGGTTAGGTGATATATATATATATATAAGCGAACCCATAATCTATGTGATTGTTACCATCTGTTTGCATTAGTTTATATCCAGCTGGTCACTTTTAAGGATTAATTTGCAAGCAAAGTTGCATATTTAAAGCTAATGACATGAGAAATCAAAATTATATGCTCATGCAGCTGAGAGAAACAAATCAGAAATGCATATGATTTCAGTTCTTTTTTTATTGTTACTGTAACATATTTTGTTATTTCGATTAGATAATCATTAAGTAAATCATATACATACATGTCTAATTGCAATGCTATGGCCTTTGTGCAGAGGTTTAAAGATCTCCATCTTTAAGCATGACTTGGATTTAAATGAAATGGTAACACTTACAATAAGACTCCATCATATTGTTCATTGTTAGAACATTAATTTCAGCATTTACTAAAAACCTTTTTTTTTTTAAAGTTATATATGTTAACGTTAGTTTATGCACTATGAATTAATATGAATGATCAAGGTATAATTAATATATTAATATTAATAATATAATATTTAATATATATTTATGATTCAGCATCATACATTTTTTTGTAATGAAGTTCAGCACTTGGAGTATTTTGTTTGTTTTCATTCAGTATCCATTCTAAAAACCTATTGGTTGGTTAATTGGTTATCGGCCAGTGCGGTCCAACCTAGTTATTGTTATCGGTAAAATCCACTATTGGTCGGCCTCTATCGGAATTGTCTTACTTCCCACTTCTGAAGTCGTGATTACGAGTTTTATACGTGAAAATTCACATGCTTCGTGGTCAGAAACAAACAGGAATCATGGAGGATGCTATGTTTATTCTTGCCTATTTAATAGGAAAATCGTATTAAAGTCAAAATTATATTTAGCATCCCATTCATTGATGTAATGGGTAGAACTAACAAGAGAAGAGAAAAAAATATTGTTATTATTACAGGCTATTTTTGCTGTGTATAAAACATACAATACACTTAAAATTATTATACAGCATGTATGCACTACTCTAACAACAAGACAAGGCGATGAAGCTGTTCCGTTAAAAATGTATAAAGAATACCGATCGCAGCAGCAATCATTCCATGTTCAAAGTTTATGGCCCACCCAACTCTGGAACTTGGGTATCAAAATTATCCCAAAGCTTCCCAGTGGTAAATGTGACTTGAGAGGGCATTCATGTGCAATTTTTAACTAGTGAACTCAAATTTACAATAAGTCTGATAGTGAATGCAGCATTAATGGCATCATACCCAGACAGCAACACAGTGTCAGCTCATACCTGGGTCACATTTGGTACATGTGGATTCAACGCGTTCCAGATGTGGGTCAGATCTGGGTCGACACTGTTGCTGTCTGGGTACAGTGTGGGGTGTTACTCACCTGCAGAATGTTGATCAGGTGATACGGCATCCAGAAGATGGTAAAAGCGGCGATGATGAGGAGGATGAGGAAGTTCCCTCTTCCTTTGCGCTGGAACATGGCACTACGCAGCCGACAGATCACTGAGATGTAGCAGAACAGGATGAAGATGAAGGGCAGCAGGAAACCCAGCAGAGTCTCAAACAGGTACTGAAAGATTTGATGAGCGTTGCTATGCCAGTGGTACGGCTTACACAAGTAGATGGGCACACCTGGACGGAGTGGCAGCAAGGAACTGCCGGTGCAAAAAAGAAATGAAAAGCACGATGAAAGAGGTCAACATAAAGAGAGAGAGAGATAGTCAGAGGAGATGGTTTAGATTACAACTATGTATAAAACTGATACTAAAGAAGGCTTTGTTTGTAGAGAGAAGCTTTACTTGTAAATATGAAGAAACATTTCTATAACTCTGACCAATTTCATAATTGTCATTTTGTCCGCCCACAAAAAATAAAAAAATCTGTTTTCTCAGTATGAGCTAAAACAACACAAATCTTAAATTTGTACTTATTTTACTCCATTTTATTACGTCAGTTAACTTAATCCATTTGTGTTTGGACCACATGAATGAGTTTTGCCGCATTTAGTGAAACTAGACAGTGGATTTAACTGACATATCGAAGCCTTTCTGCTATGTTGGTTTTTGTGGTTACGATGTGCTTAAAAGTAGAGCTTGTGGTTGGGCTTTGTGGACACTTTCAATGCAACTACGCTGTGTGTTGCTCTTCATAAGAAACTGTGTTGTTGCCATGCAGTATAAATAGTTTTAAGTGTTATATTGCGTATTAATTATGGAAGTTCAATCTAAACTTCTTTCAGACAGTTAATTTCAATTGAACTGGTTCAAAAAAGTGATTCACCAGTTTGTTTACTCACAATTACATCACGTATATGCAATTACTAAAGCGCACAAACAATAATGATGTTAAACACATTTACGCTATTCTTAATCAACTGACCATTTGATATAAACATTTCAGTTTAAATATGTATTTAAATATGTATTTTATTTGTTATACTTTATGCGTTTAAGCAAAAAACATCAGAAATGTACGTTTTGCCCCCTTTATGAAACCATTGGCAGATATTTCTCAGCATGGCGTATATGTGAGAAAGTTCAGTGTACTGTTGGACTAACTGAAGCACTGATTGAGTTGGCAAAAATAACAGGCATCATACACTCCTGGATATTGGCTCATTTAGAGATTAAGTGACTGTCAGGCACGCCATACAGTGTTTTGATTGAGTAACTTGTAAATCTGTGCTGACTTCAGCCGTGAAATGGTCTCTGCGGTGCAGTCCAAATTGGTGAACTGGTTGAAATTGGTGAGTCTGGTTGGTAAGATGTTGAAATTGGTAAGTCAACTGATTTCAGTAAGGCTTTGTTATGTTAACAACAGAAGAGCTGTTCCGGCCATCCAAACATGCTTTGAACACAGGAAGCAGGTCAAATAGTCAAGTAATCACTTCTGTGACCTATTTTGTGCATTTCTGACAACATGAGCACTTTTGAGGAAGGTGTGAAGTATGTAGATAATACCGATAATTCAGAACAAAGAATGCTTTTTCAGCAGTAACTGTAACGAAACCACAGGCAGGTTGGGCCCGAGGTGACTGCCTGCGTTGTCTGTATGGGCTGTCCTGTGCATTAGAAGGTTTTTTTTGGTCAGTTTTTGCAATAAATCCCTGTAACTGTACTTTTTTTATATTTCATAGCACTTGCATCCGAATATATATATATATATATATATATATATATATATATATATATATATATATATATATATATATATATATATATATATATATATATATACACACTCACCTAAAGGATTATTAGGAACACCATACTAATACTGTGTTTGACCCCCTTTCGCCTTCAGAACTGCCTTAATTCTACGTGGCATCGATTCAACAAGGTGCTGAAAGCATTCTTTAGAAATGTTGGCCCATATTGATAGGATAGCATCTTGCAGTTGATGGAGATTTGTGGGATGCACATCCAGGGCACGAAGCTCCTGTTCCACCACATCCCAAAGATGCTCTATTGGGTTGAGATCTGGTGACTGTGGGGCCATTTTAGTACAGTGAACTCATTGTCATGTTCAAGAAACCAATTTGAAATGATTCGAGCTTTGTGACATGGTGCATTATCCTGCTGGAAGTAGCCATCAGAGAATGGGTACATGGTGGTCATAAAGGGATGGACATGGTCAGAAACAATGCTCAGGTAGGCCGTGGCATTTAAACTATGCCCAATTGGCACTAAGGGGCCTAAAGTGTGCCAAGAAAACATCCCCCACACCATTACACCACCACCACCAGCCTGCACAGTGGTAACAAGGCATGATGGATCCATGTTCTCATTCTGTTTACGCCAAATTCTGACTCTACCATCTGAATGTCTCAACAGAAATTGAGACTCATCAGACCAGGCAACATTTTTCCAGTCTTCAACTGTCCAATTTTGGTGAGATTGTGCAAATTGTAGCCTCTTTTTCCTATTTGTAGTGGAGATGAGTGGTACCCGGTGGGGTCTTCTGCTGTTGTAGCCCATCCGCCTCAAGGTTGTGCGTGTTGTGGCTTCACAAATGCTTTGCTGCATACCTTGGTTGTAATGAGTGGTTATTTCAGTCAAAGTTGCTCTTCTATCAGCTTGAATCAGTCGGCCCATTCTCCTCTGACCTCTTGCATCAACAAGGCATTTTCGCCCACAGGACTGCCGCATACTGGATGTTTTTCCCTTTTCACACCATTCTTTGTAAACCCTAGAAATGGTTGTGCATGAAAATCCTAGTAACTGAGCAGATTGTGAAATACTCAGACCGGCCCGTCTGGCACCAACAACCATGCCACGCTCAAAATTGCTTAAATCACCTTTCCCATTCTGACATTCAGTTTGGAGTTCAGGAGATTGTCTTGACCAGGACCACACCCCTAAATGCATTGAAGCAACTGCCATGTGATTGGTTGATTAGATAATTGCATTAATGAGAAATTGAACAGGTGTTCCTAATAATCCTTTAGGTGAGTGTATATATATATATATATATATATATTCTGCTATTACAAAAGTATGCAAAGAATGAAATGCATCTTGATCTGACGCATGAGGCAAGTGATTGAAATCAATGGTGTTCCTGGTTCGATGATGCCTAGTGTCTTAATAGCGCTTGAGCATGCTTCAGTTTTTAACGCCTTGGAAGTGAGAATGTCCACTTTCAGGATTGGACCAATCAGATCTATCAGTTTAATATTGTGCTTTATTATGAATCTGCTGTGCTGAGTATCATGCAGCTCCCTTTACATGGAGGTAACTACATTTACATTACATTTATGCATGTGGCAGACGCTTTTATCCAAAGCGACTTACATTGCATTCAAGGTACACCTTTACATTTTGTCAGTTCTTGCTTTCCCTGGGAATCGACATGACATGGAGTCGAGTGGATCGAACCCATGACCTTGGCGTTGCTAGCGCCACGCTCTATTGTTTGAGCTACAGGAAAAGACAAAGTAAAGCTCAGTTAACTAGTTAACTGAGGTTCAGGAGTGGGGCCACGCTCAAAACCTTCTTATATCAGGCCGCCCTTTACAGTACTGTTTGCCTCGTTCTCTCAAACCCTCCGTTCCCCTCCCTCTCATCCATTCAACCATCTTGACCGTCCCCTGTTCTCTTCCCTCTCAGGTTGTATCGGGGAGTCATAATCACTCGGCCTACATTTAACTGAGATGATACCCCCACTCCGAGTCTCCCGGCGCCAGCACCAGATGCCCAGATCAGCCTGACTACCATTCCTTTCTCTCTTCCCCTTCATCCTCTCCCTGTTCATCCCTAACTTCTTCAATAAATAATTCTCCAACATTCATGGTTGTGGTGTGGTCCTTGCTCGTGAAATTACTATACCATGTCTAATTGTTATTGCTTAATCCAAAATATGATTTGTGTTGTAGTGTGAATGGAAAAATCTCTCAGACTCACCGATAGAATGGCATGGGCAAAGCCATCAGAAAAGCCATTACCCAGATGCCCAACATGACAGACAGGAGCCTTTTCTTGGTCCTCAATCTCTGAGACAAAAACGGCTTTGTGACGGCCAGCCAGCGGTCCATGCTCATCAGACAGATCAGGTAGATTGAGGAGTACATGTTGACGCAACACAGGTAATGGACCGTCTTACAGACGGCAGCGCTAAACTCCCAGCCTTTCTTTCCCGCCAGGTACCTGAGGAACAGCGGTGCGCTCAGGAGCACCAGTGCATCAGCCACGGCCAGATTCAGAATCAGCAGACAGGTGACGGAGCGGACACGGACCCGACACAGGACCGACCACACCACAAACAGATTGCCGGGGAAACCAAACACGAAGGCGATGACAAGGATCGCAATCCCGATCTGTTGAGAGAGGAGTACTGTGGAAGACTGGGTGGAAGGTGGTCCAGATAGGACTGGGGTCTCAAGAGTGGACATTTGATTCATAGTTGATGGTTGCTTCTCGTGTTTGCTGTGGAAAGAAAGTGAACAGAGAGAAAAAAAAAATTCAAAATAAAGCCAAGATCACTTCCCCTTTTTCCTACAAAGAAATTATAAACAAATGTACATATGGAAAATACACTAAGAAAAATATTTAGTAGCTTATACAGTTAGTTTTTAAATGTGTTTAAACTGGACATGGACTAAAGAGATCCAAAAAATGTATACTGCTAAGTGATTACATATTTGAAATATGACGTGAATTATTTGATTGTCATTGGTTCCATCCATCCCATATAGCAACATTGTGTCGGCCCAGTTCCGGCCCACACTTGGCATGTGTGGAATGATGATCCGGCCTACATACCATGTGGAATGATGACATTTGAGCGGTCCACTCCTGTATGCCAGATCTGGGCCACAAGCAGGCCATAGCAATGCCACGTCAACCAAGAGCAAAGCAAAGTAACCAGAGCTGGGCCTTATCTGAGCCACACTATATACAGTCAAACCAAAATTTATTCAGACACCTTCAACATTTTCTCACATTATCACAGTTCATTCGCTATAATTCAGAAAATGGTAATAAAATATGACAAGAACTCAGAGTTAAACTGTGTCAGAACAAATTTGCCTTGATAATGTCAGATAACTTTGATAGAAAGGTAAATGTAATGGATTACAATCAACCAATCAGCTGTTAATATATATATATATATATATATATATATATATATATATATATATATATTTATATATATAACTGAAGTTTCACTATTTGAAAGGAATTAGGAAATAAATCAACTTTTTGATGATATTCTAATTATATGACCAGCACCTGTATATAATAAACAGATTTTATGGCCCAGTTCTGGTTTATTACTTTGCTCTTGGCTGACATGTGGCATTGCTATGGCCTGCTTGACACACACACACACACACACACACACACACACACACACACACACACACACACATACATGCACATTGCCCAACACAAGGGGCAGTTCCTTTTTTCGTTTCCTGCGAAATACTTTTCATCGAACTGGCAGAGTTGAAGCATATCCTTTCTTCGGGTACAGAACAACAACACAGTGCAGGGGTTTGGAGATGTGTTTTAAAAGTTTACCTTCTCTAACTTCACACAGCACATTAATATTAATGCGTGGACTGGGACTAAATGTGGCCCTGGACTTTTCTGGCACTGAGCAGTTGGTGTTATAGGTGACACACTGGCTCATTGTATGCAGTGATAACCAAAACTATAACACAATAAAGAAATAAAGTCTTGTTTGTGCTTATCATTAACATTTAATAAATGATATTTTGTTATAATTTGCTTAGTCTTTCCTGGTATACATGGCACATATACTTTTTACACAGCTCTTTCCATAAAAGGACCGTTATAATATTTTATTTTATATTACACTGTCCTAACAATGACACACACAAGTCTTGCCATGTTGTTGGGGATGTTAACTCCCCCAGCTTTTTATGAATCATTGTCTTACACAAGTTACATTACGCAAAGTCTATTTGGAAACCAGGGTATTCACAATATGAATAATAAGAATGTTTTATATTCACTCTCACTTATATTCACACTATATATATATATATATATATATATATATATATATATATATATATATATATATATATATATATATATATATATATGCTCATTACACACTATTAACCTATTAACCATGTTTTAGACACATGTATTTTCTTGCAACTGATAAGATGCTCTGCTCCTGTAGCAATGCTAAATGTAATGTTCTTAAAGTAATGTTCTTAAAAAAAAAAATCAAGCAGAAACATGAGAAATGTGACTATTATAGGTTTTATAATAATGGTGTAATGGTATATATATATATATATATATATATATATATATATATATATATATATATATATATAAATATAAATTTGATATATATATATATATATATACACACATACACTGTATAGATAGATAGACAGAAAGATAGATGTACACAAACCAGTATATAGACATTAAAAAGCCTTACCTCAATAAGAGAGCGTATAATCACATGCACTTGTCTTGTAGGTCTTGTAGTATGAAAGCCACAACTGAGAACATTGGCGTGGCAGTAATCGTTTTAGAATCACTTCTAACCCATGTCTCAGAAGTTTCCTTATCATTAACATCTTTATGGTTTTTTTTTTTTTTTTACATCATCGCTTCCTCTTCACATGCACTACTTGAGAAACAACCAATTGCCTCAGAAAGGAAAGAAAGAACACGCGTACAAAATGTCATTACTATTTCATTTATTATTTTGGTGTTTTTTTCTTTCTGTTGCATGTCCTCCCAGTTTCCATCTTTGTTTTGCTCTGTCCCTCTTTCTCCCTGCTTTGAATGTATTTAGATGAGGAGTCCTGTGATCACTGATTATTGCAGTGTACAGGCTACTTCGATTTCAAAATGACTCACATTGTTTTCGTAACAGTGGAGAGTGACCGTTTCCACACTGTTGTAATCAGTGTGGGACGTTTCACACGCAACATTAAACAAATGCAGGTCAGTGGATTCATTTTCACTGATTTACCAGCTCTGAAGGGTTTTGTTTGGATCTGCAGTTCACTGGATTTTGGCTTTATGTGATCTGAATGAAACCGACCAGGCTTTCTTATAGATTGCAAACACAAACTGATCTTGGATCCCTTTGATCCCTTGGATCTTAATTCTGAATTCTACATAAGTGTCATCATTCATACGGCCTCAGAGAAAGACAACCCTGCTTGCGTAAGACTCGTGCTTTTAAACTATGTTGCGTCATGTCATTGCTTTAACAACTGCATTTCCTCTATACGCTCAGAAAACAAAAATTAACAGCTGAAGGAAGCTGAACCAGAAGAGTGTAAAGCAGACCAGTCTTTAACATCAGTACATTTTCACATATTGATATTTTATTAACATCTATCCAATGATCTATCCAATCAGCATGAGAGGAGGCCTATGTGTAACGGACATGGGATAAGAGCTGTGCATGTAAACCTCACTCCCCTGGCCTCAAGAGGCGTGTTAGCGACTGCAGTCTTTAGCGCTCTTGTTAATGTGTCCACCTCCCACACCGGAGACCCTGGTTCAAATCCCACTCAGAGCAGGTAGAGTAGGACTGGTTACGCAGCTGACTCACTGTTCCTCAACAGTTTTCTGCATTTGGCCACGCCCAAAAGTCCCAACATGTCCGAAATCTAGCTCTTCCCATCCGATGAAGAATCTTTTGTCCTCAAGGAATATTTGCCGCAGTCCTCCGGCCTAAGGAGTGATTCCCTTTACCTAAAGCCCCAGACACACCAACCCGATGAGCAGCCGTTGGGCGATGCCGGGCCATTTTTCGCACATCAGCCGACTTCGTTTTTCAGTGTGTTTCGCATCATCGGGTCTAGTGGGCCGATTCAGCATGTAGAATCAGCATCAGCTGTCGGTGAGAGACAGAACTCTGATTGGCTGTTCAGTTTAGTGAAGGAGTCAGTGCACGAGAATAATAGCAAAACAGTGAGCAAAAAAGTCAGGAGCTCCGTTTCTCCGTCCATCTTGCTTTCATGGCCGCAGCAGTGTTATCTCCTTTACTCCCGCAGGAACACAGTTTCTCCGTCCATCTTGCTTTCATGGCCGCAGCAGTGTTATCTCCTCCCTCCGGGATTTACATTATTACTTACATCATCCTCCCACATTAACAGAAGCTAAAAGTGCTACCGCCAGACCCGGAGATCAGCTTAATGGATTCGAAAACGGTAAAACTGTTTAACTCTAGGGGAGTTGAAAAATTAGCCTATTTTCAAAAAAAGTGGAGTGTTCCTTTAATAAATGGTTTAGTTCTTCATGAGTCATACATTAACTCATGATTATCTGTGCATTAGTTAAGCATGAATTAATGCATATTAGTGCACCCGTATTGTAAAGTTTTAACAGATTTTTTTTTTTTTTTTCACAGGAATTTTTTTTTAAATGTCATTTTGGTGATTAAAGTTTTAAGGGATAAAATTATTGACTACAGGGGACTTTAAATATTGTGCAATTGACCATGTGATACTATTAAAAAAAAACATGTTGGGAGTAGGAAGTTCTTAACTACAGTGCTATTTATACGCTCACAGACATAAACAATCAGCATGTGAAATACAAATATGCTTCATGGCTCCCAGCATGCATTGCAGCACAAATAAATTATTCAGCTGAATGTCTGTGTTGATGTCTTAGTGTGCCTCAACTTATTACACAAGAGATGTATCAATGGCTGAACTTGTTTATTACTTTTTTCCATCAATGGTTCAACTCCATAGTTATTTAAGCCAGTTGTTTAAACCACTTTAATGCAGTCATATGACATTAAAACAGTCATGTTGATTTGCCTTTTCTTCTATACACTGCAGAATCGTTTTCTGAAAACACCTGAAATTGCTGAAAGAGAAATAAACTAGCAAATCAAAGGTTAAGAGCCCAACTAAAGCAAACACTGATCACCATAATGGTGACTTCAAATAAAACATTTTCAACCAACCAAACATCATCTAAACCTCTGTTAATTCTCAAAAAGAACTAAATACATAGATGTATTCTGTAACTTTCTATGAGAGAAATAAAGTTTGTAATAAGTGAAACTGGTAATGCTGTTTTTGCAGTAGTTTAATCGTCCTCTGGTGAGATCTTGAGAAATGTAATGTCGTCTTTTATCTTTAGTTGATTTAATCTAAGGATGTGGCTGAAGGTCATTTGTAGTTTGTGTTCTTCTTGTTTCTCTTTCCGTCAGTGATTCTGCTGCTTAACAGCAGGTGTTTGAATGTTTCGGGAACATCATACTAACGTTCAATCAACATTAAGGAAACTAGACATTTCCATAAAACAGAACAAAAATGTGTTAGCAGGGTCATAATTGAAGTGCTTCAGTTTCTCATGTCATCTCTCAGCTAAGCTCAAAACATCAGTGTACCAGTGTAAAACACTACATTTAATATGAATAATGCCTTTATATATAATTACAAATGAAAAGTGCAAACATTTGTTCAGTGATTCAGACGTAATTAAAACACATAAATCCTTTGATTTACCTCATTAATTGTTGTCATGACAACAGTCCCAATTAAATCCTAATTTCTTGATTACACCCTCTTTTACAGTCATATTTACATATTTCAAATGGGCCTGAGGAAACTATCAGGGAATATTAAATGTCATCAAACTCTATATATGTTCTACTAATTCTCAGTTGTGAAGTATTTCTTTGTACTTTGTACCTTGTATGAAAAAATGAAAAAAAAAAAAAAAAAAAAAACATACAGCACTAGAAATGTTATGGAAAAGACATTAAAATACATTTTAAAATAAAAAAGGACTCCATGTCCATGCTGATTAAGAGTCCTAATGAAAGCGCGCCCTCTTAAATTTCAGTACTCCATCAAACTTGTCTCATTGGTCAGTCTCGGATCTTTGTTTACCAGTGATGGAAAGTTCAGATCATTTACTGACTCATGAACAAATCTGAGCAACATGAACAAATCTTTTTCAAGCCATTTAGCTCATTTCAGCAGAATATAATTGAAATGCTACATATTAATAGCCAAATTCCCCAACACATATCCTTATGCAAATGTCACATTAAGGATTTATATATATATATATTATATATATATATATATATATATATATATATATATATATATATATATATATATATATATATATATTGCAGCCAAGTCCAAATTATGAGGAAAAGAAATTATTCATTCATTGCTTAGCTGGGTCATTAGTTCACCTCACCTCCCGATCCGAGTCTTTCGTTGTTTTGTCATATCACATCCCCAGTCTGAAGAAAACTGCAGTCTGTTCCGTGTGTCTGAACCTGTTCCTTGTTTAAAGAGTAAAGACCCTGTGGCTGCCTCAGTCTTTGGTCAGGTGATGGTTTGAGTTAGGCACTGGTCTCTTGTGGTTTTTTGGTACACAATTGGTACACAGTTTTGATTTTACAAAAGAAACTTGGATTCACTTTCATCTGTTTCTGTCTTGATTAACCCACCATGCAACACTGGAACAATGTACAGCACAACTCTCGCTGTAAATTGAATTTCACAGCTTTCCGTTTTTCTGTGGCACAACTTTGATAATCGAGCTCGAGTTAGGGGTAGTGATGGTATCGGAGTCTTTGTCTTTGAGACTTTCTCCTTCATCGGTCTCCTTCTCTCGGCTGTTCTGATTGCTTCGCCGGACCTTACGAGTCGAATCCAGTGCTGTTCCCTCAAACAGCCGCGCCATGAAAGCCAGGCCCTCCTTCTGGATGAACGACTTTGCGGCGAAGGTGTAGAGGACTGGGTTTATGCAGCTGCTGACGAAGGCCACGGTGGAGGTGAGCACTCGCAGTGACTTCCAGATCTTATTTAGTCTGTCGGAGGAAGCACAGAAATTAATTTGTAAATTAACCAGTGTTACTGAGGTACCGGTGTGAGCGTTTTCTTGAAGTTACTCACTCCTTTTCTCCTTCAGAATTTTTTGGATGTAAAGCAGCAGCCACCTGTGTGAGGAAAACATTTTTAGGGTGCTTTGACATTTGAGACACTTCTGATTAAGCGTTTGATGTATAGCACACACCTGCACTATGTTTACGATATGATACGGCAGCCAGAACAGTCCAAAGGTGACGATGATCACCAGGATGAGTTTCTCGCTGCGGATGTGTCTGCGAAAGCGCGTCTTGCGGATTTTGCGCAGGATGCACATGTAACTGCCTATGATCACACCATATGGCAACAAGAAGCCCAGCACCGTTTCCATACAGTATTGCATCACCACCTACAGATGAACAACAACGGTCATGAGAGATCACTGCCGCAACAGAGATTGAAGAAACTACATATGATATTTGATTTTTGTTCTTGAAATGTACAAATTTTTATAGTCACATTAATAGACATAACCATTCAAAAGATTGGGGTCACTCTTCATGTGAATAGGCATACAAAGTGACAGTAAAGATACACATATATACCGATGAGGCATAACATTATGACAGCTGAAGTGAATAACACTGATGATCTCTTCATCACGCCTCCTGTTAGTGGGTGGGATATATTAGGCAGCAAGTGAACATTTTGTCCTCAAAGTTGATGTGTTAGAAGCAGGAAAAATGGGCAAGCGTAAGGATTTGAGCGAGCTTGACAAGAGCCAAATTGTGATGGCTAGACGACTGGATCAGAGCATCTCCAAAACTGCAGCTCTTGTGGGGTGTTCCCGGTCTGCAGTGGTCAGGATCTATCAAAAGTGCTCCAAGGAAGGAACAGTGATGAACCGGCCACAGGGTCATGGGCGGCCAAGGCTCATTGATGCACGTGGGGAGCGAAGGCTGGCCCGTGTGGTCCGATCAAACAGACGAGATACTGGAGCTCAAACTGCTCAAGAAGTTAATGCTGGTTCTGATAGAAAGGTGTCAGAATACACAGAGCATCTCAGTTTGTTATGGGGCTGCATAGGCGCAGACCAGTCAGGGTGCCCATGCTGACCCCTGTCCACCGCCGAAAGCACCAACAGTGGTACGTGAGCATCAGAACTGGACCACGGAGCAATGGAAGAAGGTGGCCTGATCTGATGAATCACGTTTTCTTTTACATCACGTGGATGGCCGGGTGCGTGTGCGTGGCTTACCTGGGGAACACATGGCACCAGGATGCACTATGGGAAGAAGGCAAGCCGGCGGAGGCAGTGTGATGCTTTGGGCAATGTTCTGCTGGGAAACCATCCATGTGGATGTTACTTTGACACGTACAACGTTGTTGTAAGACCATAAACAACCTTTCATGGAAATGGTATTCCCTGGTGGCTGTGGCTCTTCTAGTAGGATAATGCTCCTGCCACAAAGCAAAAATTGTTCAGGAATGGTTTGAGGAGCACAACGAGTTTGAAGTGTTAACTTGGCCTCCAAATTCCCCAGATTTCAATCCAATCGAGCATCTGTGAGATGTGCTGAACAAACAAGTCTGATCCATGGAGGCCCCACCTCGCAACTTACAGGACTTAAAGTATCTGCTGCTAACATCTTGGTGCCAGATACCACAGCATACCTTCAGGGGTCTAGTGGAGTCCATGCCTTGACGGATCAGGCCTGTTTTGGCAGCAAAAAAGGGGGACCGAAATAATATTAAGAAGTCATAATGTTATGCCTGATCGGTGTGTATATATATACATACACTCACATAAAAGATTATTAGGAACACCATACTAATACCGTGTTTGACCCCCTTTCACCTTCAGAACTGCCTTAATTCTATGTGGCATTGATTCAACAAGGTGCTGAAAGCATTCTTTAGAAATGTTGGCCCATATTGATAGGATAGCATCTTGCAGTTGATGGAGATTTGTGGGATGCACATCCAGGGCACGAAGCTCCTGTTCCACCACATCCCAAATATGCTCTATTAGGTTGAGATCTGGTGACTGTGGGGGCCATTTTAGTACAGTGAACTCATTGTCATGTTCAAGAAACCAATTTGAAATGATTCAAGCTTTGTGACATGGTGCATTATCCTGCTGGAAGTAGCCATCAGAGAATGGGTACATGGTGGTCATAAAGGGATGGACATGGTCAGAAACAATGCTCAGGTAGGCCGTGGCATTTAAACGATGCCCAATTGGCACTAAGGGGCCTAAAGTGTGCCAAGAAAACATCCCCCACACCATTACACCACCACCACCAGCCTGCACAGTGGTAACAAGGCATGATGGATCCATGTTCTCATTCTGTTTTTACGCCAAATTCTGACTCTACCATCTGAATGTCTCAACAGAAATCGAGACTCATCAGACCAGGCAACATTTTTCCAGTCTTCAACTGTCCAATTTTGGTGAGCTTGTGCAAATTGTAGCCTTTTTCCTATTTGAGGTGAAGATGAGTGGTACCCGGTGGGGTCTTCTGCTGTTGTAGCCAATCTGCCTCAAGGTTGTGCGTGTTGTGGCTTCACAAATGCTTTGCTGCATACCTCGGTTGTAACGAGTGGTTATTTCAGTCAAAGTTGCTCTTCTATCAGCTTGAATCAGTCGGCCCATTCTCCTCTGACCTCTAGCATCAACAAGGCATTTTCGCCCACAGGACTGCCGCATACTGGATGTTTTTCCCTTTTCACACCATTCTTTGTAAACCCTAGAAATGGTTGTGCGTGAAAATCCCAGTAACTGAGCAGATTGTGAAATACTCAGACCGGCCCGTCTGGCACCAACAATCATGCCACGCTCAAAATTGCTTAAATCACCTTTCTTTCCCATTCTGACATTCAGTTTGGAGTTCAGGAGATTGTCTTGACCAGGACCACACCCCTAAATGCATTGAAGCAACTGCCATGTGATTGGTTGATTAGATAATTGCATTAATGAGAAATTGAACAGGTGTTCCTAATAATCCTTTAGGTGAGTGTATATACATATACAGTATAATTTTTCTAATAACTGACTTTAACTTTTTAAATGAAATTTCGAATAAATGCTGTTCTTTTAAACTTTCTATTCCTCAAGGAATCGTGAAAAAAGTATTAGTTTTCAACATTGATAATAATCCTAAATATTTCTTGAGCAGCAAACAATCATATTAGAGTGATTTCTGAAAGATCAATGTGACACTGAAGACTGGAGCAATGCTGAAAATTCAGCTTTGATTATTTTAGAAAACGGTTATTTTAGTGATGTGAAATATGTGACGTAATAGTGATGTAATAATACTTCACAATATTACTGTTTTTACTGTATTTCTGATCAAATAAATGCAGCCTTGCTGAGACTTTCAAAACAAAACAAAAATAACATTTACCCATCCCAAATGTCTGAACAGTAATGCATATAAAAAGAGGCATATTCCAGGCAAACAGCACTTGTTGCACTACAATCAAGATTAATGGGATTTTATTTTTTTACTTAGTAAAACATTTGTGCTTGTCATGTTGTCTGTTTAAAAAAAAAAAATATATATATATATATATATATATATATATATATATATATATATATATATATATATATATATTGAATTGAATTGAATATTTTATTTGTCATTACACATGTACAAGTACAGTGTAACGAAATGAGTTTGGAGCAAGCCTCCGGGCCGCAGCCGATTATTCAGGCGCCGCCACACGCTCTCCAGAAATACAAGAATGCAGTTTAGCAAGCATTACATAGCAAAACACAACAAAACATAAACATAAACATGACACAGTACACGTGGTCACGTGATGGGATTTTTTGTATGGACTGGGGAGAGATAGATAACAGGCAGACGGTAGTAGTGAGGTATTGTGTATGGTGCGAGTGACTCTGTGAGAATGTTAGCCATAACTTCAGATGTTTTCAAGTTCAGTTCTATGGTTTGTCCTTGAAGGGAGATAAGACAGCTGCCCGGCTGCCCTGCTGGACTCCCAACCGAGAGAAAGGGACCAAGTGGGGATTAGGTCAGACAAATACAATTTATTATTTTTAATCCATTTGATGATCTTGGTAATTTGTCCGGATCATAATCAATCAATCAGATCTGGTCCTCAGCATTTGCGCGTCCGGTCTGTGCAGTTTCCCTAGACATTACGTCCAGCCTCATGGCCAGACCGGTTACAGTCCGTAAAAGTTCACCGATCTGACCCCCGATAGAGCCCACTCTACCCTGCGTATCCGCAGTCCGGACTGCGTTGTTACGGTTCAGTTCCTCAATTCCTATCACTTTCTGATCTAATTCCTTCAAACGGTCACACACAACTCCGAAGCATTCTTTAATTTCCACAGACAGCGGCTGGGTGAATTTGCTTGCAGCTGTCTTACCAATCTTCCGATAGGTCAGGGCAATCCCAAAGCCAAAGAATAGGAACCCCGCCATCAATAATCCAATCATGTATAAATCTTCCGCATCCTCCAAATATATATATATATATATATATATATATATATATATTTTTTTTTTTTTTTTTTTTTTTTTTTATGGTATAAAAAAATAAGAGTTTTGTTGACTCAAGTCTGGAACATTTTTTAGTGAGGCATCATCCTGGGTTTGGTTATGAAAATATTTGCCGAAAGCTTTGTTGGACACACTACAAGCATACAAATAGTTCTCTGCTATGTCTCTGGCACAAAACCATTTTTGGCAGGAACTTCATGTAGCGTGACAGTGTCATGATATGGAGAAGCTCTTCACAGGCATGAGCGTTCAAACGGCCAAATCTGCATGAGAATGATATAAAAGCAGAAGAGCAACCAGACTGCAGTCGCAGGCCCTGCAGACCTGACAGAGCCTGAGCAGTTCTTCCAGACCTTGTAGGGTGTAGATGTGCAAAACTGATAATATTCCCAGAACGCGCTGAGCTGCAGCCAAAGATACAAGAACTGATGAATATACAGCCAGCAAATGTTGCTCAAGGCTTATATAACTTTTAGATTCAAGATTCAAGAGTTTTATTTGTCACATACACAGTTATATACAGAATATACAACCGGCAGTGAAATGTAAACAGGTCCGCTCCATGGACAGTGCAAATTCACAGTTAAAAACACAAGGAAGAAATTATAATAGAAATAGGATAAAAAAGTACTATATATATATATATATATATATATATAAATAAATCAAGTAGAAACTGGTGACCCGCTGATCATGAGGGGGGAGTATGTCCGTTGCTGTCTCTTCCTGAAGTCCACAATCATTTCTTTGGTCTTGCCAACATTCAGAGAGAGACAGTTGTCCTGGCACCATGATGTTAGTTGCTCCACCTTGTCCAAGTATGCCGTCTCATTGTTGTTGGAAATGAGGCCCAGGACAACAGTATCATCAGCAAATTTGATGATAGAGGTGGAGCTGTGTGTGGACAAACAGTCATGTGTGTAGAGCGAGTAGAGCAGGGGACTCAGGACACAGCCCTGTGGAGCTCCCACACTCAGGGTGATGGAGGAGGAGGTGGACTGGCCTATTCTCACCACCTGAGGCCTGCCAGTGAGGAAGTCCTCAATCCAGTGGCAGAGAGAAGGATTCAGGCCGAGATCCAGGAGTTTGGAGGTTAGCTTGGTGGGAACTATGGTGTTAAAGGCTGAGCTATAGTCAATAAATAGCAGCCTTACGTAGTTCCCACTTTTGCTGTCGATGTGAGTGAGGGAGGAGTGGAGGACATGAGAGATGGCATCTTCAGTCGATCTATTGGGACGATAGGGAAACTGAAGAGGGTCCAAAGTGTCAGGAATGAAGGCGCAAATGGTGTTTTTAATGAGTGTCTCAAAGACCTTCATGACTATAGATGTGAGAGCCACTGGACGATAGTCATTTAGGCAAGAGGGTTTACTGTTCTTAGGGACAGGGATGATGGTGGATTTTTTGAAGGAGGTGGGGACCACAGATGTAGCGAGGGACTCATTAAAGATAGATGTAAACAACCCGGCGAGCTGATCAGCACAGGACCGCAGAACACGACCTGAAATACCATCTGGCCCAGCAGCTTTCCTGACGTCCACACGCTTGAGTGCTCTCCGAACTTCATCCTCTGAGACAGAGATCACGTGATTGTTGCTGCTCTGAGTAATTCCCTCTGACGCGTCACTTGGCAGAGTCGCGCTGCCACGATTACAGTCAAAGCGAGCGTAGAAAGAGTTTAACTCGTCCTCTCAGCTCTGATCTCTGCAACGGATTTAGATCCAAAAGCACTGATGGACCTCAGACCCTGCCACATAGGTTACACCAAAACAATATTTTGCATATTCAAACATGTTATATATAAATCAAATCCCATAATTCCAAGTTGTAAAACTAAAAAATTTGGAAATGTTAGGTAAGGTGAATAATACTTGAATCACAATGTAACATTGACGAAATACAGCACTACATGTGTGTTTATTATACTCGGTTATTGTTGCTGTGGCGGCTGTTTATGTATTATGATAAAACACAAATTTATTTTCACATGAGGAGAAGTGATATTTCAGGATTTAAATGTCTCCGCTGCTCACCAAGGCTGCATTTATGTGATCAAAAATACAGTAAAAACTGAAATATTGTCAAATATGTTTTCATCTTAAAATAACTGTTCTTTATGTGAATATATAGTAAAGTGTGATTTATTCCTGTGATCAAAGCTGAATTTATCATCATTACTCCAGTCTTCAGTGTCACATGATCCTTCACTAATCAAGCTGCTCAAGAAACGTTTATGATTATTATAAATGTTGAAAACAGTTGTGCTGCTTTGTAGTTTTGTGGAAACCGTGATATATTTGTGTTTTTCAGGATTCTTTGATGAATAGAAAGTTCTTACTCTAAAGGCTTCTTGTATATGTGTGTAATATGTGTTGTATTGAAATATTAGTGCAGCACAGACTCACGTATTGTGGTTGTGGGTGTTTGCAGTTGCACATGAGAGTCTCCTTGTCATTCATGTCCGTGGTCCTGAAAACCAAAACGGGCACTGAGAGTCCCAGAGCGAGAATCCAGAGTGCGGTCAGCACCCGTGTGAGCGCCCTGCGGTCGGTCAGCGCAGCCACCCGCTTCGGCCACACTATCGCCACCAGCCTGTGCAAACTCATCAGCATGATCAGCAATATGGAAGCATACATGTTGGTGCAGCAGAGGTAGAACAGCACCTTGCACAGCGTCAGACTGAAAATCCAACTGCGCTGAACCAAATAAACCATGAAGAATGGCGTCAGCAGCATGAGGAACCCGTCGGCGAAGGCCAGGTTTAGGATCAGGAGGGTGGTGACGGAGTGCCGGCGCGCTCGGGCCAGGATGCTCCAGACGATGAAGATGTTCCCGGGAACGCCGAGGAGGAACACAAGGCCAAGGATGGTCGCACCGGCGATCCTCCCGCCGCTGTTGGTCAAGATTGTGTCATTAGTCATGCTGAAGGAGTTGGTTGAATTCTTCATCAGGGGTGGAGTTACATATTGGAAAGGAGAGGAGAAAAGGAGCTCGCTGTGGTTCAAGGCCATCTCGGCAATCTGAAGAGGAAAAGGAGAGCATTTCGTCAGTAAAGTCACTGGCTTGCTTGTTTTAAACACTTGTGATGCCACAACCTAGACTGGGTAAACCCAGCCCAATCTGCCGGCGATTTGATTTCGTCCTGCAGCTCAGGCTAGAAACCTGTACATATTTCCATCCTACTTCTGTTACACTATTGCGGGAACCAATCACAGCTTATCCACCTGGCGTGCTATTGGCGGGTTTAACACGGTAACGGATAGAGAAGCTATGGGTCGTTGCCCGTTGATCCCAAGTATAGAATTATGCTCGTTGATCACGCCTTTTGCGGTCTGATTGGTTGAAGGACTATCCAATTGCGTACAGGGTTATTTGAAATATGCTCATTGATCACGCCTCTTGCGGTCTGACTGGTTGAAGGACTATCCAATTGCGTACAGAGTCATTTGAACTATGCCCGTTGATCACGCCTCTTGTGCAGTAGAAAATACAGAGCAGACTCCCCAGACCAATGTTCAGTCTTATATTGAGCTTGGTCTGCTGATAGCCAGACAATCCACAACCAGTTTTTTGTGTATAAACAAAGTTTACTCAAAGGTTTCAAAAGATTTTTGTAATTTTATTTTATTTTTTTTAAAGAAGTCGCTTATGCTCACCATGGCTGCATTCATTTGATCAGAAATACTGTAAAAACAGTTAAATATTATACAATTTTTATATTTGAATATATTTTGGTGCCAAGCAACAAAAAACCTACTAATCCTACTACTAGACAGTTTGTCCAATTTTCACCAAAATTGGCACACACCATCTTCAGACCATGCTGGCAAAAGGTTCTTAAAAGCTTTTTGATAAAGCCAACCATTCTCGGGTAACACACAAACAAATTTGACGAATTGGATACAAGGTTATATTTTGGCACCGCTTTAGCGTATATAGAGAAGTTTTGGAACGCATCATCACAAGCATGACCTGAGGCTACATGGAGCATTTTGGCAAAGCGTCACCTACTGATGAGGCTATTTTTGCTTGTAACTTCTGAACGGCTCTTTTGATTAAGTGCAGCATACCGAGTCAAATGATACTTATTTTTACCATATCAGCCATTTTGAAAATTCAGTATGTGTCATCAGGACCATGTCCTGAAGGTACTGAAGTTTCGGAACAGCGCCACAATCTAGTCAAAATATATAATGAAATTTATAAAAGGCAAAATAAATCAAAAGCTATTAGCATATTTTAATGAAACTGCTCTTTATAGATTCCTTGAGTAATACCGAAAGCAATGATACCAGTTATGCAATATTCGGTCAAACTTGTTGTCTGTCATTTTAAATTTCTTTGAAGACCTACTTTTTCCAGCTCCTCCTAGACCGTTGGTCCGATGTTTACCAAAATTGGCTCGGATCATCTTCACCATGCCGGCAAAAAGTTATTAAAATGCCTCAACAAATTTGATGGCATGGTGCCAAACTGATTCTGAGGCTGTACAACACTTTGGCATAATGACACCAAACTCGGTATGTGTCCGTCTCCTCACGCTGACCACACAGCATCAGTTTGGTAACAGCGCCACCATGTGGTCTAAAGTAATAAGCAATTTAATCATTACATTTAATATGTGTTCTTGTTGAATAAAAAATATTTTTATTCTTTTAAATAAAAAATAAATAAAAAAATCGTACTTAAACTTCTTTCAAAAACATGAATGAATTATTATTTACATAAATTATTGCAAACTTTTGACTGGTAGTATAGCTCTTGAATATTAATTAAGTCATGCACAAATAATTGAATTTGATCTTTTAGCCCTCATCCAGTAGTTTTTGTATACAAAGCAGTTAACTTACTCAAAACTGACACTATGATATGAGTATCTTTATACAAATGTGGATTTAACCATTTTGAATATATAAAAGTAAAAGTGTAATATTTCCCAAAATGTTGAAGTTGAAGTTCCAATTATATCGCTTAATGAAGGTGATGTGTTCTCCTGCTGTTTTTTATGTTGTTGTTTTTTTATCAAGTAACATTTCTGTCCCTATTTCTGCAAATAAACATTCTTAAAAGAAGTGACTATAATATCCAATGTTATTCGAGTTCAACTGTGCTCACATAACTCAGTCGAAAATCAGATGGATTGCACAATCAACTGGAAATGCCCCAAAACACGTTTGATAGCACAAAGTAGTTTTTCAGAATTTTGTTCTCTTTACTCAGTAATTTGATAGAGCATCATTTTACTGATCAACTGATATGCTCGAGTTAACTTCTTAACATGTTTAATTTCATTTTATAATAACATCCGTTCAATCCAGGGTTTTGTAAGTCAGTAGATAAAAGCGCAGCTGAGCAATGACACTTTTCAGCAGTACTGGTTCAATCTTCCCATTCATTTCCAAAAAAAACTTCAATAAACGAGATTTAAGTCATTAACCAAATCAACCAGCTCTGAGATGAATCCCGGCTTTACAAAAGTATACAAACATCAGTAAATAAAGGCACTTTATGTGTTTTCAACTACAATCCCGTGACGGATTGCACATGGCATTACTGAAGAAGAAACAACAACTGTACAATATGAATGTTTCAGCCATTGGTTTTTAGTTGCTAAAATTTGCATTTAAAATGTGTTGCACAATATTCATATATCCTCTATACAAATACACTCACCTAAAGGATTATTAGGAACACCATACTAATACTGTGTTTGACCCCCTTTCGCCTTCAGAACTGCCTTAATTCTACATGGCATTGATTCAACAAGGTGCTGAAAGCATTCTTTAGAAATGTTGGCGCATATTGATAGGATAGCATCTTGCAGTTGATGGAGATTTGTGGGATGCACATCCAGGGCACGAAGCTCTCGTTCCACCACATCCCAAAGATGCTCTATTGGGTTGAGATCTGGTGACTGTGGGGGCCATTTTAGTACAGTGAACTCATTGTCATGTTCAAGAAACCAATTTGAAATGATTCAAGCTTTGTGACATGGTGCATTATCCTGCTGGAAGTAGCCATCAGAGAATGGGTACATGGTGGTCATAAAGGGATGGACATGGTCAGAAACAATGCTCAGGTAGGCCGTGGCATTTAAACGATGCCCAATTGGCACTAAGGGGCCTAAAGTGTGCTAAGAAAACATCCCCCACACCATTACACCACCACCACCAGCCTGCACAGTGGTAACAAGGCATGATGGATCCATGTTCTCATTCTGTTTACGCCAAATTCTGACTCTACCATCTGAATGTCTCAACAGAAATCGAGACTCATCAGACCAGGCAACATTTTTCCAGTCTTCAACTTCCAATTTTGGTGAGCTTGTGCAAATTGTAGCCTCTTTTTCCTATTTGTAGTGGAGATGAGTGGTATCCGGTGGGGTCTTCTGCTGTTGTAGCCCATCCGCCTCAAGGTTGTGTGTGTTGTGGCTTCACAAATGCTTTGCTGCATACCTCGGATGTAACGAGTGGTTATTTCAGTCAAAGTTGCTCTTCTATCAGCTTGAATCAGTCGGCCCATTCTCCTCTGACCTCTAGCATCAACAAGGCATTTTCGCCCACAGGACTGCCGCATACTGGATGTTTTTCCCTTTTCACACCGTTCTTTGTAAACCCTAGAAATGGTTGTGCGTGAAAATCCCAGTAACTGAGCAGATTGTGAAATACTCAGACCGGCCCGTCTGGCACCAACAACCATGCCACACTCAAAATTGCTTAAATCACCTTTCTTTCCCATTCTGACATTCAGTTTGGAGTTCAGGAGATTGTCTTGACCAGGACCACACCCCTAAATGCATTGAAGGAACTGCCATGTGATTGGTTGATTAGATAATTGCATTAATGAGAAATTGAACAGGTGTTCCTAATAATCATTTAGGTGAGTGTATATAGAAGTAGTTTGAGAGTTTAGAGAGACCGACTTTGGCTATTAAAGTGAAAGTTGACAAATGGATTCAAGAGAAGCATATAACAAGAGTTAATAACATCAGAGGTCATGGTTGGTCTGTCTTGAAAGGTTTATACAATTTCTCTAGGCTTATGTAGAAAATAACAGGTGAAGTTGTTCCAGGTTCACTGCCGCCCTAATATAACAAAAAGTGCAGCTGAACATCAGTGGATGTATATTGAGAGCAAACATTTGTTTGCATTTTGGAGATGCTTTAGATATTAGGCGCTCATAAAGAGGGTGTGAGCCACCGTAAATGACGTCTGTGGTCTTTAGATAACAGTGGCGGCCGGCAGAAAAGCAGACGGAAAAAAAGTTATTTTCCTAAAGCCACTTACTGTACATTAGTGAACGCATTAGCATGCGGCAGATGCTGACAGGCTCCCTGATGCATTACAAAAACAATGTTTACAGGGGTCTGCGTAACGTGATCGTTATCTTACCAGGTCTCCGCATCGCATTGGACAAATTCAATCTGACCGCAAACCAACCATTCAAAAGGCATCAGCACGGTACACAGAGTGAAGGAACACAGATGACCAGGACACAGATCAACAACACGTCCATTAGAGGCCCTCGGGGACAGGGAAGAAAAGAGGCGCAGATCGAGGGAAGGAAAAGTCTAGAAAACCATAAAGGCACAGTGAAGAACTGACAATGGAAACTGTGCCAACTCAAGTCTTGATGAGTGTTTGCATGAAGACCAACTTACATGCCCACAAACTGTGTTTTCATCACTACAGGAAGCTCATACAGGAAATGATTTGTGAAACATTTGTGCTGACTGAGGGTTTTTTTTTTTTTTTTTTTTTTTCCTACACATAAACATTTAAGCATCATCTCAAAATGTAGCAATATCTTTGACTTCATGCTCACAACCATTAGAAGATACTGAGTTATGATGTAGGTAAATCTAAATTATACTTAATATAAGTAGTTAATATAGTAGTTTTAATTACTACTATAATTAAAAAGCACATTTCAGGGTGTGATCAGCAGTGAAGTTGCTCATAACGTGTGACTTATTCTAAAACAAACACATGTTTGGTGAACGTTATATTAACTGCACATATTTGCTAATGACTTTGGAAATCATGCTAGGAAAGACTATACCCTCTAAAAAAATGCTGGGTTGTTTTAACCCAAATTTGGGTTAAAAATGTAACCAAATAAAAAAACTAACCAAATGGCTGGGTTTGTGCATATTTGACCAAATTTGGGTTATAGCAAAAGCAACTCAAGCTGTAATGGACAACTCAAATGTTTAGTAAAGTAAAAAAAATAAAAGAATAAACAGTAAGGTCAGCAAAAACTGAACAAAGTACTACAAAATGCAAAGAAATAATATTTCCACATCTTTTGCGTAACATTATTAGTAATAGTAGTCATAGTTATGAAATAACAAGGAATTGTGGGAATGATGTGTTGACAAATGTGTGACACAACTGGAAACTTTTATATTTGAACTTCTTCACCTATACATCAAAATGCATTGTTTTGGATATCATGCTCAAAAAGACTTACAATAACTGAATAATATTTTTAAATCCCAATTTTAAATACAAGACATGGGCCTATAGGATTAAAAAAATAAATCAATCAAATGAAATAATAAAATAAAAAAGGGATTGTAATTTTAACAATTTTATTCAAAATTATCTTTTTTACTTTTTACTATGATTGTATTTTTATTATTTTGTATATTCTTATGAAACTTTTTTATGGTTGCCATTTTTTAATACATCATTTTTGTAACGCACTTTGAATTTACCAGTGTGTATAAAATGTGCTATAAAGATAAACTTGCTTACAAAATGCAAAGAAATAATATTCTCACATGTTTGCGCAACATTAACAGTAAATTAACCAAAGGGAATTATGGCAATGATGAAGCTTGAGCTTTATCTCTGTCACGAACTGATTCCGGGATGCTTTTTGTGAACACTGCTGAAGGAGGAACATGATGCTTTCCCGCTATGCATTAAATACCAATAACACTGACTTGATCTGATACATAGGCCCTGTTTCACAGTTTACGAAGCTGAACTGAATCCTGCGAGTCAAAAGGCCTTAAAGATCATGAAAAACACATTCAGGTGTTTTTAAAGTTGTGAAACTCTCTACAGACGACATTCACATGGCCAGCATCATCTCTGCAGCAGACCACATCTGAGATTTCAATCAATCACTGCATTCCTGTGTCAGGACCCACTTCAGATGTGAAACTACACAAACATGGGCTTTCTTTCTGAAAAGCTTTGTAGAAATGCTAGCAGACTATATTTCCTCCTGACCTTTACATGTATAGTTTGTCATAAAGGCGTTTGTATTTAATCATCGTTCAGGGATGAGCTGTCTGGTCTAGCATTAATGCTGCAAAGCGTTTGTGGTCAGATATGCTGATAAGAGGTGTGGGATTACAAATGTAAGAATCTGTTTAAAACTAAGGGAAGTGCATTGTATGTAGCATTTAAGGTAAAGATGGTGACATCAGATGAATCATTATGTTAAGCAAAGTTTCCAGCAAGAGTTTTCAGACAGTTTCTGTTCTCTTTATTGTAAATCAAATGAGCCAGATTACTGAGATTCTCACCTTTTGTCTTTAATGGCTCTTGGAGCCCCTGTCCCATTTTTGAATTGGTATGCTGCTTGGATTAGGACTGGTGATACTCAAGGGTCTGGGCGGGTCTTTACCTGGATACTTCATTTGCATGATTTGTTTAAGGTCGTCACTCATTTGCCTTGTCTCCCCTGCCACCTAAAATCTATATAAACTACAATGTATACTGCCTCAAACTGAGTTTGCCCAATTTTAGGCCCGATTTTGACTCGCAGACAGGTTTTATGAAATCGCAGACAAATGGCCAAAATCATAGGCAAATCTGTGTTTGTGCACGTGAGTGACAATCACGCAGTGTGAATGATCAAAGACGTGATCAGAAAGAATCGCAGATGAGTCGTCCATGCCCCGTGAGATATTTGGCATGCTAAATATCTGATTCAAAATCCTGCTGTGTGAAATGACTTCTGACATCGGCGACGACTGACAGTCAATGAGAGAGCAAGATACAGGGCAGTGGGAGGTTTGGGGAGGAGTTATAGACCAGAATATCATTATTTTAATAGATACATTTACAATTATATCAAAAAGAAACAAAGCACGTGTAACCTCTCCTGTTTGAACCGCCCCGCTCTAAGTGGGACTCGAAGTCAGACTCTCTAACAAGGAAGCTAAAGGCTGTAACCTCTAGCGTCAGTCACTAGAGCGTCTCTTGAGATCAGAGGAGTGAGATTTACTCATACAGCGACTACTAGCTGGCCTCCTTACACTCACCCCAGACCTCACTCCATCCGGGTCATGGCACCAATTTAACCCCTCCTTTTCGATCCGCCCCGCTCTAAGTGGGACTCGAAGTCAGACTCTCTAACAAGGAAGCTAAAGGCTGTAACCTCTAGCGTCAGTCACTAGAGCGTCTCTTGAGATCAGAGGAGTGAGGTTTACTCGTACAGCGACTACGAGCTGGCCTCCGTTTCACACAAACATTTGCTTGACCAGCCACACATTGCAAAATGATTTATTTACCTCAAACTCTCTTTGCCGAACACAACCCTTGCTCCCTATGTCTCCCCAACCATTTCCTAATCATAATCTTTTTTTTTTTCTTTTTCGCTGCAAATCAGCGCACAGACAACTTGGATCTCAAACTATCTGCAGTTTATCATTTTTAAACAGTCTCGCGCGAGAACTCCAGTCTGACGCACGCCTGATCTCACATTGTTGTTTACTTGTCACATCTCATGTGTGTGTGCTTGTGAAACGTAGTTTGCACACTGGAGAGCGTTGCCGGTGATTCCTCTTGTACAGTCATGCAGTGTGAAACCTCCTGTCACGGATCCATCGGTCAGTGTGCACACAGCAGTGACTGAATGATACCCCAGATAGTCATGCAGTGTGAAAAGAGCAGTGATCCGACCAGTGTGAACTCGGCATTAGTAGACTTGATGACTGCAGTGGCCAAACAGCATGTGTTCTCAATAAAGAATCCTGCTGAAGATACTAGAGTTGTTCCGTTTCCGATACTAGTATTGGAAATATCACCGATACCACAACAAATTCTGGCATCGGTATTGGTGAGTACTTGAACCCATGTACCGATCCGATACCATTTTCTTAAACAAGATCTAGTTATTATGACCACAAGCTTTGCCTGACCGCTGCACGGTTCTTCTTCGCTGCTCAGAATGCATTGCAAACACAGGAAGTTTTGTTGTGCTGCCAAAAGCAACCACTGTTTAGAGCAGCGAAGAAGAAATTAAAACGCGTTAGCATTATGTCCACTGTTTAGCAGTATTTCAGACTGGACCAAACCAGCCAGTAAAATGGCGACTGTCACAAGTATGGGTATTTCGGTATTAAGTATATCCGGTACCCGCAGCTGCGTTCAGTCGCTTCTGTGTTTATCTAAGCGCAGGGCTCCAGACTGAAGCCGAATATATACTAGTGTATGTGAATATTAAACTGCAAAACACTATTTAAATATTACTCCTGCATGTTCTGCGTCTCTGTGTGGATGACGGGTGGAGATGCACGGGCGAGCGTACACACACGCAACACTCGCTGTCTTTGTAGTCTCTGCCGTGTGTCACTATATGAGGACACGAACGCATAAACCGCGCATTTCCTGTTTCATTTGAGAATGTTCAGTCATATCACGAACACAGACACTCAAAGGTCTTCAAGTCAACCCGTCAAAATAAAAGTTTGCTTTAACGTGAAGAACTTGACAGAATATATTAGGCTACTGTTGTACAGTAGATTTAGCTGTGTCTCTATGTAATAATAATACATCTCTATTAATAATAATAATTATGCCTAGAGGGTTGCTTATTTTTCACTTGTTTTGTTGTAAAGAGATTATTTTCTGATTAATATATATATTTTTATACTCCTAGATTTATTAGTTATTTAGTTTTTTATACAGTTATATTGTAATATTGTCAGATAATAAAAATACTGTAATAAATACAGTAGTTCACTGTATGCATTTGTTCATGTTTTATTATGGGAGAAGTCTGAAGCACACCATAAAATAATTCTAGCAATTCATACAGGGCTAGTAGTAGATACAGCCGTATATACAGAAACACACCCAGGTATCGGATCAGTACTCTGTATCGGCCGATACCCTGAGCCCAGGTATCGGAATCGGTATCGGGACATCTCTAGAAGATACATCCAAGTCTCCTGGTCTTCGCTTCTGAGTTTCCAATAATTCACACGGCTAACCTCATCTCTGCAGCAGACCACATCTAAGATTTCAATCAATCACTGCATTCCTGTGTCAGGACCCACTTCAGATGTGAAACTACACAAACATGGGCTTTCTTTCTGAAAAGCTTTGTAGAAATGCTAGCAGACTATATTTCCTCCTGACCTTTACATGTATAGTTTGTCATAAAGGCGTTTGTATTTAATCATCGTTCAGGGATGAGCTGTCTGGTCTAGCATTAATGCTGCAAAGCGTTTGTGGTCAGATATGCTGATAAGAGGCCAGGGAAGATTGTCAAGGTTAGTCAAGAGTCTTGAGGAGGACAAAGATTTTAAACATCAAAGCGTACACATCATCTCGTAGACATTCAAAAAACATTACAATCAGTTGCTACTAATGTTTTGTATTCCAAACATTCTGTTTTGATCATGCAAATGTTAAAGGAATTGTCTTAATGTTAGAGGAACGTTGTTCAAAATGTTGACTCAAAGACCTGAAAGTCTGATCATTTTTATCAGCAACATTCTAGGAACGTTGATTTGTAACATTCCAATAACACAAATATGTCCGGTTTCCTTGATGTTCACATAAAGGTTAGTTTGATGTTCCTGAAACATTCTTTCAATCATTCAAACGCCTGCTGCGAACGAGCAGAATCACTGAAGGAAAGAGAAACCCTACATCTACAACTTACGTCGTCAGTCACAGCCTTAGAAATCAACTGAAGATAAAAGAAGACATTAAATCTCAGCAGAGGACTAAACAACTGCACAAACAGCATTACCAGCTTCACCCAATACTAACCAGACTAGCCGTTGACAACCTCTTGTGTAATACTGTAATTAACAGTCAACATCATCTGATGTTATTCTGTCTTGAGTTCTTCTGATACACTGTCTGTGTTTTCTGAACTGTCATGAACTGGCTTTTTTATGTTTTTATATTGCTGTCTGAGGTCAACTTATGACGTTCGTGTGGTTTTTAAATTCAAAAACATCATAATGAATTAGTAATAGGCTATTTTCTACCTTGGTTTTGAGGCTTTCTCCTGCACGCTCAGATTTTATGGGCGTGCCTTACTGAAGACTTGGAGGTAAACGCCCACGGCTAGGATTGGATAAGATTAGCATATTTAATGAGCTTCAGCTCCCTCGTCAGTACATGTGGAAATTGGTTTGAATGTGTATGTGAAGTTTTAGCTAAAAATACCCAACCCAATTTTTTTTATAGCATGTTGAAATTGTCACTTTTTGAGCGTGAGCACTTTTTGCCCCATTTCAAGAAGAGGGCGGAGCTTCAAGAGCTCATGTTAGCAGCTCTGATTACCCACAATGAAAATGTCAGAAGCAGTTCAGCCTTTTATGTTCAAACCGGAGTCGGACAATGATGGAGAAACTCAAGAAGAAAAGACAACATGTAGAATGAGACATAGGATATTGAAGCATATTCGGTCATGATAATCTATAAACCGCTGGTGTGGGAACTGTTGTAAGATGAGCCAGAGAACAGGGCTTATGTACATTTTAGGGTTAGAGGTGTCACTAACCTGTGAAGAAGCTCGGTGTAGTCCCTACCAGCCGTTTGTTGTAGTCCTTAAAAAGCAATTTCTGTAAAAGAAAACATATACCTTTGCTTTGAACTTTAAGCATCGTAACTTTACAGCTGTTGTTTATGCTCACACTGTTCAAATCAAATCACCTTTATTTATACAGCGCTTTTTACAAGTCCAGTTGTTTCAAAGCAGCTTCACAGTGTTAACAGGAAAATAATGCAACAGAATTTGATTCGGCTGTACAGCCGTTCTGGTGAAACGGTGATGTTATCCAGCTAATTTCAAGTATCATATAGCGTCAATGCGGGCAGATCGGTAATATAGATGAGATTTAGGTGTCCCCAACTGAGCAAGCCAAAAGCCAGAGGCAACGGTGGCAAGGAACCAAAACTCCTTCAGGGTCAGAATGGAGAAAAAAACCTTGGGAGAAACCAGGCTCAGTCGGGGTGCCAGTTCTCCTCTGGCCGACGAACAAACAGTGTATGGTTATAATTCTGGCAACATTGCAGGTCTTAATTCATATTAGGCAAATAGATATTCGTAAGATTGTTTGAAAGATTGGAGTCGTCATGCCGAAGACGGGTTTAATGAGGATGTTGTGTCGATGCGGGGGGGAGTTTAACTGACACAGTCTTTAACAGCAACATTACACACCAAGTGAAAAAGGACCCCTTTACCAGAACTCAAGTGTGCTTGAAAAGAAGCACAAGACCTGAAACCCACTGGTTTATGTTGTTTTCACTTTGCAGGAGCTCGACAGCTGCTTTTGTTGCATGGGAAACAACAGCTCTGATAAAGATCAAGGATTTGCATAGTGTTGCTCATGAAGAGAAAAAAAATCATACAGGTCTGTTTATGGGAGACTGGACTCAGTTTAAACAATTATTTAAAAAAAAAAAAAAAAAAAGAGCAAAAGGGGTCAATCATTATCATACATAAAGACAAGTAGGGAAGTGGCATGACAGGTTGTATATTCTGTATATAACTGTGTATGTGACAAATAAAACTCTTGAATCTTGACAAAGACAGAAAATAGAAAAAAACGGCAGTGAAAAATCACACAGCATTTGTTAGCCTGTAAAAAACTGCCTTTAAAAAGTACTGTAGATATGACTAACAAATATTATTATAATTGTTTTCTATTAGTGTCGATGGGGCAACTAGTTAAAGTAATTAGTTACTGTGATTTAATTTCTTTTCCTTGAAAAAGTAAAGTAAGGGATTACTCTTATTTTTTGTGTAATTGAATTAGTTACTTCACAAGTACTTGAACTAAATACTGTGTTTAGACTGTAGAACAACTATATATAATACAATAGTGGAATTAACGTCAAAATTTAACATAAAATGCACGTTTTTATCTACCCTTCTCACATTTGTTATACTTTGGTCAGTTAATAAGAATAATTGATGTAGTTTTATATTATGTATTTCAATTAATTCAATACGGTGGCTGAGAAGTGCAAAACAAATCACAATTCCCGAAAACAAAGTAACAAATTATAAACGCAATAGCAAGTCCAAAAAACTAATGAACAAGTTAGGAAACACAATAACAATTCGGGAAACAAAATAACAAATCAGAAAACACAACGACGAGTCGGACAAAACGGAAAAAGTAGGTGAATGGAATACTGACCGCTGATTGGACGAGACATCTGTCAATCAAGACATGCAGAAAGTTGATTTCGTGTGAGCATGTGTAAATATTAGAGCCATCTCGTTTTTACAGGCTACTTTAGTGCAATTAATTATGGAGAAAGAAAAACGTTTCATATTAAATATGCCTACCACTGTCTGGTTGAGTCACACAAAATTACAAAACCCGTTCTGTTAAGTGAGAGAGTGGCGTGTAGAGTAAGAACAACAGATCCCGATCCCTTTCTTTTCCCTATACCCATCGCTTATCAGCATTTCATTTTAACTACAAATAAAGTGTCTAACAGGTAGCCTACTTACAATATGATAATCTATTTGCACTAAATGCACATCTAGAATAGCCTCTGCCAACTTTAAATCCAGAAAAGTTTCCATTGGCAAGGAAATGGAATTTAGGCAATGCATTTGCACTGCATGCTATAAGAGTAATGTTTTGTTTTATTGTATTGATATATTAAATTATTTTTAAATGAAATTATAGGCTATGCGTTTTTTTTTTTGTGCGTACATTCGTTTTTCGTAATCACACATGCACACATTTGAGAAACGATCTTAGATCAAACGTAGGACAGTTTCTATGCAACATTTTACAAATGAGGCCCCTGGAATGCATTATAACTGCTTTCTAATAGTGTTTTTGTTTGTTTTTCGCAAAATGAGTGACAATAATTTTAGCTCGCAACTTTGCAGATCATTAAAAAAAAATTATTATCGTGAACGATGCATCTCTAATATTTACACATGCACACGCAAATCAACTTTCTCCTGCCGCAGCCTGCTGTACGTTCTGCATGTCTTGATTGACAAATGTCTCGTCCAATCAGCGGTCAGTATTCCATTCGCCACATATACCTACCTTTTCCGTTTTGTCCGACTTGTCGTTGTGTTTTCTGATTTGTTATTTTGTTTCTGGAATTGTTATTGTGTTTCCTAACTTGTTCATTTGTTTTTAGACTTTCCATTGTATTTATAATTTGTTGCTTTGTTTTGCACTTCCTGGCCACCGTAATTAAAAGAGCCATTTCATGTGCATCGCTTAACTCGAGGTTGATATTACTAATTACTTTCCAAATCCTATAAGTTTACTATAAGCTACTTTTTGGAGAGAGTAATTTGTACAGTAATCTAATTACACTAATGAAGATGTAATAGTAACTAGTAATTCATTACTTTTTTAAAGTAACTTACCCAGCACTGCATACAAGTCATTTCTTTGTTTCATGGGAAAGTGGGACTGGAAAGATTTTTCAACCGTAACTGCTTCCTTATAGCGAGACCAGACATGAACACTGCTAGTGTAAATACACTCCAGAAATCTTTCACAATTATTTCCTTATTCCAACAAAACTGGGATAAGAAGGAAGAAAGGTAGGATGATAGCAAGATTTGCTCAAGTAAAGTTCAACATACTTGGATTGACTTTGTGACATTTCCCATTTGAATGTCTGTCTTTGTCAAGCGTACGTCTCAGGGATTTGACATAGTCTGAGACATACACCTCAAACAGACATGAAGATCCTCTCACACCCACTACAAACACAAACACGCCCTTGGTGAGAACACATTAGAGTAATGAGCGGCCGACTACACCTGTACACAGACCTGATTCTGAATCAAATCACAGCACGTACACAAATAAACACGCACGTGTGGCTTTGTGTGAAACTGCAGACGGATTACATGCACTTCCAGCTTTTACAGAAATAATTGCAGTGTATATCATTCAGGTTTCCATCAGACCAAATCAAGCAGTTCAGGTTAAGCAGATGTTGTACTGCACAGCACTGAAAAGTAAGTAGCATGTCATAACACGCTTTACACAGATGACAATATCCAAGTGACGTGCGCAGGAAAAACTGATCATATCTGTTGTGTGTGCTGGCATGAGCCACACTTTATTTTGGATTGCTGATAGTGATTGCACTATAAAAACAGCATTGACAACTTTGTCAGTCCAAATATAGCACAGGTTGTAAAGCATATCATGATTCATATTATTGTACCATGATATTTCAGAAAGTGACTCAAAAATAGTAGCATGCACATTTTTGCATATTTTCTCATGCATCAGATTCGAGTCTGTTGATTTGTGTTACTTTTATTGTGTTTAACTTATTACATTTAATTATTACCGTTTATATGGGGTGATGCGTTTCTTTTTAATGACGTCATTAAATGTGTTTACAGGCTTTTATTGCAGCACACAGGGGAGTGTAAATGTATTTACACAGGAAGCACTATCAAGCCCCAACGTACAGGCGAGCTGGTCGGGTTTCTTTAATTCACCATGAAATCAAAATTGACAATTCCTGTCTGTTTATGGAAAACTGCAGCTTTTATTATACGTGATTTAGCCGTGCACTTCATCATTGTTTTAAATCCATGTTCCTCGTAATCTTGACTCAGAATAACCTCCCCTCTCTCTTGCAGCATCTCTTCTCTACCCTGATGATGTAAACCTCACTCCTCTGATCTCAAGAGACGCTCTAGAGCAGAGGTCTTCAACCCTGCTCCTGGGGACCCACTGGCCTGCAAAATTTATTTCCAGCCTGCTTCAACACACCTGCCTGTGTACTTTCAACAAGTGATCCAGAAGAGCTTGATTAGCTTCACCTGTCTTTGATTTGGGTTGGAGCTAAACTCTGCAGGACAGTGGGTCCTCAGGAGCAGGGTTGAAGACCTCTGCTCTAGCGACTGACGATAGAGGTTGCAGCCTCTAGGCTCCTTGTTAAAGCGTCCGACTCTCATGCTGGTGGACCCGGGTTCGAGTCCTGCTTGGTGCAGGCAGTTTGAACAGAACACTGAGGGTGGGGCAACCTGTCATGCACATGGCATCCAATAGCAAGCCACAACCATCCAATCAATTGCTCCAGAAGCTGTTTAAAGGTGCGGTATGTAGGATTGAAATGGGCACTGCAGTCCAAATTCAAAAAATTGGAGAGCGTTGTTTCCCCTTTTACTCTGTGAATTATTTTCTTTCCAAATGAATGTAAACATGTATATACATGTCTTCTGTAACACTGCTATATAAATTAATAAAGTTCACTTAACCTACTACTAAGAATGATTTCTGTATGGTAGGTGATGGTAGACGATCGTCATGACACACACACACACACACACACACACTGTGTACACTGAATGCTTTGGATAAAGCATCTGGTAAAGGCAGAAATGTACAGTGCTGGGTAGATTACATACAAATTACAGTCAGTTACTGATTCCACATTACATGACAAACTGTAGCTAGTAAGCTTTCCTGTAGTTCAAACAATAAGAGCGTGGCGCTAGCAACGCCAAGGTCATGGGTTCGATTCCCATGGAAAGCAAGAACTGACAAAATGTAAAAATGTGTATCTTGCAATGCAATGTAAGTCGCTTTGGATAAAAGCGTCTGCCAAATGCATAAATGTAATCTGGATTAAATTCTGATTACTGTTTCTCATTGATTTGAATAGGATAATCTCGTAGGCCTGCTATATTGACATACAATTGCAAAGAGAGAGAGAATATGTCTTTGTTGTCGACAACATGAAATACATTTTAAAATACACTTCAAGAAAATGTATTCGGGCATAGAGGTTCATCTGATAACCTAAATGCATTGCATGTATGAAATGAGTAAATGTCTGAAAAACAAAAGCCTTCCAGAGACAGTAATGTGTGGTAAATGACTCACTGAGTGCTAATTAAAACAATAATGAATGTGCTCCTCAGGAGTTGGCAGTGTTCAGTGATAGTCACATGACCAGTGGCGGGTCAATCCCACAAACCTGGAAGAGCTTCAGACTTTTACAGAAAGGAAATGTTCAAATGTAGAATAACGTACTGCCATTGTGGAAATAATAGCATGCAATCAATGAAAAAGTATCTGTAGTCTGAGTATTTTAAACTGTAATCCAATTACAAGTAGCCTACTATTTTATTTTAAGTTACAATCATATCATGCATTAAAAACACAGATACTGTATGTAGATCTATTGATGAGTTTCTATTAACAGTAGAATCTGCAGTGAATGAAGCTTAACTCTCTACATCTCAGCGGCTGTAATCACAGAGATAATAATGAACTAATAAATAAGGGTCAACTCCAAGCGGAAAACCTGAAACATCTCTTACCTTCTGGGACTTCCAGGGGCTGAGACAGCTAGCAGCGCGTTCTCTTTTCGTTCTTTCTCAGTTCCTCCACAGGTGAGTCAGTTTTTCCTGCTTCTCTCCACATGCTCGGACGGTGTTCGCATTCTGTGCAGCCTCGTGTCTCAGCGTGTTATCGGTGCGTCTGTGTCTGTGAGCATGGAGAGGTGGAGTTTTCTTTCCTGCCTTCGCCTTCATCGTATCTCATCATTGGATCTGTGTCCTGATATATTTCGAAATGCAGTTGTCCATGACACACCTCCAGTAAGAACACAGCGCGCACACACACACCTGTCAGCATCCTGCACTCCCACAGGCGCTTGTGCAAGCACACCAGGACCTACAGCACGCTTACCAGGCGTCGAGGGGGACACAAGCGAAAACAAACGAAATCACAGCATCAATATTCCTGTGAAATATTGTGTATTATGAAAATGTTGCCAATTATTGCTCCCATTATTACACTTCTTTTTTTCCATTACATGTTGCCCCAATAACACATTAATATGCAAATTAGATACAATTAATAGATTAATTGTATTGAATAGGATTACTCGTTTATGGCCATTTCACCCACATATTGCAAAAAGTAGTATATCAATTAATTCCGTTACATATTTCATAACATACTTGAGAATCATCTTTGTACAAAGTTTGGTTTAAAAATCCTAAAACCTAAACATTTATTGCAGGAAAAAAAACAAAAACAAAATCAAAACACTGATTTATTTATTTATTTATTTGTTTGTTTGTTTGTTTGCTTGTTTGTAACAATCCTAATAACATATGAATAAAATATCGTATTTATTTATTTATTTATTTATTTATTTATTTATTTATGGACCTAATAACATATAATTTATTTATTTATTTGTTTGTTTGTTTGTTTGTTTGTTTGTAACAATCCTAATAACATATGAATAAAATATCGTATTTATTTATTTATTTATTTATTTATGGACCTAATAACATTTATTTATTTATTTATTTATTTATTTATTTATTTATTTATTTCAGAGTCCTAGTGTCCACTACAGTGTATAGCACAACATATGAATAAAATATATTTTTAGTTTAGTTTAGTTTAGTTTAGTTTAGTTTAGTTTAGTTTAGTTTAGTTTAGTTCATTTTAGTTAATGTGTTTTCACCCCATTTGTAATGACATGAAAAAATACTATAATTACAAAACTTTGTTTCTAGTTCTCGGAGGATATTCTGTTTAAATTGTAAGATAGTTTTTTTATTCATGGTTTCAGCGAGATTGCTGGGAGACATGTAATGCTCACAAGTTCACCCACGGAAACCTCATTACACTTTTACTTCTTCTAGGTAATCACAAAATGTGTGAATGGCCCATTAATCACAGGGCATTTGTCATCCAAGATCACCCTACGACCCCTCCGATATTATGCGTCCAATGGCAGCTTATTAACATGGGTCTTTCTCCGCAAACCCACTAATTGTACTTCCTCTAGATGGTCAAGTTTGGTCATCTTCTCAATGCTGCTCCGCGAGGAGCTCAGGTGGGCCGATCCAAGGACCTCACTAAACCACCCAATCGGTACTAGCGACGGGCGGTGTGTACAAAGGGCAGGGACTTAATCAATGTGAGCTTATGATTCATGCTTACTGGGAATTCCTCGCTGATGGGAAACAGTCTCAATCCCCAGTCCCGATCACGAGTTCAGTGGATCACCCGCACCTCTGGGCACAGGGTAGGCACGCTGATCCGCCCACTGTGGCGTGTGTTCAGCCCCGGACATCTAAGGGCATCACAGACCTGTTATTGCTCCATCTCACGTGGCTGAACGCCACTTGTCCCTCTAAGAAGTTGGACACTGACTGCTCGGGATGCGCGACTATTTAACATGCCGGAGTCTCGTTCGTTATCGATGAATGAATCAGAGAAGTCTTGCTCCACCAACTAAGAGCGGCCATGCACCACCACCGACATTAACGTTCTTTATCAAATATTTCCTTGAACAGACATTTAGTATGAATTCCTTTCCAGTCAGTGGTAGCGTCAGGTTTCTTGTCAGGTTTTGTTTACATCAGGGTAAAGCCGCTTTATGATGGTCTCAACAGGGAAATGGTGTGTGTTCTGGTGGGATATGAGTGGGACTGAGTGCAGTTTAATGGATGGTATTTAAAAAAAAACACACAAAAAAACACGCATTTACAATAAACAGGATTGATGGTAAGGTTGACTCAGTGTGGGTTGTCTACAGCACGCCTGGGGAAATGATATTTCATTATTCACTTCTTCTAAAGAACTCTATCCTACAGTACATCCTGGTACTTACTGTGAATTGGGATTCTGTTCTCACTTTTGGAAAGCTGCTACTTCTAAGTAATTTCTAAGGAGCACATTCATGATGTGGCTCTGTTTTATCCTGTATTTAAAGATGCACTCAGCTGCTGGATTCAACTAAAAACCCAAACATCAATTCAGCTTTGGCTTATTCCCTCTTCTGCTTTACTTCTCATTTTGTCCACCCATAAATGATCAGTGACTGACTAATATAATGAATCCACACACTTACACACCCTGACTTGTCCAGACACACTCCTATCAAACGTCCACATATAATTTATCCAAACTACCACCTCCAACATCATCTTATTATATAGAAACAAATAGCCTATAGCAAACACTTCAAGAAATAAAACTTCAATTTCACAGCAGAAGTGTGTATGTGTTCTGTCTAAATGTAAACATGTATTCTCATTTAATTACAATAGATATTTCAGGGGTTTTTAACCATTGAGATGAATGGGAATGCTAACAGAGTTTTCTTAATGTGTTATAGACCTATTTTTTTCATGTTGCACATATTCAGGACAGACATAATTATTTGAATTTTTTACTGGTTTGCCAATAAAATGTAATACACTTTTTTTTCTCAATTAAGTGCACAAATTATATGAATGAATATGAGTGCAGATAGATAAGAGCTCGGTGAAACATTAAAGAGACATTAAGACTGACCTGGACTGCTCACATTCAGACACAGGTGAAAAAAGCCAGGCAAAGACTGTACCACCTGCGCCAGCTGAGGAAATTCAGGGTTTCACCAGCTATCCTGAAAACTTTCTATTTAGGGGCGATAGAAAGTGTTTTAACTCAGTGCATCACAGCGTGGTATGGGAACAGCACCAGTCATGACCGCAAAGCCCTGCAAAGAGTCGTGCGCTTATCCGAGCGTATCTCAGGGTCAGCTCTCCCGTCTCTGCAGGACGTCTACACCAAACGCTGCAAAGGTAGAGCTACCAAGATCATCAAGGACTCTAATCACCCTGCAAACCCTCATTTCACGCTGCTGCCATCTGGTAAGCGCTTCCGAAGCCTGATGGCCAAAACTGAGAGACTCAGGAGGAGCTTCTTCCCCCAGGCCATCAGACTCCTGAACTCAGTCACTTAACATCACATGACTTCACGTCAGGATAAACATCGATACACTGACATTGCACTGCACTTTCTGTTCTCGTTGTTACTGTGTAACAACCTGTTATAAACCTGTTTGCACATTATACTCTTATACATTTGTTAACCACATATTTATAAGTCTACAGTTTACTCACTGCACAGTCTACTTCAGTTATTTTATTCTATTTTTACTTTTTTCTTCTACTTGACTTGATTTATAATTCTATATATATATATATATATAGTACTTTTATATCCTATTTCTATTATAATTTCCTCCTTGTGTTTTTAACTGTGAATTTGCACTGTCCATGGAGCGGACCTGTTTACATTTCACTGCCGATTGTATATTCTGTATATAACTGTGTATGTGACAAATAAAACTCTTGAATTGTGTGTGTGTGTGTGTGTGTGTGTGTGTGTGATAAGTGTGTGTGTGTGTGTGATAAGTGTGTGTGTGAGAGAGATAAGTGTGTGCGTGCGTGTGTGTGTGATAAGTGTGTGTGTGATAAGTGTGTGTGTGTGTGTGATAAGTGTGTGTGTGTGTATGTGTGTGTGTGTGATAAGTGTGTGTGTAATAAGTGTGTGTGTGTGTGTGTGATAAGTGTGTGTGTGTGATAAGTGTGTGTGTGTGTGTGTGTGTGTGTGATGTGTGTGTGTGTGTGTGTGTGTGATAAGTGTGTGTGTGTGTGTGATAAGTGTGTGTGTAATAAGTGTGTGTGTGTGTGTGTGTGTGTGTGTGATAAGTGTGTGTGTGTGTGTGTGATAAGTGTGTGCGTGCGTGTGTGTGTGATAAGTGTGTGTGTAATAAGTGTGTGTGTGTGTGTGTGTGTGTGTGATAAGTGTGTGTGTGTGTGTGTGTGTGTGATAAGTGTGTGATAAGTGTGTGTGTGATAAGTGTGTGTGTGTGTGTGTGTGTGTGTGTGATAAGTGTGTGCGTGCGTGTGTGTGTGATAAGTGTGTGTGTAGTAAGTGTGTGTGTGTGTGTGTGTGTGATAAGTGTGTGTGTGTGTGTGTGTGTGTGTGTGTGTGTGTGTGTGTAAGTGTGTGTGTGTGTGTGTGTGTGTGTGTGTGTGTGTGTGTGTGTGTGTGTGTGTGTGTGTGTGTGTGTGTGTGTGTGTGTGTGATAAGTGTGTGTGTGTGATGTGTGTGATGTGTGTGTGTGTGTGTGTGTGTGTGTGATGTGTGTGATAAGTGTGTGCGTGTGTGTGTGTGATATGTGTGTGTGTGATAAGTGTGTGTGTGTGTGATAAGTGTGTGTGTGTGTGATGTGTGTGTGTGTGTGTGATAAGTGTGTAAGTGTGTGTGATAAGTGTGTGATAAGTGTGTGCGTGTGTGTGTGTGTGATATGTGTGTGTGTGTGTGATAAGTGTGTGTGTGTGATAAGTGTGTGTGTGTGATAAGTGTGTGTGTGTGTGTGTGTGTGTGTGATAAGTGTGTAAGTGTGTGTGATAAGTGTGTGTGTGTGTGATAAGTGTTTGTGTGTGTGTGTGTGTGTGTTATGTGTGATAAGTGTGTGTGTGTGTGTGTGTGTGTGAGTGATAAGTGTGTGTGTGTGTGTGTGTGTGTGAGATAATTGTGTGTGTGATAACTGTGTGTGTGATAAGTGTGTGTTTGTGTGTGATATGTGTGTGTGTGTGGTGTGTGTGATATGTGTGTGTGTGATAAGTGTGTGTGTGTGATATGTGTGTGTGTGTGTGATAAGTGTGTGTGTGTGTGATAGGTGTGTGTGATCTGTGTTTGATTAACTGTGTGTGTGTGTGTGTGATAAATGTGTGTGTGATAAGTGTGTGAGTGTGATAAGTGTGTGTGTGAGTGTGATAAGTGTGTGTGTGTGTATGTGATAAGTGTGTGTGTAAGAGAGATAAGTGTGTGTGTGTGATGTGAGTGTGATAAGTGTGTGTGTGATAAGTGTGTGTGTGTGTGTGTGTGATAAGTGTGTGTGTGTGTGTGATAGTGTGTGTGTGTGTGTGAGTGTGTGTGTGTGTGTGTGTGTGATAAGTGTGTGTGTGATAGGTGTGTGTGTGTGTGTGTGTGTGATAAGTGTGTGTGTAATAAGTGTGTGTGTGTGTGTGTGTGTGTGTGATAAGTGTGTGTGTGTGTGTGTGTGTGATAGTGTGTGTGTGTGATGTGTGTGATAAGTGTGTGTGTGTGTGTGTGTGATGTGTGTGTGTGTGTGTGTGTGTGTGTGTGTGTGTGTGTGTGTGTGTGTGAGTGTGTGTGTGTGTGATGTGTGTGTGTGATAAGTGTGTATGTGTGTGTGATAAGTGTGTGATAAGTGTGTGTGTGTGTGTGTGATATGTGTGTGTGATAAGTGTGTGTGTGTGTGTGATAAGTGTGTAAGTATGTGTGATAAGTGTGTGTGTGTGATAAGTGTGTGTGTGTGTGTGTGTGTGATAAGTGTGTGTGTGTGATAAGTGTGTAAGTGTGTGTGTGTGTGATAAGTGTGTGTGATAAGTGTTTGTTTGTGTGTGTGTGTGTGTGTGTGTGTGTGTTATGTGTGATAAGTGTGTGTGTGTGTGTGTGTGTGTGTGTGTGTGTGTGTGATAAGTGTGTGTATGTGTGTGTGTGTGAGATAATTGTGTGTGTGATAACTGTGTGTGTGATAAGTGTGTGTTTGTGTGTGATATGTGTGTGTGTGTGATATGTGTGTGTGTGTGTGTGTGTGATATGTGTGTGTGATAAGTGTGTGTGTGTGATATGTGTGTGTGTGTGATATGTGTGTGTGTGTGTGTGTGTGTGTGTGTGATAAGTGTGTGTGTGTGATATGTGTGTGTGTGTGTGTGATAAGTGTGTGTGTGTGATATGTGTGTGTGTGTGTGTGATAAGTGTGTGTGTGTGTGTGTGTGTGATAGGTGTGTGTGATCTGTGTTTGATTAACTGTGTGTGTGTGTGTGTGATAAATGTGTGTGTGATAAGTGTGTGAGTGTGATAAGTGTGTGTGTGAGTGTGATAAGTGTGTGTGTGTATGTGATAAGTGTGTGTGTAAGAGAGATAAGTGTGTGTGTGTGATGTGTGTGTGTGTATGTGTGTGTGTCTGTGTGTGAGTGTGATAAGTGTGTGTGTGATAAGTGTGTGTGTGTGTGTGTGTGTGTGTGATGTGTGTGATGTGTGTGTGTGTGTGTGTGTGTGTGATAAGTGTGTGTGATAAGTATGTGTGTGTGTGTGATGTGTGTGTGTGTGTGTGTGATAAGTGTGTGTGTGTGTGTGTGATAAGTGTGTGTGTGTGTGTGATAAGTGTGTGTGTGTGTGTGTGTGTATGTGTGTGTGTGATAAGTGTGTGTGTGTGATGTGTGTGTGTGTGTGTGTGTGTGTGTGTGTGTAAGTGTGTGTGTGTGTGTGTGTGTGTGTGTGTGTGATAAATGTGTGTGTGTGTGTGTGTGTGTGATAAGTGTGTGTGTGTGATAAGTGTGTGTGTGTGTGTGTATAAGTGTGTGCGTGTGTGTGTGTGTGTGTGTGTGTGATAAGTGTGTACGTGTGTCTGTGATAAATGTGTGCGTGTGTGTGTGTGTGATAAGCGTGTGTGATAAGTGTGTGTGTGATAAGTGTGTGTGTGTGATGTGTGTGTGTGTGTGTGTGTGTGTGTGTGTGTGTGATAAGTGTGTGTGTGTGTGTATGTGTGTGTGTGTGTAATAAGTGTGTGTGTGTGTGTGTGTGATAAGTGTGTGTGTGATAAGTGTGTGTGTGTGTGTGATAAGTGTGTGTGTGATAAGTGTGTACGTGTGTGTGTGATAAGTGTGTGTGTGTGTGTGTGTGTGTGTGTGTGTGTGTGATAAGTGTGTGTGTGATAAGTGTGTGTGTGTGTGATAGTGTGTGTGTGTGTGTGATAAGTGTGTGTGTGTGATAAGTGTGTGCGTGTGTGTGTGTGATAAGTGTGTGTGTGTGATGTGTGTGTGTGTGATGTGTGTGTGTGTGTGTGTGTGTGTGTAAGTGTGTGTGTGATGTGTGTGTGTGTGTGATAAGTGTGTGTGTGTGATGTGTGTGTGTGTGATAAGTGTGTGTGTGTGTGTGTGTGTGTGTGATAAGTGTGTGTGTGTGATAAGTGTGTGTGTGTGATAAGTGTGTGCGTGTGTGTGTGTGTAAGTGTGTGATAAGTGTGTGTGTGTGATAAGTGTGTGTGTGTGTGTGTGATAAGTGTGTGTGTGATAAGTGTGTGTGTGTGTGTGTGATGAGTGTGTGTGTGTGTGTGTGTGTGTGTGTGTGTGATAGGTGTGTGTGTGATAAGTGTGTGTGTGTGTGTGTGATAAGTGTGTGTGTGTGATAAGTGTGTGTGTGATAAGTGTGTGCGTGTGTGTGTGTGATAAGTGTGTGTGATAAGTGTGTGTGTGATAAGTGTGTGCGTGATAAGTGTGTGTGTGATAAGTGTGTGTGTGATAAGTGTGTGCGTGTGTGTGTGTGATAAGTGTGTGCGTGTGTGTGATAAGTGTGTGTGTGTGTGTGTGTGTGATAAGTGTGTGCGTGTGTGTGTGATAAGTGTGTGTGTGATAAGTGTGTGATAAGTGTGTGTGTGTGTGTGTGTGTGTGTGTGTGTGTGTGTGTGTGTGTGTGTGTGTGATAGTGTGTGTGTGTGTGTGTGTGATGCGTGTGTGTGTGTGAGATGTGTGCGTGTGTGTGATAAGTGTGTGTGTGTGTGATAAGTGTGTGTGTGTTAAGTGTGTGTGTGATAAGTGTTTGTTAAGTGTGTGTGTGTGATAAGTGTGTGTGTGTACATATGCATATGATGTTTGCGCCCTCGTAATGTTGCAGGGGTGCCATCTGCTGGACAGAGAGTTCACATAACATATCAGTACATACTTTATATTGCCAAAAGTATTGGGCCGCCCCTCCAAATCACTGAATTCAGGCATTCAATCACTTCATGGCCACAAGGTGTATAAATCAAGCACTAGGCATGCAGACGCTTCTACACACATTAGTGAAAGAATGGGTCGCTCTCAGGAGCTCAGTGAACTCAAGCGTGTGTAAGGGTGGATCGCCTACAGTGGTTCTGACTGCAGAGTTGCCGAATGACTAAAGAAACGTTATCAGCAAGATGATAGAAAACTGTACATTTCTCGTCTTTACCACCCACTGCAGCTTATACCAACGACGGAAATAAGCGCAGTTACAATAGCTAAACATGTGGGAGAGCGTTGCTATAATGTGACTATATTGTATTGCAATAGGTAACACTTCAAAGTCAATACCAAATCAAAACCAGTTAGCACATCATTTGTAATTGAAAGAATTTAATGACAAAATCTAGTTATGGTTACACTTTAAAATAGTTACAAAATAAATGTATGAGATGATGAAAACTTATACCATTAACTGTACCCTGAATGTTACCTGAGAGAGAGAGAGAGAGAGAGAGAGAGAGAGAGAGAGAGAGAGAGAGACAAAGAAGAGAAGAGAGCAAAGGAGAGAAGAGCCAAAGAGAAGACCCCAAGAAGAGAGAGCCAGAGAATAAAAGAGCCAGAGCAACAGTTACAATCTTCTTTTATCTATTCCTTGACCATGTGACTGAAACCCTAATGTGAGACATTCAAACTGACCAATCAGACCAAACTTCCCCCACTGTGTTACAGGTGTGACACACATTTGGCCTACAGGCCTTCAGCATTTCTTTGTCTTTAGGAAGTCCAAATGGCCCTCCTGGAGAGAGATGGGGGTTGAAAACAGTAAAGCAAATGTCTTTGTTCATTTTCAAAAATCAAATATCTTTGATTATTTTCAATTCTTTCACGTGGTACCGTGATAGGTTGCCACCTGTGCAATAAGTCCATTGATAAGTGTGTGTATGATAGTGTGTGTATGATAAGTGATAACCTGTTTACATTTCACTGCCGGTTGTATATTCTGTATATAACTGTGTATGTGACAAATAAAACTCTTGAATCTTGAATCTTGTGTGATAAGTGTGTGTGATATGTGTGTAAGTGTGTGTGTGTGTGTGTGTGTGTGTTATAAGGAATAAGAACGGGACTTGCCTGACTGCATTGTGCCAAGTGTAAAGTTTGGTGGAGGGGGGATTATGGGGTTGGGCTTGGCACCTTAGTTTCAGTGAAAGGAACTCTTAATGCTTCAGCATACCAAGACATTTTGGACAATTTCATGCTCCCAACTTTATGGGAACAGTTTGGGGATGGCCCCTTCCTGTTCCAACATGACTGCGCACCACTTACATGCAAAGCTCTCACTGGCCTACATTATACTCTCCTCCCTAAACCTCACTCCCATCTGGGTCATGGCACCAAATGTAACCGATCATAATCAACCCACTCTAAACAGGATTCGAACAGAGTTGCCAGCTTCAGTGAGGAAAAATAAGGGACACCCACACGACCCAAATCATGTTCCATATTGATTTGATACAGGACACTTCATTGTACCTTTAAATATGGGACTATTCCATATTTTATGGGACGGTTGGCAACTCTACCACAGTGGGAGGTAGGCACACTAAGCAGGACATTAAAGACTGCAGCTCCTAGTGTCAGTCGTGAGCGCACCGCTTGAGATCAGAGAAATGAGGTTTACGCGCCAGATCTTACTGGCGTCACCCCCTTAAACCTCACTCCCATCCGGGTCACGACGACAAGCATGATGCGCGGTCAGTGACACCAGTTATGGAGTTACAAACAGGACAGCAGGCGACGGTTTACTTTGATCTTTTATTCATCCCCCGATACAAAACACAAACAAGCCACCTCTTTGAGTGAATCACTCTTGTCCTCTCTCCCAGTCAGCTACACTGCAAAAGGGCAAAAATGGAGTATGAAACAAAGAAAAAGCACATTATATCTTCTCTCATCCCTTATTCAGCACATTACATCATTTGTTTATTACTAATCCTATTTCATATTCACTTCCTTTATATTTGTGTATTTTCCATCTCTTTCCCCTTTTTTTGCATATTGATGTCTGTGTCGCACGGTAACAGCCAACAACACTGTACCGGTTCTGTTCTATTTTGTGCTTTGACCTTTTTAATGATTTACATTTCTAAATATGTATATTACTTGTTACACCACATGTTAACAGGTTTTCTACTTAAAAGTGCACTAATATTAGCGTTTGAACTGGTTACTACAGTCCAAATTCAAAATATATACTTGTTTTCCCCACGCCCCCCCTCCTCAGACTCAGGGTTGCCAGATTGAGGGCAGCAGGAGTGAGCGCAACTGACAATGGAAAGCAACCAAGCCTAGACTATAAGTTGATCAATGTACATGTTTGCAATGGGATTGCCAAGGCAACTGGTCAACTGACAACCCAGAGTGTCTAAATACTATTGGGTAAATTGGCTGTGGGTGGGATCATACAGACCAAAACAAAAACAGACGTTAACACAGAACACACATTTCAAAGTAGAATAACTGGAAACATGCCGAGTTCAAATACTTGTTTCTCTGATAAACAAGGCTACAGCGAGAAAATGTGGCAACTTTGAAGGAAGGGGCCGGGGAAATATATTGAATTTGAACTGTAAAAACTAGTTCAAGCGCTAATATTACAGTGCACGTTTATAGTGCATCTGGAAAGTATTCCCAGCGCTTCACTTTTTTCCACATTTTGCTATGTTACTGTTACGGAACAGAGACTCACAACGAGGATGATGAAAAATACAAGTGTTTTATTGACAGCAGATAAGTAGATGGGATGGTGAGTATATCCCATGATATGGATAGTAGATGAATGGAGAATACTGACAGTCTTTCCTGTTGAAGATGCATGAGGACGGTGAAGATGATGGAAGCGGGTGCACACACACCTCAGTGAAGGGACTGGTGAATGGAAGGATACTTGGAGATAGAGACGAACTGCAGACATGGAGGACCAGGAAGACGATGGAGACAGAGAATCAGGAGAGACAGCGGAGACAAGTAACATTTGCTGGTATCAGGTAAGTAACGCAAGGTAAGTAACTCCTTCTTTAAACGAGACCAGACAATGTGGTGTGATGAGGTGTGTGCTTAAGCTGCAGATGAGATGCAGGTGTGTGTGACTGTGGGTTGCATGCAGGTGAGGGCCAGGGAGAATGATGGGAAAATGTACAAACCCGATTCCAAAAAAGTTGGGACACTGTACAAATTGTGAATAAAAAGGAATGCAATAATTTACAAATCTCATAAACTTATATTTTATTCACAATAGAATATAGATAACATATCAAATGTTGAAAGAGAGACATTTTGAAATGTCATGCCAAATATTGGCTCATTTTGGATTTCATGAGAGCTACACATTCCAAAAAAGTTGGGACAGAGAGCAATAAGAGGACGGAAAAGTTAAATGTACACATAAGGAACAGCTGGAGGACCAATCTGCAACTTATTAGGTCAATTGGCAACATGATTGGGTATAAAAAGAGCCTCTCAGAGTGGCAGTGTCTCTCAGAAGTCAAGATGGGCAGAGGATCACCAATTCCCCCAATGCTGCGGCCAAAAATACTGGAGCAATATCAGAAAGGAGTTTCTCAGAGAAACACTGCAAAGAGTTTGAAGTTCTCGTCATCTACAGTGCATAATATCATCCAAAGATTCAGAGAATCTGGAACAATCTCTGTGCGTAAGGGTCAAGGCCGGAAAACCATACTGGATGCCCGTGATCTCCGGCCCTTAGACGGCACTGCATCACATACAGGAATGCTACTGTAATGGAAATCACAACATGGGCTCAGGAATACTTCCAGAAAACATTGTTGGTGAACACAATCCACCGTGCCATTCGCAGTGGCCGGCTAAAACTCTGAAAATGAAAAAATGCTGAAAGGAATATCCAAGCTCTAGAACAACATATGCTCCCATCCAGACGTCGTCTCTTTCAGGGAAGACCTTGCATTTTCCAACATGACAATGCCAGACCACATACTGCATCAATTACAACATCATGGCTGCGTAGAAGAAGGATCCGGGGACTGAAATGCCCAGCCTGCAGTCCAGATCTTTCACCCATAGAAAACATTTGGTGCATCATAAAGAGGAAGATGAGACAAAGAAGACCTAAGACAGTTGAGCATCTAGAAGCCTGTATTAGACAAGAATGGGACAACATTCCTATTCCTAAACTTGAGCAGCTTGTCTCCTCAGTCCCCAGACGTTTGCAGACTGTTAGAAAAAGAAGAGGGGATGCCACACAGTGGGAAACATGGCCTTGTCCCAACTTTTGTGAGATGTGTTGATGCCATGAAATTTAAAATCAACTTATTTTTCCCTTAAAATGATACATTTTCTCAGTTTAAACATTTGATATGTCATCTATGTTGTATTCTGAATAAAATATTGAAATTTGAAACTTTCACATCATTGCATTCTGTTTGTATTCACAATTTGTACAGTGTCCCAACTTTTTTGGAATCGGGTTTGTAGTAATGAGGTGGTGACCAGCTGGTGACCATGACAGCTACAAACAATGCCCCATAATGACAACGTGAAAAGTTAATTTGAAGTCGTTGCAAACTTATAAAACTTATAAAAAAATTTTTTTAAAAATCACATGTACATAAGTATTCACAGTCTTTGCTCAATACTTTGTTGAAGCACCTTTGGCACCGATCACAGCCTCAAGTCTTTTTGAATATGATGCTACAAGCTTGGCACACCTGTTTTTCTCATTCATCGGTGCACAGCCGTTTTCAGATCTTTCCTGAGATGTTCAATCGGGTTCAAGTCTGGGCTCTGGCTGGGCCACTCAAGGACATTCCGTAGCCACTCCTTTGTTATTTTGGCTGCGTGTGCAGGGTCATTGTCCTGTTGGAAGATGAACCTTCGCCCCAGTCTGAGGTCCAAAGCGCTCTGGATTAGGTTTTAATCAAGGATGTCTCTGTACATTGCTGCATTCATCTTTCCCTCGATGGTTGAGAAAACACTCTTATGAAATGTACTGTATGTTTAATTCATACCTGAATTATTTATTTTCGTAGAATAACTTGTGACATTTCAGAACGTTCCAGTCTTTATGATTCTTGTGTACTTGAAACTCTCATAAACCACTAATGTATTTTCTGTCCCCACTTGAAAAAACATTCAGGCCTCTCAGTTAAACATATAAAAGGTGTTCATCAGGAATGTGACTATAGCTATGTTTCCATCCAAAGTTGCGAATTTAACTTGTGTGCAGAATTGCAATATTGCATAAAACATTTGCAAATAAAGCACAGTTTCCATTCCATCAAGAGAACATAATAGAAATCAATAGGCTATTCCAGTGGTTGTCAAAGTGTGTGGCACTCCCTACAGATGTACTGGAAGGGAATAGTGTCTCCAAGTATAAGCAGGTCAGAGTAATTTGGCATGTCGTAAAGGTAGGGTGTGCCAAAATGCCTGTTAATGTGTGGGGTAGGGTTAGGGTTAGTTTCTATTGTAGCATTGTGTATCTTTCAGCACAACCATTACTCCAACCTGCAGCTATCACTGTCTGAGTAGGAGCTTTCACACCAGGTAGTTATAGGAAATGGCCACCAGTCAATTAAATCATTTACACTTTGTTATTATTGCATACTGTTTAATGTACAACAACACTGAGGTGCAAATAGTATCTGCCACTATTTATAAGTATAAATAGCAGATCTCTAAGAAATGCTGCTGGAGGACAACTGGAGGATGGAGGGTGCCATTATTGGAGCTGTGTTTTTGTGTGTGTGTGTCATGGGTTCCGTGTAGAATTATGAGCTGCTCAACTGAAAAATGACCAAAAAAATTAGGGCTAAGAGACGAAATCTCCTATAACAATATTCCTCCGTAGCATAAAGGTGAGGAAGTGCATCGGTCCATCCATCACTGTTTTCCATGTGCGTGGAGTTAGTTGATATGTGTTTACACTGCTTTTTAATGCCGGGTGCCAGTGTTTCGCATGGCATGCATTCGGTCAGTCACCGTACACTTACGTCATTTACGTCACTTACGTCATTTTATTCTATTTCTTTTTTATTATAATTTCCTCCTTGTGGTTTTAACTGTGAATTTGCACTGTCCATGGAGCGGACCTGTTTACATTTCACTGCCGGTTGTATATTCTGTATATAACTGTGTATGTGACAAATAAAACTCTTGAATCTTGAATCTTGAAACGTCACTGGTAGTTCCTATTGCTGGGTTTGACCCTACTCTGAAGTAGGAGCTAATCTAGTGTTCCCAAATGGTGTTCCTATAACTAAAATTATTCTCAGTTTCTCCTGCGCAAACACGCCTATAAGCAATTATTTCCGTAAGCAATTATTTAAGTTACAGGAACTAAAAAGGATTCATCTGATGCAAAAGCCCCTTATGGAAGACTTACCTAGATCTCAAAACAAATTCTTCACTGGTGGCTTGCATTCTTAAATAGAGCATTTGTTACAGATGTGGGCCAGTAAGAGCTGTGCATAACCTCACTCCCCTGGCCTAGATCTGGCGACTGATGCTAGAGGCTGTGGTCTTCAGTGTCCAGCGCACCCACCTCTCATGCTGGAGACCTGATTTGAATCCCGCTCAGAGTGGGTCAAATAGGACCGGTTACACTGAGGTTAATGGGGGTGAGTGTAGTATAGGCCAATAAGAGCTGTATGTGTAAACCTCACTCCCCTGGCCTCAGAAGAGGGGCACTAGTGGCTGTGGTTTTTTAGTGTCCTTGTTACCACACCTGCCTCCCACGCCGGAACCCCCGGTTCGAATCCTGCTCGGAGTGCGTCGACTTGGACTGGTTACACATATCTCCATCTGTGGGTTATGGATATAAAACTCTTTCCTTTTTATATCCAGACCTATCAGGACTCACACTTCCAAAGGCGCTGCATGTTTAGCTTCTCCATTCAAATATTGTTCACTTTTAACACTCAAATATATCACGTTGACATCAGACGTGAGAACAAATGAGGTTTGCATGCAGTTTCTTAATGGGCCTCACTCCATGTAAACAAACCTGAACCTGAGCAACCTGAAGAAAGATGGTGCCGATAGCAAAGGCATGCCTTCTGCTCCTCTGCTTTTTCCGTTTGTTTCTTGGTCTGTTTTGTTTATACACTTTTCGTCTTTAATTAGTCAAAATATTGCTACACCGTTAATATACAATCACCAAATGCTGCTTAATATTAGATCTACTATAGCATTTTACTCCAACAAGGACATGACTGGTCCAAGTTTCAGCTTACCACCTCTCTTGATGAACATACATTAATGGTTGTGCTGTGTGCCGTGTACCGAAAACGGCACAGGAGGAGAGGAAAGTAATGCTGTTAGGCTGAGATCCTTCCCGGTTTCTCGACTGGTCTGTCAACGTTATCTGGATGTTTTGTGGCCAGAACTGGATTGCGGCCTTTACATCTCACAGTGCTCTCTGGAAATTCCTTATCAATGGATTGTACATCTGTCAGCAGATTCGTCATTGCAACCTCACCTCGTCTTCGGCGCTGTGGGGTGGATTATCATCATCTTCGTCCACTGTGTCGGGCATTACACATCGTCTCGCAACAGGTTAGTGACTCATCTTCGATCAAAATGGTTTTAGTAAATTCGAGGTCGCTTGGAAACCAGACGTTTGTCTTTAACGACTTTATAACCTCTGGCAACTTGACTTTGACTTGGCTGTATGTTGGAGATAATAGTCCTTTCTCTGAACTCACCCTTCTAATTATATATATATACACTCACCTAAAGGATTATTAGGAACACCATACTAATACTGTATTTGACCCCCTTTCGCCTTCAGAACTGCCTTAATTCTACATGGCATTGATTCAACAAGGTGCTGAAAGCATTCTTTAGAAGTGTTGGCCCATATTGATAGGATAGCATCTTGCAGTTGATGGAGATTTGTGGGATGCACATCCAGGGCACGAAGCTCCCGTTCCACCACATCCTAAAGATGCTCTATTGGGTTGAGATCTGGTGACTGTGGAGGCCATTTTAGTACAGTGAACTCATTGCCATGTTCAAGAAACCAATTTGAAATGATTCGAGCTTTGTGACATGGTGCATTATCCTACTGGAAGTAGCTATCAGAGAATGGGTACATGGTGGTCATAAAGGGATGGACATGGTCAGAAACAATGCTCAGGTAGGCCGTGGCATTTAAACGATGCCCAATTGGCACTAAGGGGCCTAAAGTGTGCTAAGAAAACATCCCCCACACCATTACACCACCACCACCAGCCTGCACAGTGGTAACAAGGCATGATGGATCCATGTTCTCATTCTGTTTACGCCAAATTCTGACTCTACCATCTGAATGTCTCAACAGAAATCGAGACTCATCAGACCAGGCAACATTTTTCCAGTCTTCAACTGTCCAATTTTGGGGAGCTCGTGCAAATTGTAGCCTCTTTTTCCTATTTGTAGTGGAGATGAGTGGTACCCGGTGTGGTCTTCTGCTGTTGTAGCCCATCCGCCTCAAGGTTGTGCGTGTTGTGGCTTCACAAATGCTTTGCTGCATTCCTCGGTTGTAACGAGTGGTTATTTCAGTCAAAGTTGCTCTTCTATCAGCTTGAATCAGTCGGCCCATTCTCCTCTGACCTCTAGCATCAACAAGGCATTTTTGCCCACAGGACTGCCGCATACTGGATATTTTTCCCTTTTCACACCATTCTTTGTAAACCCTAGAAATGGTTGTGCGTGAAAATGATAATTGCATTAATGAGAAATTGAACAGGTGTTCCTAATAATCCTTTAGGTGAGTGTGTGTGTATATATATATTTAACTGTAATTTAACTGTGTATACTTCATAATGTCTATGGTGTTGTTTGTATTGCTTTATGTGCACAATGTGATGTGTTAATGATGTTTATTGATCGGTAATTTAACTGTGTATACTTCATAATGTCTATGGTGTTGTTTGTATTGCTTTATGTGCACAATGTGATGTGTTGATGTTTATTGATCGTATTTCATTGTGATGTTCATTTGAATATCTGAAGACACTGGACGAAAGAAATGCATATTCGAATATTATGTTTTTATTTCTTGTAGTTTTCACAATGTCTACTGAAGAGAGAGAGACAAAAATAAACAGAGACAACATCTGTATGAAGCATGGCCATTGTTTTTTTAGACCAGTGCAGCTACACAAATGTATTTATTAATTATTTGTTCATGTTTTTGCAATACCAAATCTGTTTATGTATTACTGTGGTCAGTAATTTTATCTCTTTAAAACTCATCTTTGATCACCAAAACAACATATTTTCCTGTGAAAAAAAACCCAAAAACAAAACAACAACATCTGTTGATGTGGCTAATCGTAAGTACAACAGAAGATTTGCTTCTAAAGAGGTCACCGGATATACACCGGAGTTAATTATTTTTATTTTCTTCTGTTTGTGTTTTACTGAAAGCATTAGCAACACATTTTTGCATGTTCTCAGCCACAACTGTTGCATTCTCATAGTTCAGCTTTGCTGCCTTGGTCATTGCGTCATACACTGAATCAGCTTCTTCTGCAGCTTTCCATCCAGTGACTCCTCCTGCAACGGCCCCCACAAGAGCTGAAGCATTGAGAACACCTACAGCAATCGCAGTACATGCACCTCCTGCTGCTTCTGCTGCCTGAACTGCTGCTGTCATCTTGGCTTGTAGTAGTGCATTTACAGGGCAAAGTACTTGTAAAACTGCAGCAATTGCAACACCTACACCCAGTAAAGCACCAATCAGCATCCCTGTTGTTGCTCCAACAACTTGCAACATCATTTTTTTAACAATTCCCTTTGCTTTTTCTCGTTTGTCTTCTGGAGGCAAATTGTCCTTGTTTATCTTCATATCCTCTTGAATCTTTCCCTCTATCTTCTGAAACAGCTCATTGGTGTAGCAGCCGTTCTCTTTCACCATCTCGTCGATGGTCTCCAGCAGATTTTTCACCTGAACTCTGTTGCTCTTGTATCCTCGTTTACATTTATTCCAGTATTTGTTGTCGATGACGTGACAGCGTCCTCCACATTTATCGACAAGCTCCTGTAGTTTGGAATTGGCCTTCACAAATGTTTCAATGGTCTGGCCTTCTAGTTGCTCACCATGAGTGAATAAGACCACTGTGTGTTTCAGGACTTGTTCCTTACTGTATGTGTTCAGGAGTTTTTGTACCACCTTGTTTTCATGTCTTGTGTATCTTCCAACCTTCAGGACGATGATAAAGGCATCGACACCTGGAGCGCAATCAACCAGACATTTGATGGTCTCAGATTTCAGCGCTTCATCATCACAATCTGTGTCAGGGTCTCCAGGTGAGTCAATAACTGTGATCTTCCTTCCATGAACCTTCCTCTCTGTTTTTTGACATTCAACACCTGCATTTGAAGCCAAAGCTTTAGTGGTGAATACGTATTCTCCCAATATTGTATTCCCGGCGCTGCTTTTGCCATCTCCTGTTTTCCCAAGAAGGACAATCTTTCTCTCAGGCACTGAGACACTGGCTGTTGGGCATAGAAACATTTTAATGAGAGTCTTTATTTTTAAGATCAAGATTTAAGAGTTATATTGAAAAAATTACAGGGTTTTCTTCTGTTCCTAAAGCATTCAGTAGCTCTACTCTCACATTTTAGAAAATAATAATATAAATGTGACATTGTGCAATAATTATAACTTACATCCCATGATCCTTGTCTGCTGATGATATCAGTTTCTGTATACAAGTAAATGATATTTAGGTTAGTTTTGACGTTAATCATTTGTGATTTTTCTCCTACCACCAAATTATTGTTTCTCTGACTGTACATCACACACATACAGCACATAAACCAAAGCAGATGGACATTTGTCTGCTATTCAAAGGCCATAAGTCATTCTTCTTTGCCATGTTATGGGTGTGAAAGAGGAAACCAACTATCTTGTAACTATCCCCACCAATTCGTCTTTTTAATGACATAACTGAAGGATGGCATGCCATTTAGGAAATTATTGTATTTATAATATCAAGTTTGAGTATATGGAATGAAACTTAAATATATGGAATGAAAGTGAATATATGGAATTAAACTATAAATGGAATACATTTTTACTGATGAAGAAAATTTAATTTAATTAATTGTTTAATCGTGGAAGACTGAATGGCGTGAACCTCACAGGCCTGGAAGTTCTGCTCATCAGGCAAACATTAATACAGAAAGAATCATGTCTTCCACCTCACGGGACCACCCACAGAAGCCTCTCTCTATCGTGTGCTTGTAGATCAGATTCTACCTGGCGTGCGATCATCTCCCTAAGAGATTCATTCCTTCAATAATGATGCACAATGCTTTCAGCTACACTTTTGATGAACATGATTACTCATAAGCATTAAGAACGTGGCAATAATGAAAATATGATACTCAAGATGACAGGGTGTAGATTCAAAGCTGTCTGTGTTGATTGGAGTATGACCAGCTGTTGGAGAAAAGGTTTTCTAGTTCAAGTATTGGACATTTTTAGGGAATATCATATCAATATGCTCTGATAACAAGGATACAAATAGCTTTACATTAATCATTAAGTACTGTCAAATTTGCACTTTTATTCCATATATTCAAGTTCAAATCCATATATTCAGAGATTCATTCCATATACTCAAACTTCATATTATAAATACAATAATTTCCTGAATGGCATGCCATACTGTGTTCATATTTGTATGTACAAAGTTTAAAGTCCACAAAATTTAGTTCATTCATTAAATTAGGCTGCACAACATTGAAATAAAATAAATATTGTAATGGAAAGGGGCTTTGATACATGATATATGATATGGTAGGCATAATATAATTTTATGCCAAAAGTGATGTCCTGACTAGAAAATTTGACATCTTCACCCTTTATTCAAATATTTTAAACATTTGTTAAATATTTTTTAAACATATTGCAGTTCTGCTTGGAGATGGAAATTTTGAGAACATACCTCAGATTTTGATTGTTTAATCAAACTTGTATGGTCATTAAAAATAAATAGTGTGTGTGTGTGTGTGTGTGTGTGTGTGTGTGTGTGTGTGTGTGTGTGTGTGTGTGTGTGTGTGTGTGTGTGTGTGTGTGTGTGTGTGTGTGTGTGTGTGTGTGTGTGTGTGTAAAGGGATTCTCATTACTGAAAGTTAAAAAGCCTAAAAAAATATTTCCTTTCCTAAAAATATAGTTTGTCCTCTACTAATGCAAGACTTTTGAGCTGAGACTAAACTTAGAGGAATCTAAAGTGCATCATATTCCAGCATTATAAAATATCCACAGATGTCTGTACACTATAGTTACTCCTGATAACACTTTACACTACAGCGACCATGTTACTGTCTGTAAAGGGTGTAAAATGCAAAGTACTTAGTTTTACCTCCCTTTGTTTCTTCAAAAAAGGCAAGACAAAGTGGAGAGGAGGTTGATGGATGGTCACACCAAGCTTTTGCTTTCTTCTTAAATAAGCCTATTTGTAAGAAACTTTCAGAATAATTCTTCAACTTCTTTATGTGTAAGATTGGTAATATTAGGAAGAAAATTATAACCATCCAACAGTCTACTACAGTATCACATCAGACAGAGCATTGTTGTGTCACTGAGGAAAAATTAAATTTATTCACCGCTATAGGAGAGGAAGAACTGGCTAAACTCGTTAAATCATCTAAATCAACAACATGTATGCTCGACCCTATACCGACTAGGCTATTAAAAGAGACGCTTCCAGAGGTCATAGATCCTCTTCTTAATATCATTAATTCATCTTTGTCATTAGGATATGTACCGAAAACTTTTAAGTTGGCTATTATCAAACCACTTATTAAAAAAACACAACTTGAGCCAATCTCAAATCTACCCTTTCTGTCAAAAATACTGGAAAAGGCAGTGTCTTCACAATTATGCTCCTTTTTAGAAAGAAATGGTATCTGTGAGGATTTCCAGTCAGGATTTAGACCGTATCATAGTACTGAGACTGCTCTCATCAGAGTTACAAATTATTTACTCTTATCACCCGATCGTGGTTGTATCTCTCTATTAGTGTTACTCGATCTTAGCGCTGCATTCGATACTATCGACCACAACATTCTTTTGAATAGACTCGAAAATTACATTGGTATTAGTGGAATTGCATTGGCATGGCTTAAATCATACTTATCTGACCGTTATCAGTTTGTAGCAGTAAATGAAGATATGTCACACCGATCACAAGTTCAGTATGGAGTACCACAGGGCTCAGTGCTAGGACCGTTGCTCTTCACCCTGTACATGCTACCACTGGGAGATATCATTAGGAAGCATGGCATTAGTTTTCACTGTTATGCTGACGATACTCAGCTCTATATTTCTTCACGCCCTGACGAAACTTACCAATTCACAAGATTAACAGAATGCATAGATGATATAAAACATTGGATGACCAGTAATTTCCTGCAACTTAATTTAGAAAAAAAATTATTTTTTAATTATTGGACAAAAAAGCTCCACAAGTAGAAACCTAGAATACTGTCTAACACCCGATGGCTGCTCTGTCAAGTCCTCGTCGTCAGTTAGGAACCTGGGTGTGCTGTCAACACTGCACTGGCTCCCTATTAAACATCGTATACATTTTAAAATCTTGCTTATTACTTACAAAGCACTAAATGGTTTAGCTCCCCAGTACTTGAGCGAGCTCTTAACGCATTATACTCCATCACGTCTATTGCGGTCTCAAAACTCTGGCCAGTTGATAATACCTAGAATATCAAAATCAAAATTGTTGCTTTGAAACAATTGGACTTGTAAAAAGCGATATATAAATAAAGGTGATTTAATGTGTATTTGATATAAATAAGGCACGTAGGCAAATTATAACTAATATTGTCATTGCCGCTTCCATAGACATCAGTGTGTGTTTTTTGCTAGTACGTATGTGCATTTAAATGTCTGAAAACTAAAATAAACATGATGTGGTTGAAAACACTGAATAGTTGTGATATGTGACGAGTGCTGAGCACGTCTGTCTCTGGCTCGGCACCAGCCAAAGTGCGAAAGCACGTTTGAATTACGTGGCACTGAAATATGGCACCGAAAAACTGTGGTCTAATTCGGTCCGGTACATACCGGTTATATAGGTACCGGTGCCATACTGGAACCGGGTTTCGTTACCCAACCCTAGTTGCCACAGTCAGTTCCGTTTCAGTCGGTCACGTTCGACGTACTGTAGCGTATGGACGGCGCTCATAAATGATCAACGGACCAATACTTTGATTAGTTATAATGACTCAAACAAGACCGGCGCCGTGAAGTCTACAGACCGACAGGTTAATGGTGCTAAAAGGACACAAGCCAGGCCTCTGCAGCCCACAAGCACCTCATTATCAAACCAGCCCCCACCTCACACATACCAAGGGACATCCGAACAAATTATATGACTTTTAACTTAGTTATTCTTCATTTTAGGTGTGCTGTTCCCTGTATATATGCATGCTTTTTGTTATAACCATTTTAGATGTGTTTGATAGGTTAGAAACTTATAGCCAGCGAATGCTTAAGGAAGGATGGCGTCAATCCTCGCCATTCCTTTAACTCTTGGGTTAAAACCACCATGTTTGGTCTCGAAATCTTTGTCTCGCAATTTGTAGGCCAGCTAGGCGGGTTGTGGGGTGCTATGATGCACCCGACTCTTTCTTTCATGCCAAAACCCCAAAGTCTGCATACCAAAACCCCCAAGTCTGCCCATCTGTGAGAGTCATAAAACATGTTAATGAGGCGAGACCCAAGACAAAGGGAGATTTCCCGCTTCTGAGTTCCTTCGCTCTGATTGGCTGTTCCGACCAAAGAGACGCGTGCCCCCGTCATGCCCTTTAAAATTGGGCCACAGACGGCTTGCTCGCTCTCTTGCTCTCTCTCTTGTCCTCCGCTCTTGTCCTCCTCTCTTGTCTCTCTCTCCGGCTTCTTCTCTCTTCTCCTCTTCCTCTTCGCCATCCTTCAACGGATCTCATCACACAAAGGAACCAAAGTTGAATTTCCCGCGGACTCCAAGGAACCACCCGGCAAGATCGAAACACGGACCGGATCACGGAATTCCCCTAAACACACAAGCTCACAACCAAGGAAACATATGCAAGTATCCCTTAAGCTGTCGTTATAAAGTTTTGAGCTTATACCAATAAGCTGGACTGATTTCTTGCTGGTGCTTGCTGGTTCTATCGTTTGTGTCGATAGTATTACCGTTGTTCTCTCTCTCTCTCTCTCTCTCTCTCTCTCTCTCTCTCTCTCTCTCTCTCTCTCTCTCTCCTTCCTGCTTTCAGTTAATTTGTGTATGTTTGTTTATTGTTTGTTGATTTTATTAAAATATATATATTCACACGTGATTGCGCTTGGTTTGCTCATACATAGGTCACTTTTACGGTGAACCGACCCTGTTACAAATTAAAAGAAAGATATTTCTCCTGGCCAGAGAAACGTTGTTTAAGAGTTATTAAAAGGAAGATATTTGGTGGACAAGTATCCGTCCTTTGAACTCAATTCTAGAATCAAAGAAATTTCTAAAAGTTGAATTAAGCCCTAGATATTAATAATTGTTTTAATCCGTTTTAATCAATTGTTAATATCAAAATTCCCCTCTGTGCGGATCTGTGCATGTTTGATCGTAACACGATTAAACGCATGCATAAATCCCGCACCTTTTCCCCTGGGGCTCGATATTCGTTACAGTACATCGGAACTGACCGACGAATTGGGATCTGCTTTCAGAGACCAATCTGCTTCGAGTGTTTCTAAACGAGCCAATATCAATTGGCATGCGGTCCACGCTCCGCCCGCTATGCGGGTATAAATACGGAAGTGGAATACCGCATCCTCGCTTTCTACTTCGGAGCCGAATCCTGCTGTTGATTCAACGCTGGGTTGTCAACAAAGAGTGTCGTTTAGACGAGTTTGCGAGGATCGCTCAACTTCCGGGTGCGGGTGTGACGGCGCGTTCCAGCGAGTGGTCGCATCAGGAAGTATCTGCCCCCTCTACGAGGCGCCTCTATGCATTGAAGTGGAACCTGTTCGTTGATTGGTGGTGTTCTCGCCGTGAAGACCCCCGAAGGTGTTCGATTGGCGCCGTGCTTTCCTTTCTGCAAGATGGGTTGGAGCGAAGGCTGTCTCCCTCCACCCTTAAAGTGTATGTCGCGGCAATAGCGGCGTATCACGATGCAGTTGGTGGTAAGTCCTTAGGGAAGCACGACCTAATCATCAGGTTCCTCAGGGGTGCGAGGAGGCTGAATCCTCCTCGTCCAAACCCGGTACCCTCTTGGGACTTAGCTCTGGTACTGAGAGCTCTCCAGAGCCCTCCCTTCGAGCCTCTGCAGTCCATTGAGCTGAATATCCTGTCCATGAAGACAGTACTCTTGGTTGCATTGGCCTCCATCAAGAGGGTAGGGGACCTGCACGCACTTTCAGTCAACGAATCGTGCCTAGAATTCGGGCCAGGTAACTCTCACGTTGTCCTGAGACCCCGGCCCGGATACGTGCCCAAGGTTCCCACCACTCCTTTTCGAGACCAGGTGGTGAACCTGCAAGCGCTGCCTTCGGAGGAGGCAGACCCAGCCCTGGCTTTGCTCTGTCCTGTCCGCACTCTCCGCGCCTACGTGGACCGAACTCGAAGCCTTAGGACCTCAGAACAGCTCTTCATCTGTTACGGAGGCCAGCAGAAGGGAAAGGCTGTCTCCAAGCAGAGGTTAGCCCACTGGATAGTGGATGCTATTGTCTTGGCGTACCAGTCCCAAGACATGCCCTGCCCATTCGGGTTGCGAGCGCACTCAACTAGGAGTGTAGCCTCCTCCTGGGCGCTGGCTCAGGGCGCCTCACTAACAGATATATGTAGGGCTGCGGGCTGGGCGACACCTAACACGTTCGCTAGATTCTATAGCCTCCGTGTAGAGCCGGTATCTTCCCCCGTACTCGCCCCCAGTGGCCAGTAGCGCGAAGTGCCCGTTCTAGTGTCGGCTTGCGGCGCTATTCCCGCCCCCTGGGCCAGATGCGTGCGTTATTTATCTCCAGTCGTGTTCCCCAGAAAATGGCGAACCCTGTCGAGTTCCTCCGTCAGCCCTTCGGTGTCAGACGTTGCGGTCGTCTGACGCCAGGCCTGCACCCGTATGCTTGTGGAATGTGTGTGTAGGCTGGGTTCCATATGTAGCGGTTCCCTAACGGCAACCCCATATGTGTATTCTCCACGGTACCAGCTACCCTACTCGGCTAGCCCCGTGTCTTTCCCTTGACAGAGCTCGCTCTGTCGTCTCTGGCGGTGTTCTTCCCCCCTGGGATCAGGCTGGATCCACCCCAGAGACTGCCATATGTTGTACTACCCTGATAGGCTAGTCCTTATGCATAATTTGCCACCTCTCCCTCCGTTGAGGCACGTGGCCCCCCGCAGCGCCCGTTCCCAAACGGCACGCTTTCCCAGCGTTATCCAATAGTCACTCTGAGTGGGTCTTGCAGGAACAGCAGTGACTGTCCTTCCCTGCCTGGAGCCCTGACTTCCTCTCCAATGAAGGAGCGGTCCAGTGAGCTCAAGCAGGGCGCTGGAAGGGCCATCATCCTGGTGTTTTGGTAGGGATTCAATTGCCGGTCAGTTCCGACGCACGCCGAACGTGACCGACTGAAAGGGAACGTCTCGGTTACGTATGTAACCCTCGTTCCCTGAAGGAGGGAACGGAGACGTATGTCCCGTCGCCAGGTGCTGTGCTTCAGCTGAAGGCCGAGCCACTTGTTTCGGCTCCTCAGTTGAAAAGCGAGGATGCGGTATTCCACTTCCGTATTTATACCCGCATAGCGGGCGGAGAGTGGACCGCATGCCAATCGATATTGGCTCGTTTAGAAACACTCGAAGCAGATTGGTCTCTGAAAGCAGATCCCAATTCGTCGGTCAGTTCCGACGTACGTCTCCGTTCCCTCCTTCAGAGAACGAGGGTTACATACGTAACCGAGACATTTTGTTCTGTGTCATGTTTAGGGGAGTGAGAATATAAAGTCTATGTCCCTGTAATAACAGACTGGCGTGCATCTATAAATGATTCATTCAAGAACGATGTGCAAATTTACTGCAACACTGGAGCCACGGATTTCACATACTTTTGAAAATCCAGCATTTAGTTGATCATGGTAAGTGCTCATTATCACAGTTGTAAACACAACGACATTCTTCCACGAGGGAGTTTGGCGTCACGGCATTTGTTTCCAGGTGGACCGTTAAAGAACGCAACACACACACGTCTCACGGACATCCTGTAGAATTCAACCAATCAGACGATGGCTGTTTCCAGATAAGTGTGTCATATACATCAGAAAACGGTCCGTGGGCGTGTCGTCTGAGGCTGATATATGACACCTATTAACAAATGTATATGATGGCTCTTTACTGCAATCAATCAGTTTCCCTTCATCCAGATGCAATATTCACTGAATACCTCAGATGATGTAAACCAGTGGTTCCCAACCACGTTCCTGGAGGCCCACCAACAGTGCACATTTTGCATATCTCCTTTGTCTGACACACCCACATCAGATTTTGGAGTCACTACTAATGAGCTGATGACTTGAATCGGGTGTGTTTGATTGAGGAGACATACAAAATGTGCACAGTTGGTGGGCCTCCAGGAACGTGGTTGGGAACCACCGCTGTAAACAAAGAGCAAATCAAGCGTAGCATTATTTCTGGCAGGTCACGTCATTCAAGCTCGCATGCATAGGTGGTAGGGGTGTGACGAGACACTTAGCTCACGAGACGAGACACGAGTTTGGGTTCACGAGAATGAGACGAGAATTTTGCACAGTATTTTTAAGAAATCCTTAATGACAAAATTCATGACTGTATAAATATCTGCAGGTGCATTTTGAAATGCTTTAACTCGTCAACAATACTCAAACACTGTTAAAGGTTGTGCCACAAACTCAACGGACTGTCTTCTGTCCTGTATGATTTCAGTCTCTTAGACCTTAGTGAACATGAATTATGAGCTTCCAGAACTTCTGATTGAGGCACTGTGTGAACGCCTAATTCAACTCCTTTTCACAAATTGAACATATAGAAATAAAAACAGTATAAATAACAAAAATAAATATGTTTTTTCTTAGTCTTATGACTCTTATTCGTATATCTAATATGTAGAAAAAGCAAACTTTTTTTGCCGTGTCGTCACATTCATTTATGAATTACATGAATCATTCATAAAAACTTGGTGAAAAAAAAGTTGAGTATTTTGCATCACTAGTAGACTTGCATCTACTTGCATCTTTCCACAAACTCGTTTTATTCAACTCTGATTTGATTGGCCATCTCGATCATTTTGACATTGACGAGCGCTGTTAGACCACTGACGTAGAGCAGCCTAAAAAGTTTACTTTTACATTTTTTTTCATTTTTCTTTTTTGTCATACTAAACACAATCAGCTTTACTCATTGTACACTAAAAGGATAAGATAAGACAAATAAAATGAGAAAATATGAATTATATTATTAAATGTCAATGGGATATTTTCTATAGTTTTAAGTGTTTTAGTTTAAAGTGTAGGTTCCAGCATAAACTAAAAGAATATCCCTGACTGCTGTCTGAGCACTAGAACTGAGCCTGGGAACACTTTACACAGTCACCGCTTTACTGTCTGTCAATAGAGTGAAGTGTGAAGTACTCACTTTTATTTCCTTTTCAAGACTGATATTGAAGAGGTCGTTGGATGGTCACACCAAGATCTAGCTTTCGCTTTCTTCTCACACGGCCTGTATGGAAGAGACTTTCAGAATCAAGTTAACCCCTCACGCACTGAAGGCATTTCAACTTTCACACATACGTGACATGCCTAAAGGGTTAGTTCACCCAAAAATAAAAAAATTAGCCCATGATTTACTCACTAAGGTATCATTTTAGGTGTGTTTGACATTCTTCTTTCAGACGAACACAATCAGAGTTATATTAAAAATGGTTTCTCACACGAATACCGGGCTTTAGAAGGCCTTTATTAACCCCCTGGAGCTGTTTGGAGCACTGTATGATTTATAGATGCACTTTTATTATGAATAGATGCACTTTTATGATGGATAGATGCACTTTTATGATGGATGGATGCACTGATGATGGATGCACTTTTATGATGGATAGATGGATGCACTTTTATGATGGATGGATGGATGCACTTTTATGATGATATATGCACTTTTATGATGGATTCATGGATGGATGGATGCACTTTTATGATGGATGCACTTTTATGATGGATGGATGCACTTTTATGATAGATAGATGCACTATGATGGATGGATGCACTTTTATGATGGATGGATGCACTTTTATGATGGATGGATGGATGGATGCATGCACTTTTATGATGGATGGATGGATGCATTTTATGATGATGATGGATGCACTTTTATGATGGATGGATGGATGGATGGATGCACTTTTATGATGGATGGATGAACTTTTATGATGGATAGATGCACTTTTATGATGGATGGATGCACTTTTATGATGGATGGATGGATGGATGGATGCACTTTTATGATGGATGGATGCACTTTATGATGGATGGATGGATGCACTTTTATGATGGATGGATGCACTTTTATGATGGATGGATGGATGCACTTTTATGATGATAGATGGATGCACTTTTATGATGGATGGATGGATGCACTTTATGATGGATGGATGCACTTTTATGATGGATGGATGCACTTTTATGATGGATGGATGGATGGATGCACTTTATGATGGATGGATTTTATGATGGATGGATGGATGGATGCACTTTTATGATGGATGGATGCACTTTTATGATGGATGGATGCACTTTTATGATGGATGGATGGATGCACTTTTATGATGATAGATGGATGCACTTTTATGATGGATGGATAGATGCACTTTTATGATGGATGGATGCACTTTTATGATGGATGGATGGATGGATGCACTTTAATGAACTTGAAAACAGAAACAGCCATTCACTGCCATTATAAAGTTTGGAAGAGCCAGGACATTTTTAACTCTGGATCTAAATTTAACTCTGACTGTACTCGTCTAAAAAAAGAAAGTCATAAACACCCAGGATGGCTTGAGGGAGAGGAAACCATGGGGTAACTTTCATTTTTGGGTGAACTACCCCTTTAAAATCCAATGTAACGGGAATAGTAACAGCATAAATAATCAGTTATGTTTGACATGTATTATAAAAGTAAGGAAGGATCGGACGTGTATCTGTGCAAAGCTTTGTGTTGATAGATACATTAGGTAAATAAACTAAAATTAGGATTAACTGTTGATTTTTATACTGCACAGACAATGCATAAAGTATATAATAATTTATTTCCAAATTGTATTCAGAAGCTGTTTGAGATAAGAGAAAGTCAGTATAAACGAAGATGAATTCACATGTTATTACATCTGGAACCACATGATATCATTTTCATCAAAAGAACTACTTCTCTGTCGTGACACCGAGGCTGCCCTTCAGCCCTGCGTGTGTTTGACCCGTGAGGTCGTGTCCATTTAACCGCCGGTAAGTTTAGCTTTTGCTCCAGTGTCTGTTCGGTTGGATTTGAGGAGTGTACTATGAACGTTCAAGGAAAAATATGGGTTATTCTGGCATTCGGGCATATTTCAGCTCGGCCAGATTTTCACTTTCACTTTCTGAATAACGGACCGGCGTTGTGTGCTGCCCACCGCCTCAAGGGTTTAAACGTTTCCAATATTGCGACGTGACTTTTTTTTTATGATCAACTGCTCTCAAAACGGACAATGCGTGTTTCTCGGGATTAGTTAAGTACATTATTAAATAAATAAGTAAATAAACTAATTTGAAACTCAAATAATAAAAAGTTTGATACTACTTACCATCTTCTGCACCACTGATAAAGAGAGCTGGTGTCGTGTCTGATAAATCATGTCACATGGGAGGAGTCTAAATTATTTGTGTTTGTCCAGATGATTATTTATAGCTTTATCTTTGCTTTCATTTTGTTTTCATCCTTTCAAAAGTTGCTAAATCATGCTTGTTTGATCTCTGTATCTATATCAATGCCTCTGTGCATAAATGTGATCAATTAATAAGCCTGCTTTGATTTTACTGCTATATAACCATGCATGTATTCCTGATTCATTTTCTTGAGCTTATGGTTCATTCACACTGTCACACGTTTTCTCTTTGATCAGTTTAAAAATACATGTTTCAGTTGAACACAATTTAATAGTTTTAAAGATATGCATTTATTTTGAACACAAAGATACATTCAGATATATTCTGCAGAAGCTGATATATTATTATGTTGGTTAACTATGAATAAATAAGTTGTTCTGTAACTTATAACGGTAACTTTTATACGGTGTCCCTAAAGGGACATGGTAAGGAAAAAATAGAATGTGTTTGTGTCCCGAGACACTTTGTGTTTGCTCTCAAGACTTGATTTTTTTTGCAAGTGAATGCAAAGTTTCTCAGAGGAACGCAAAACTTTTGCACTTTTTTCCACCACCATGTCCCTTTTGGTCCCTTTAGGTACTCTTCACCAAAATGTCAGTCCACTTTCAGTTCAAAACGGACCAGAACGCAAAAGGTATAACAATTTAGCCTGTTTTATATATATATATATATATATATATATATATATATATATATATATATATATATATATATATATATATATATATATATATATATAAAAGTGTTTTGTATTTTGACAGTCTTAACACATATCTGAAGGTTCATGGATTTTTGCCCTCTTCTGGGTCAAAACGGACCAGAATGCATTAGAAGGGTCAAATTCAAATCAATGAAAAGCATAATTTACAAAGTTGCATTAAGTATGTAAATTATAATTAAATAGGCAGGTGTACAATGATAAATGTAAAATATGCATCTGCAACATCATACATGAAAGTTACATATGAAAATGTCACCATGTTGACATTGACATTAAAAAGATTAAGAAGAGTATGGCATAGACACGTTATATTAACTAAGCAGGAATGAAATGTCTTTTTACTCAATGTAAGTTTGTCATTTAGTTATTAAGCCCACACATTTCTTCTGTCTTCTACATCACACATAATCCATTCTCCAGGTAGCCACTGCTGCTTTTGCTATCATGTCAGGCACAGATTCAGCTGCTCCTTCTAAACCTCGAGCTACAAGCACACCTGCAGCTATCATACCTGCTCCTCCTGCTGCTGCTGCTCCTCCTGCTGCTCCTCCTGCTGCTGCTGCTGCTGCTGCTGCTCCTCCTCCTGCTGCTGCTGCTATGCCTCCTGCTTAATATCATTAATTGGGATATGTACCGAAAACTTTTAAGTTGGCTATTATCAAACCACTTATTAAAAAACGCAACTTGATCCTACAGAATTAGTCAATTACAAGCCGATCTCAAATCTACCCTTTCTGTCAAAAATACTGGAAAAGGCAATGTCTTCACAATTATGCTCCTTTTTAGAAAGAAATGGTATCTGTGAGGATTTCCAGTCAGGATTTAGACCGTATTGATCGTGGTTGTATCTCTCTATTAGTGTTACTCGATCTTAGCGCTGCATTCGATACTATCGACCACAACATTCTTTTGAATAGACTCAAAAATTACATTGGTATTAGTGGATTTGCATTGGCATGGTTTAAATCATACTTATCTGACCGTTATCAGTTTGTAGCAGTAAATGAAGAGATGTCACACCGATCACAAGTTCAGTATGGAGTACCGCAGGGCTCAGTGCTAGGACCGTTGCTCTTCACCCTGTACATGCTACCACTGGGAGATATCATTAGGAAGCATGGCATTAGTTTTCACTGTTATGCTGACGATACTCAGCTCTATATTTCTTCACGCCCTGACGAAACTTACCAATTCACAAGATTAACAGAATGCATAGATGATATAAAACATTGGATGTCTAGTAATTTCCTGCAACTTAATTCAGAAAAAAAGAAATTTTTAATTATTGGACAAAAAAGCTCCACAAGTAGAAACCTAGAATACTGTCTAACACCCGATGGCTGCTCTGTCAAGTCCTCATCATCAGTGAGGAACCTGGGTGTGCTGTCAACACTGCACTGGCTCCCTATTAAACATTGCATACATTTTAAAATCTTGCTTATTACTTACAAAGCACTAAATGGTTTAGCTCCCCAGTACTTGAGCGAGCTCTTAACGCATTATACTCCATCACGTCTGTTGCGGTCTCAAAACTCTGGCCAGTTGATAATAGCTAGAATATCAAAATCAACTGCAGGCGGTCAATCCTTTTCCTATTTAGCGCCTAAACTCTGGAACAGTCTTCCTAGCATTGTTCGGGAAGCAGACACACTCTGTCAGTTTAAATCTAGACTAAAAACGCATCTCTTTACTATGGCTTACACATAAAACATTATCAATTTATATTATTCAAATCAGTAAATGATTGTTAGGCTGCATTAACTAGGTCAGCCAGAACCGGGAACACTTCCCATAACACCTGATGTACTCGTTACATCATAAGAAGAATGGCATCTACACTAATGTTAGTCTCTCTGTTTATCCCGAGGTTTACTGCAGTCAGCCGGATCCTGGCCGTATCCAGATCAGATGGTGGACCAGCGCCTGGACATGACCAATGCATCCCTGAAATGTCTGCAGAGAACATGTCAAATAAACTCCCCCCGTAAATGCTGCATCGACACGACATCCTCATTAAACCCATCTTCGGCATGACGACTCCAATCTTTCGAATAATCTTACGAATATCTATTTGCCTAATATGAATTAAGACCTGCTATGTTGCCAGAATTATAATCATACACTGTTTGTTCGTCAGCCAGAGGAGAACTGGCACCCCGACTGAGCCTGGTTTCTCCCAAGGTTTTTTTCTCCATTCTGACCCTGAAGGAGTTTTGGTTCTTTGCCACCGTTGCCTTTGGCTTTTGGCTTGGTCAATTGGGGACACCTAAATTTCTGCCCGATCTGCCCGTATTGACACATATATATAAACAGCAGTATCAGGCTCATATTCTGACTAGAATCTGAGTATGACGACGTCAGGCTAGGGATTGGACAAATTAACAAAAATGAGCCACTAGACCATTAAGAGCGCACACATTCACAGCGGATCTATGTTTATTCACTAACATAAAGAATCTTGGGACTACAACATATTGTGTTATATAGCAGATAAGGATGAAACTATCATCCCATTTCTAGACACCCTCACACACTCCTGTCGCAGATTTGTATTTATTTTTTTGACCTGAGGGAGGGGTTCTAGCAGACCAATCACAGCACTTGCGGTCCGCATAGAATTGACACGTTATAAAATTTCTTGAGAGGTGCAGGTCAGCTTCAGCTCATTGTAATGCAAAATCATTTTGAGGCCCCCTATTGGACCCCAGACCCCTGGTTGGTTTAGTATGTCACAGCTTGACTTGTCATGTCAGTGTTCACCTCTTCCTGTGTGTTTGTGCAGGATCACAGTGTGGAGACGTCTCACAGTGCTGGAAACACACTTAAAATGACCATACAGACCACCGATCCATGATGTGGGAATGGACAGTAAGACAGTACGATGTTTATTTTTGGATAATAAAACACCTTTGGTTTTGCAAAACCATAACACTACACATGCATTTACACAGTTGCATTTTTAAAGAATATAAAAGAGCTTGAAAAAATTAATTCTCAAAATGGAAAAGCACAGTAATTGCTATAATTAAACTAAAAAACAGCAGCAATATATTTCTCCAATCAAGCAAACACATATTTCAGGGAACCCTTTTTTTTAACATGACAAAATAATTTTTAATCACACATTCAGTGATTCACTAATGGACAGATTAAATGAAGCATTCACAAAAAATAAATGACAATCTCTGACCTGAAAGGACTAAAAGCAGCTGTGGAAGATATGAAGATGATAGAAGTGAAGCAAATTAACATTTTGCATTCGTCTCGGATAATGATTGTGAAACATCCTGTAGCTAGAGATTAAGTAGAAGTTTCTTGCTACCAGTGTTGGGGAAAGTTGCTTCGAAAAGTAATGCATTACAATATTGCATTACTCCCTTAAAAAGTAACCTATTGCAATACTTAGTTACTTTTTAAGAAAAGTAATGTTTACATTACTTTTGCGTTACTTTTTCTCACCTGTGAAGTGCTTGTTTGATTTTGGACAAGAGTTCTGTCAGACAATAAATGTGAAAAAGTAACTCAGATATTTTGTTGTAAATTTAAAAATGCGTTACTTTACTAGTTACTTTAAAAGGTAATCTGATTACGTTACCTGTAACACTGCTTGCTACTATCTTTTCACTTTTCAACCGTACTAAACTAGTAGGGCGGCGGCTGGCAGGGCAGACTATTTTGGGATGGTGGTGTGGGAGTTTGTTTCTGATAGTGAACAGGCAAACACTGGTTGCCAACGACATCACAAGCTACAACCACATAAGAGTGTTCAGACTGAACCTGAACTTTACACAATCCATTTGAATCATAATAACTTTGAACTTTGTACACAATTAACTTTTCCGTACTGATGCACAAGCCGAGCGACGACAGAAAGAGAGAGATGGCAAATAAAAACCAAATGTGGAAGATGTCTGTGGAACAAAAGAAGGCTTACAATCAGGCAAGAAGTATCAGCTTTCCAGCTGGAGAGAACTCAAGGAGTGAAGTGCAATCAGATGCCGGGGATGCTTTATTTCTTCTCGATAGATTTTGTTTCACAGAACTAATATATGCTGGCTTTTGCTTGAATATGCTCGTGTGTCATGTTCGATTGTTTGTCCATTTGCAATCGTATCATCATTCACTTCAGCGATGATAAAGACCCATTCAATTCCACATCTATAAGCCACCGTCTGTTTCAAGCGTCAGCTCGCAGCGTGTCTCCGAAAAGTACAACGATAAACTTCTAATATATGTTTGCTTCCTTTGGTTCCTCTTTTTGTGATTGATATAACCCTCTAATCTTGTCATAATTGTAATATGTTCGTTAGTTGTACTGTCGTGCTCATGTTGTTCGTGATGTAAGAACATTTGATCTGGATTACCATAGTAACACACATTGTTTTCACTTATTGATGACATCGTACCCTCAGCCGGCTGGCACAGCAGATTCCGCCATAGTCGTTGCCTGGGTTACACATGTGTGTGTGGGGCAGCGCTATCAAAATAGGGGCAATACCCTTTTGGGGTAGGGGCGTGTTTGTTTGACAACAGCCGTTTTATTAGCGCTTCTCGTTACAAGTTTGGGAATTTGTTTGTGTGTTGCATTTTTAAATGCTCGTTATAAGCCAGAGATATAAGCCGAGTTCCTGCACAGGTCTACGTTTGATTGTTTTAAAATAGAGGGTATGCGCATGACGTCCCAGTCGGCCGGAGTGACTGCGGTTACGCCCCCTGAGTGGCAAAAAGACTGAGAAGAGGCATTGGTTTACAGCGTGAATGCCACGGAAAACACACAAAACACATCTAAAATGGGAAAGAGCTTCGACATTGACTGTACATATAGATTTGACAAGAATCTGATCACTGCAATTCACAGAAACAACTGGACTCCAGGCAGCAAAACATGGATTTGCAGTTATCATTTAGTCTCAATATGTTAAATTATGGGGTAAAAACATACCCTATATATTGCATTTATTGTATTGACAACTTATCAGTTAAACATTTACCAGCTTATATTCTGCATGATTGGATGTTTTTAAATACACTGACAAAAACTATACATTTTAGGGCTGGAGGAAATGACACATTGCCAGTGCTTGACTGCTAAACATAAAATGCTGTGCAATAATTAAAAAGAACAAACCTTTGCATATTATTTTCTGAAACAACTTTCCATATTTACAGAATACGGCAGAATACTGATTTATAATATAGTAATACAGAATACTGATTTATTTGAAAACGTCGGCACACTTTCTGAAATCATTGTAAAAGATCTTCACATCAAGATTAGCATCTTTGTGAAGAGTACTCAAGACTAGATGTAACTACATGAGTAAAGACAGTAGCTGTATTATTAAGATGATCTTCAGTATCTGATCTGTATGATTTACATTAGTGCAGTATATAGATTTACCTGCGTGTCGTTCTTGAGCTCGTGGAAATGAAAGAGTCTGCTTGAGTCTGAGCTGGAGTTCAGAAAGTGCCTGAGATGATCATTTGGCTGATTTTTATAAAAGTGTAAAAGAGGGAGGAGTGTAAATGTGCCCATTTCTTGGAAATGCACACAAACATATTTTTTTGCAATTAGTCCCATTTAGAATAACATTTTGAATGACACTGATGATCTCTTCCTCACGGCTCCTGTTAGTGGGTGGGATATATTAGGCAGCAAGTGAACATTTTGTCCTCAAAGTTGATGTGTTAGAAGCAGGAAAAATGGGCAAGCATGAGTGAGTTTGACAAGGGTTGAATTGTGATGACTAGACAATATCAGGTCATCATGTTATGCCTGATCAGTGTAGTTGCAGTACAAACAAAAACCTTGCTATAACTCTTTATACACTAACAAATAGGCCAATTTAGACACAAGTATTGAAACAGTTACAACTTCTAGTACATTGATATTAGTATACTTACTACATAAAAATATACTTGAACTTTATTAAAGTGTACATCTCAAAATTAATTTGAAGTATACTTATTTTCGTAAGGGTATTCATTAGTGACACCTAAATTACCAGCCGCAGATTCAGCAGATGTGGTTCTTACGCTCATGTGATGCTGTGATTATTTTCACTTGGTTTAGTTTCCGCTCAGTTATCTGTGTTGGAGTCCAGTGTGTGTGACTGCTAGCATAGGTTTGCCTGCTTGCATTATTAATGTATTATAATGAATAATTAATTAATTCATTATTAGTTTAATTAAAATAATTAATTAAAAATATTTGTTTCCGTTTCATTAATCCAAGAATTAACCAACAAATTATAGATTATCAAAATAGCCAATAAAATATTACCATATTTTCTTGTTGCACCAAATACCATAAAAGCATCATACAAATAAATGGTAATAATTCAGTTTCATGCACGGTAGTAAAGTACTTTGGTATTGAGTCAAGTCAAATGTATTTGTATTGCACTTTTCAGAATACAAATACACCCTTCATTTCAAAGCATCTTTACAGAAACTCATAGTTTATGTAATGACTTCCTTCAGATTGCGTGCTGAAATATTAATGTGCATCTAACTGGAGGTTGAATATTACCAGGAAAAGGGAAGGTCAGAAGGTTTTGAGACTAAAGGGAAGTGTTTCAACAAGAAGGGAAACTGATGATGATGGTGACTTGAAGTTTCAGAATGATCCAATCTCGTGTGCTGGCCAATTAGCCTCTTTAAATAATAAAGGGAAGCTGATAACAATGCTTCAAAAACATTTGAAAGACATCCATTTAACTCATTTGAGTGTAACTGCGCAGTGCATGATTTAGATGCATTAAATGACATTTGCATGTTTACTTTTTTTTCACATTAGGCCATAGGTGGAGGGTGAACCAACTCCAGGGTACGGCTGCGATGCGCTTCCCTTTTAATAACACATTTAAATAGATTTCCTTGAAAGAGTTTCGTCATGTGTCACTGCAAGAAAGCACAGAAAGAGCCTTCCCTTTATAATCACTAACAAGCTGTCACTCATCTTAGTTCATCACGATCTCACAGAGCTGCGTTATAATCACTGACACTGACTGCACACTGAATCTCTTATTTACTCAAGTGTTTACTATAATCAGAAGACTGACCATTGCAGTCAAGGGCCCTATCATACACGGGGCGTGCTCAGGAGCATTGTTGGAGTGTTGCTATTGTGAGGAACTGAAAACGACTGCACCATTGACCAACACAAACCTGCTCTAAAGTCAATAGTGCAGTACACACACACACACACACACACACACTGATTATTACACACACAGGGCAGCAGCACACGCACATTTTTAAATATTAAAACTAAAAGGATTCCTCTCTGGAGAAGCGTTCAGTCTTTCCTCCATGTAAATAGTGAAACCGCTCATGGTGCGAGCACAATTGGCTTTTAAAGGGAATGGGAGATGAGACTCTGATTGGTTTATTGCAGGCTACGCCCAAAACACACCTATGACTCAAGAGACTAGATACATCCCTTTTAGACCATGCACCCGTCACGCAGATAGTTTTTTTTTTTCTGTCGTTAAACTAGCAAAAGTGGATTCGGACACACCCTAAGTGCACCAGCACTGTCCGCTTTAGACCATGTGCTCAGATCGTTAAAATAGGACCCAAAAAAACGTACATTCACACATATAGACAATTTAGTGTCTGCAATTCACTTATCTTTGGATTGTGATGGAAACATGATCTGAGGGAAAGGCCTTCTGGCTCAGCTGTGACTCGAACCAGGGACCTTCTTGCTGTGAGGAGACCCATTGTTTCCCATTGAGCCTCTGCACCGACACAAGGTGGTATGGTAAGTGACGATTGAGCATTAGTAAGATCAACTGCAAATATAAGACATTAAATCTCTGAAGATCTCAGCAGAAGAGGATTAAACAACTCCACAAACAGCATTACCAGCTTCACACATTACTGACCAGACTGACTTTATTTCTGTCATAAGTCTCAACCAACAAAATAAGGAGGCGTCTTGTATGTGTATATGTTGTATTGTAATAACAGAGTGAACTCTGTGAGGCGCTATTGCTTTACCATCTTTATTAGAGGCAGTTCAAGTTCAACCACAGGCATCTTCTGTCATCAGTACAGTACAAAACCCATGAACTTGGCATACCAGGACCGTGCTCTTATCAATTCAGAGATTCATTCACTGCACCTACATATGAATATATGTGTTATTGTGTCTGCTGTGTAATGAGCAACATGTTAATAAATGGCCACAAAGTGTTCCACGACTGATGCAAACAGAAGTGCAGTTCTGTATCGAGAGCACACATAAGATTAATATGCTGAAAGCTTTGAATTGGCACAAAATAGACTAAATGATTTATTGCAAAATAATTCACCTAATCATCAGCTATATTTATCAATATATATTTAAATAACTCACTCTTTGAAACTCCTCCGTAAAACTCGTTTCAATGATTTATATAAAGTTGTGAAATTATAACTTTTATGTAAAGCAGCTGTATGAATACATTCAGAAAACATGAACTATTCTATAGCCTATAAAACTGGATCGAGTGCAAAAATAGAAACACTGAAGTGGAAAACATTGCAATACATAAAACATACATAAAGACGAGTTTTCCAACAAAATAACGACAAGCAGGATTAATCGAGCTAATCATCAGTCACATTTTTATTTGAAATCATATGTGAATAATGACAATAGCGTAGTAATAATCAGTGCTGCCTAGTAAAGTGATTCACACAATGGCAGTAAACTATTCATAATTTATTGATTCTCACTAGTCTTCTTTTTCATCTGTTCAATTTGCCTTTCTAAAAAAGCCTTATATTCGTTCAGAAGCTCTTCTAGGTTTGTGGAACTGCACACACAGACCAGCCACTAGTCTAAACTAGGAGCCAATGGATTAAAAAAATCATTTCATTTTGAAGAAGTGTTTCCTCAACATTACAGCAATGCATATCTAATTCACTCCTGATGAACACATTAATATTATATTTTAATCATTACTCAGTGAGTCATTTAATTATGTGTTATATGTCTTTGGAAGGCTTTTGTCTGTTTGTCTCTCTATATATTAAAATTTAGTTTAATTAAATTGTATTATGATTTAATTGCTCGATAGCTTTTCATTAAACTCACAAACTCCAGCAGTTCCTTCACGAACCCTAGTCTGAGAAACCATGATGTAACGTAATATTTAATGCAATTCATGCTGTGGAGAACAATGGAATATATTTTCATTGTCTTTGATTATCCTATTCGGTTCAAAGTGATAAACAATGGTAGGTCAAAAATAATCAAAAAGTAGTCTGATTATATTACCTAAAAGGATTAGTTCACTTTTACAATTTCACAATTAAAATTTCCTGATCATTTACTCACACCATCTCATCCAATATGTTCATGTCTGTCTTTCTTCAGTCGAAAAGAAATGAGGAAGTTTTTTGAGGAAAACATTCCAGGATTTTTCTCCACATAATGGACTTCAATGGAAACCAACGGTTGAAGGTCCAAATCAATGCAGTTTCAGAGGAAGGGCTTCAGAGGCTCTGCCCGATCCCAGAGGAATAGGGTCTGATTAGAATAGGATGCTGATTGGACAGCATAGGTGTGCCTTAGGCTGGCCACAATAAGGCCACTCTAAAATGTGCAGTTTTATCTCACAGCGCAATGCCACAGATGTCTCGAGTTTTGAGGGAGCGTGCAATTGGCATGCTGACCGCAGGAATGTCCACGAGAGCTATTGCCCGTGAATTGAATGTTCTTTTCTCTACCATAAGCCGTCTCCAAAGGCGTTTCAGAGAATTTGGCAGTACATTCAACCAGAGTCACAACCTTAGACCACGTGTAACCACACCAGCCCAGAAACCCCACATCCAGGGGGGGAGACCAGCCACCCGGACAGCTGCTGCAACAATCGGTTTGCATAACCAAATAATTTCTGCACAAACTGTCAGAAACCGTCTCAGGGAAGCTCATCTGCATGCTCATCGTCCTCATCGGGTTCTTAACCTGACTGCAGTTCGTAGTCGTAACCGACTTGAGTGGGCAAATGCTCACATTCAATGGCGTCTGGCACTTTGGAGAGGTGTACTCTTCACGGATGAATCCCGGTTTTCACTGTACAGGGCAGACGGCAGACAGTGTGTGTGGCGTTGTGTGGGTGAGCGGTTTGCTGATGTCACCGTTGTGGATCGAGTGTCCTATGGTGGTGGTGGGGTTATGATATGGGCAGGCGTATGTTATAGACAATGAACACAGGTGCATTTTATTGATGGCATTTTGAATGCACAGAGAAACTGTGATGAGATTCTGAGGCTCATTGTTGTGCCATTCATCCACGACCATCACCTCATGTTGCAGCAGGATAATGCACAGCCCCATATTGCAAAGATCTGTACACAATTCCTGGAAGCTGAAAACATCCCAGTTCTTGCGTGGCCTGCATACTCACTGGACATGTCACCCATTGAGCATGTTTGGGATGCTCTGGATCGGCGTATACGACAGCGTGTTCCAGTTCCTGCCAATATCCAGCAACTTCACACACACCCCCCATTTACTAGTCGCCATAACAACATTATTTAGACAAAGAATTACGCCCCCCAAAAAATAAAATATCTACAATATCACTGAACATTTATTTAACCATAGCAAAAGTACATTTCCTACTTAAGTACATTTTTAATATCTGTTTTTTGTGTTTATTTGAAATGAGATAAATCTGATATGATTGTAATCTTCTATCTGTTATTGAACAGTTGAGCTGTTCTTTAATGCTGATCTGACAGCAGAAGACACGAGCCGCGGTTAATCCCAGCGGAGCAGGCGGGGCATGTTGTCACACTGCCTTACAATGAGCCCCTATTAGAAATATGATATTATATTCTATACTTTTATGAATTCTTTTGAGAAACCATGAGAAAAGGCTGAATAATGACTGAGAGTCAATGATCAGAAGTTATTCTTTTTTTATGATTAAAAATGCCATTATTTTATTTAAGTTAGTTAATAATTGTATTTTGACACAATATTTTAGTTTCTCCTGTATATTGTTTTGGTTATATCAGGTAACATATTAATCTGTCATATGCTCATGTTATAATGTACTCCACCTATGGGGCATGTTGTCACATTTCACTTCCATTCTTTTGGGGTAAATCAAGAAAAAAGTATTCACTGTATTAATGAAACAAAACCACATAATTGTACTAGACGTGTGAAATTAATGTGGGAAAAAAAGAAATACTCTGAACCCCAAGAGTATTTACACAAACTGAGACAGTCAAAAAGTGTTCGGTTGTGCCTGGCTCTCCCCTATATTTTTAAAAATGGGGGGGTTAAATATAAAGTAAATTTGTTCTTGTGCCTTCTCAAATACAACTTTTCCACACTCATAGGTGGCTACTGCTCCCATCTGTATTGCATCAGACACTGAATCCGCATCTCTTGCTGCTTCCCATCCTTTAGCTGCTCCTGCAATGAATCCTGAAAGAGATGCAGCTGAAAGAGTAACCCCGGCAACAGATGTACCAACCCCAGCAGCAGATGTACCAACCCCGGCAGCAGATGTACCAACCCTGGCAGCAGATGTACCAACCCCGGCAGCAGATGTACCAACCACGGCAGCAGATGTACCAACCCTGGCAGCAGATGTACCAACCCCGGCAGCAGATGTACCAACCCCGGCAGCAGATGTACCAACCCCTGCACATGCTGCAGTTCCTCCTGCGACCCCTGCCGTTAGGAAGGTTGCAACTATTGCAACACAAAGACCAGCTCCCATTAAAGCACCAGTTAGAGCCCCTGCTGAAGCTCCTGCAACTTTCATCAGGAGATTATCATGAACAATTATTTCCGCTCGTTCTCGCTGCTGGTTTGGAGATGCATTGTCTTCATTAGTATTCATCATCTCCTCTTGAATCATCCTCTCCACACTTTGAAGCAGCTCATTGGTGTAGCGGCCGTTTGTATTCGCCATATTATTTATGGCCTCCAGCAGATTTTTTACCTGGACCCTGTTGCTTTTGTAACCACAACTACAGGGGCAATGGACACATTTTCTCCAGTATTTATTGTCGATGACGTGACAGCGGCCTCCACATTTATCAACAAACTCCTGTAGCTTTGGATTTCTCTGAACAAATTCTTCGATAGTTTGTCCCTCTAGTTCTTCACCATGAGTGAATAAAACCACTGAATGATTAAAGATATCCTCTCCACAATATCGACCAATTTCATCCACAACCTCCACTGCTTGTCTTGTGAACCTTTCAACTTTCAGAACAATGACAAAGGCATCCACGCCTGCAGCGCAGTTAATAATGGATCTAATGATCTCAGATCTGATGGACTCATCATCACGACCCGTGTCCAAGACTCCAGGTGTGTCATTAACAGTGATCTTTTGTCCATAAAGCTTCCTCTCTCCTCTTACAGACGTATCTGTTATGGAATTTGGGGAAGCGTTGGGTGTGAAACAGGTTTTTCTGAGGATTGTGTTTCCAGTGCTGCTTTTGCCTTCTCCGGTTTTCCCAAGTAGGACGATGTTTCTGAGATTCAAGATTCAAGATTCAAGAGTTTTATTTGTCACATACACAGTTATATACAGAATATACAACCGGCAGTGAAATGTAAACAGGTCCGCTCCATGGACAGTGCAAATTCACAGTTAAAAACACAAGGAGGAAATTATATAGAAATAGGATTTTAAAAAAAAGTACTATCTATATATATATATATGTCTATATCTGTAGAATTATAAATAATCAAGTCAAGAGAAAAAAAAAGGTAACAAATAAGGATAAAGTGGAATAAAATAATTGAAGTAGACTTTGCAGTGAGTAAACTGTAGACTTATAAATATGTGGTTAACAAATGTATAAAGAGTATAATGTGCAAACAGGTTTATGACAGGTTGTTACACAGTAACAACGAGAACAGAAAGTGCAGTGCAATGTCAGTGTATCGATGTTTATCCTGACGTGAAGTCACGTGATGTTAAGTGACTGAGTTCAGGAGTCTGATGGCCTGGGGGAAGAAGCTCCTCCTGAGTCTCTCAGTTTTGGCCATCAGGCTACGGAAGCGCTTACCAGATGGCAGCAGCGTGAAATGAGGGTTTGCAGGGTGATTAGAGTCCTTGATGATCTTGGTAGCTCTACCTTTGCAGCGTTTGGTGTAGACGTCCTGCAGAGACGGGAGAGCTGACCCTGAGATACGCTCGGATAAGCGCACTACTCTTTGCAGGGCTTTGCGGTCATGACTGGTGCTGTTCCCATACCACGCTGTGATGCACTGAGTTAAAACACTTTCTATCGCCCCTAAATAGAAAGTTTTCAGGATAGCTGGTGAAACCCTGAATTTCCTCAGCTGGCGCAGGTGGTACAGTCTTTGCCTGGCTTTTTTCACCTGTGTCTGAATGTGAGCAGTCCAGGTCATGTCCTCGGAGATGTTTACTCCCAGGTACTTGAAGCTGCTCTGTCTGGTGAAGACACACTCGCTATTTGAAGAAGACATCTGTTATATAATATTAAGCTTTGTAAGACATGCATTATGTTTTGTAGCATATTCTTTTAAAGCATACTTACCTCCCATTACCTTAGTTGATGTTAGTCTCTGCAATAAAAATAACATGGAGGGTATTCATAATTCTGAACCAATCATGCATTAGAGGAACAACTGTGTGCTCTTATATAATGTCTTCACTGCAGTAATACAATGGGCAATGACAATATGTCAAACATCATATTGAGTCAAATTACTATAATTTCGTGCAATATTATTGGGGGTAAAAAGGAAAATACATTCTTACTGAGCTGTTTTGCATGTTCTATACTTGTTTACCTGTTGCTGGGATTTATCCATTTGTATTTTTTGTTAAAGGAAAGATGTTGAAGTGGTGTGTATTTTGAGGAATAGGTGTGATCTTGGATTGTACACTGGTGTATAAATGTGAGTGAAGTGTTTTCTAATGTGTGGAGATTCGTGTGCAATAACAGTGTTTCCAAGTAGCAAACGTGACGCAGGAACAGGGTAACCAGGTAACCAACACTCTCGGAAAAAAAGCTACAGCGCTGTCACTGGGGCCGTACCCTAAGGTACAAAAGTGAAAAGGTACATCATTGTACCTTACTCACCCCTAAATGGTACATATTAGTCCCTTAAAGGTATATTTCAGTACTTTAAGAGAGCGTATTAGCACCTTTTCGGTTTTGTACCTTAAAAGTACCGCCCCAGTGACAGCAATGTACCTTTTTTTTCTGACAGTGAATACAAACAGAACTATGAATGCCAGAATGAATGAATTTCGAGAACATTAGACGATGAACAGGATCAGGAAATGCCGGACAGGTGTAAATTAATCATGGTATCATATCAGATCTTATAGTGGAAGTAAAGTTAGTAAACGTCCTTTGGAAAAACTTGTGTCAGGGGATAAAAAAAGCTATCATTCCCATCTGATTTACTATTTGTACATCTCAGTTAAAAATTACACATGCACTACTGACTGAGCATGGTTAATACCATGTCTTTTATCAAAACAGAGAATGCAGAAGAAGTGCTGCACGGGGTGTGAATGTTCTAATCTCGGTGCTCTTCGGATGTAAGGAAAGGTTCCAATCAATAAATAAAGAATTTCCAAGGCGCTTGAATGATTGATGTAAAAACAGGTGACAAGTACATCCAGGCGTTGCAGCTCACAAGCCTCCGTCAGGGTGTGAGCTGCAACACGTAGGTGTACTTGTCCCCTGTTTTTAAATCAATAAGCCATGATGAATTAAAGGCTGTTTAAATTTATCTACATCATTCAAGTGCCTTGGAAATGCTTTATTTATTGATTGGAACCATGTCTTTTATGTTTACATAATTAAAATTAAAGGGCATTTTATGCATTCCCTTGCTGATGTGTGTACAATTTATTTTAAATATGTATTCACTTTAGCAATTAGCAGTGCCAATGTATATTTATGAAGTAAGAATAATCTAAAGAAAAATTGCACACATTTAGACACCTGGCAGCAATACTTTTTTTTTTTAAATGTACTTTATATATATTTGTGAATTGTGCCACTCACCGCATGTATCCAGAGAGAAGTTGTAGAGGATGAATGAGGGATGGATCAGGCTTTATGGCCCTGACTTTCACTTTCTCTATGCTTGTTTTGAAAAGCTCTACGTTTAATTTCGTTCTCTTTGTTTTGCATGTATTCCTTGAGCTGATTGGTGCAGCTGCTTCAGGGAGGCGCTAACTTTCTTCTCATTAGACATTAGGCACTAAACCCATTGGGTTTCACTTAACAGAACAACAGGCTACCGAAAAATTAACTAAAATGCAGCTTATTTTACTATACTTATTTCAACTGTACAATCAGCAAATAAAAAATACAATACAATATAATACAAATTTTATTTCTAAAGCACATTTAAAAACAACTGCCGTTGACCAGAGTGCTTTCCAGTGTAACAAATACAATATAAGCAATTACATACAGTACATCCACACAAACACACAGAAATCCTGTTCAGTCTAATCAGAGCTAAAAGCCATACCAAAAAGATAAGTTTTTTATAGACTTAAAAGCATTCGCAGATGGGGAAGTTTTAATATGCATTGGAAGAGGGTTCCATAAGCGAGGAGCAACCACAGAAAAGGAACTATCACGCTTTGATTTGAATCTAGTTTTGGGAACACAAAGAATCATCTGGCTAGAAGATCTCATATGCCTTGTGTTTTGATAAGATGGTCAGTGATATATTTTGATGCAATACTATTCAACACTTTAAAAACCAGCAACAGAACCTTGAAGGGGTGGTTGATTATGAGTTGACTTTTTTAAAGCTAAAACTTTGAGGGTGAGCAAAAACAAGCTGTTTTTGTGCTTGTCCCTTTAAATGCAAATGAGCTGCTGCTCTGGCCCCCTTTCAAGAAGAGGGCGGAGCTATGTAATAGTTGTTTAAGTATTTTCTGTGCCATTGACATTAGTCAATGTTTACGGACCAAATTTTGACAAACCTGAGTTCTTCAAAAAATAGTTTGACCTAATTATTGATATTTCAAATACAAATCTCATAATTGGGGTGATTTTAACTGTTTCCTAGACCTATATTTGGACAAATCCTCCTCCACAAAAAAGTTAGTTCCAATTCCAGTATTGAGTGCATATATAAGCAATTCTAATATATTTGATGTGGTGAATTCTCTATCCAACGGCTAGGAAATATTCTTTTCATTCTCAAGTCCATGTTTACACCTGAATAGATTATTTCATTCTGGATGGTAAATTTATTCCCCAGGTCTTTACAGCTAAATATCATAATATTGTTATCTCTGATCACAGTCCTGTGACTTGTTCTATTAAAATAGATAATATGGAGAAACCACAAAGAAATTGTAGGCGCAATCATCATTTACTCACAATTAAAGTCTCTATTAATCACTTAAAACAGGAAGTAAAAACCTTTTTCAAGTTCAATGACAAGCCTGACATGTCTATAGGAGTGCTATGGGACACATAGTATAAAGCATACATTAGGGGTTGTATTATCTCCTATCAAGCATCTCAAAGAAAGTGTAGAAAATAAGTAGGGATGAATTAGAGGTATTGGACATTCAAATTTGAGAATTAGATATGGAAAATGCTAAACAGCCATGAAGATATATATATATATATATATATATATATATATATATATATATATATATATATATATATATATATATATATATATATATATATATATATATATATATGTTAAGTTTGACAACTCCAGCTTCTGAAAGTACAATATAAAAAAATTAGAACAGACACAGAAAAAAATCTCATGTCCTCTAGGGATATAAACAGTATGTTCCAGACATTTTAGGAGGCACTACACTCATCTAAAGGAAATATAGATCCTACAGTTATGGCATAGCTTCAAGACCAACAGAATCTTCACTCATGAAATCAAGATCAAGTTGACAAGTTAGGTGCAGAAATTACTATTAAAGAAATATCAGATACTATCAAATCTCTAAAAGGCTGTAAAACTCCTGGTCCAGATGGATTTTGTGATGAACTCTATAAAGCCTATAATGAACTACTATCAACTAGGGTTTACAAACAGGCATTTATAGAGGAGTCCCTGCCGCCCTCCCTAGATGAAGCAATTATTATTGTAGTTCCAAAAAAAGGAAGGAACCCAGAGGAACTTGGTACTTATAGGCCAATCTCACTCCTAAATACAGATAAAACAATTCTGGCAAAAACTTTGGCACAGAGACTAAATACTGTAATTAGAAACCTATTGCACCCAGAACAAACCGGCTTCATACCAACACACTCTTCTTCTTCTAATCTTAGGGCGTGTTCACTCTTGACCTCTTTTTTGAAGCTGCCAGTGTCTGTTTTTCATTATAATTCTATGGAGTAAACCAACACCGACGTCTTTTTCTGCAGCTCTTTTCAAGTTGAAAAAAAAAAACGCCCTAATGGCGAGTAGCAAGACCTGACTCGTTTCCATAACAACAAGAAAAATGGAGAAGGTGCTGGTAGATTGACACCTTAAACAAATACAGAGATGTTCCTCCGAGCTGATGGTCTCCCTGAATTTTGTCTGCGTTTGTGCAATTAATTGTGCGATCATTTGTAGCAGGTCTTCAAACTGACTTTTGTTAAGTCTAAAATATGCTGCAAACCACGCAACATCATACCGGAGCTCCTTGGCTAAATTATTGTAAGCACCATACTGTTTTCTTCCCTGTATAAAGCCTTGCACCCACAAACATTGTTGTGAACCGACATTCTCCTCCCTGTTAACTTCAAGAGCCAATGCAAGAGCCAACTTTCTTTACATTTTGTATCTCTGCACCACACAGCACTCTTCCTGCAGCTGTTGTTATAGCAACAAAAGACGGCAAACGCTGCTAGCTTTTTTTTTTTTTTCACTAAAAGAGGCGAGCTCGCTTATCGCTTATCTTTTTCTTCTCAAAAAAGACAAGGCTGCTCGCTATCACCACTTCTGTTTGCATTAGCGACTGAGCCTTTAGCCAAGGCCATTCTGGTATTAAAGGCTATAATACAAAATATACCAGAATATATATCGCTAATGCAAACAGAAGTGGTGAAAGCGAGCAGCCTTGTCTTGTACCTCTTATTTATTTCTGAGTGTGTTGATGCCAGTCACTATCAAAGATCCTTCTTGGCTTCATCACTTGCCCTTTAAGATTTCTTCAGAACAATTCACATGCCTAAGAATAGAGGTGGCAAAAAGTTTTCCAATTTAGTTACCCAATTTCCAATTTAGCTAATTTTCAACCCCTTTTGTTTAAACTGAAATCCACAGTCAATTTCTGGAGAACACTTCCTATTTCTCTTCTGGGTAGGGTAAATGCAATTAAGATGATATTTCTCCCAAAACTTTTGTATGTGGTGCAGAACATTACCGTATTTCTGCCCAAAACTTTTTTCCAAAAAATTGGACTGTATCCTGATTCCATTTGTCTGGGATTATAAAGCCCATAGGATTTCCAAACAGCTGATATGTAAACCCAAAATACAGGGTGGGCTAGCCCTACTATTACTATTGTGCTGCAAACCTGAGGGCTCTGACTTCACGGCTAGCTTTTCCTATGATAAGGGAGAGATGGCTGGTGTTGGGAAAGGAGGAATGTCTCCCATACTTCATTACTATTGTTTTGCATTATTTTGTTAATAAGTGCAATTACTAATAATATTACATATTTGTTTATTGGAAATGTAATTAAACCACTGAGCTTGAATTGATATGCAGATAAAATTAACATTTACCGTAAATTAACAGTAAAAATAAATATAATGAGAACTCTTTACTTGCTTTTTGTTTAATTTGAAGAACAATTTTTGTTTTACATGAAACTGTGACTTCCTAGTTCTTTCCATATATTAATGAGTGGAAACGGCGAATAAGTCAACAAGTGCTCCTCTGCCACCATTTACTGGTTATAGTGGTCTTTATTTTAAATAAAAGTGCTTGTTTGGCCTACACCTAAACTTTTAGTTTTACAAGTTATCACATTAAAAGTAATATTAAAATTGGATAACATTTAGAGCTTCAAAGTGCTGGAAAAAGTGTGGAGCTCTTGAAAAGTGCTTGAATTTCACTCTCAAAAGGTAGTTCGAACCCTGAGATGAATAATGTAAAATATATATATATAAAATTTACCAACATTTTATTTTCACAATACCATGTGGTGTTACTACAGTAAATCATGGTGAGTGTTGGTGATTGACACCCCTGACCTTTGTTCATGGCTCAGTGTTTCTCCTGGTCTCCTCGTCAGCGCTGTTTGATCTGATATCTGTGGTTTATAACTGAGAATTCTGCACCGAATGCTTCCACTAGAGCTCACAGTAGTGATGTTATTAATTCTGTGGCGAATTCAAACTCTTTGTCACTGGATCTCCAGCGCTGTGTAGTAACGGTGTGGCGTGATCGAGATCGTCCGTGTGTGAGCTCAGGCTGCGCTGTCTATTATTGCTCTAAGCTGACTAAAGGTCAGCGCAGCTCAAACAAGTAGAGTGGTCCCGTTCCACTTTCTTTTCATTTGCCATTTGATGTTTCTCATATGTAACAGAAATGGCAGCTCTTATCAGTTGGGCACCATTATGGTCGCACCCAAGCGGCAACCTCCCCCAGATTCTCTTGAAGCCAATACGATAAAGATGCCAGATTTAAAATTCTGCATAATTAAGGGTGTGGCCACTTTGAGTGACAGGTGGATAGCCGTTTGTCTGCTGTCTGTTAGTCACACATCACCTCAGCTCCACCCATGTCCAGCCTCTTTACCCATTTTCTGTTATCCAGGAGTGACGCACTGACAAGATGGCAACGGCTGACTTTGAGGCTTCAAAACTGCTCTTCGGAAACATACGGGTGACGTCACAGACACTACATCCATTTTTTTTCCAGTCTATACAGTCTCACCAGTGTGACCTCCAACAAAACTTAATTGCACCAGTAGGAATAAAGGTTACCCTGTTACAAATAAAATGACTACATGTAGTCTGCATATAATATAGTGAGAATTAAAAACAAATCCCCATGCATTATTTACTCAAAAAAAGCCATAAATCACTAAAACCTGCTCCGTTCTCTAATCAGTACTATTGTCCTCATTTTCTAACAGTTTGTGTTGATGTTTCTTTGCCTTTTTCACTGCACCTTTGGCATTCTCATAGTTGAGTTTGGCTGTGTTCTTTATTGCATCACACACTGAATTGCCCTCATCTGTTGCTTTGTATCCAGTAATTCCTCCTCCGATCGCTCCGGCAAGAGCTGCAGCTCCAACAGCAACACCTGCAGCTGCAGCGAGACCTGGACCAGCTAATCCAACACCAGCTCCTGCGGCGACAATCCCTGCATTCACCGCTGCTGCTCCTGCTGCGATTCCCCCGGCTCCGGCGGCTCCTGCTGCAGCTCCTGCTGCAACTCCTGCTTTCACCACTCCGGGAACATCAGTGGCTTTCAGTAAAGTCACGACGGATGCCACTGCCACACCGATGCCCAGAAAAGCACCGGTCAGCGTCCCTGTGGTTACTCCTGCAAGCCGAATGAGAAGTCTTTTGTGCACAATCTTTTAGCAATTTCTCGCTTCTCTTCGGCAACAAATTGACCCCATCTACGTTCATCATCTCCTCTTGAATCTCTTCCTCCACTATCTGAAGCAGCTCATTGGTGTAGCAGCTGTTCTTACTGTCCTTCAGCTTCTGCTCAATGGTCTCCAGCAGATTTTTGACCTGAACCCTGTTGCTCCTGTATCCCATTTGCCGCCTTTTCCAGTATTTACTGTCGATGACGTGACAGCGGCCTCCACATTTATCAACAAGCTCCTGTAGCTTTGGACTCATCTTCACAAATTCCTCGATGGTTTGACCTTCTAGCTGTTCGCCGTGAGTGAATAAAACCACTGAATGATTAAAGGTATCTTCTCCACAACACTCCACGATTTTATCCACAATCTCTATTTCTTGTCCCGTGTATCTCCCGACCTTCAGGACGATGGTGAACATGTCTGGACCCGGAGAGCTTTCGATCACGGATCTAATGATCTCAGATTTGATGGTCTCCTCATCCAATCCGGTGTCAAAGAGTCCAGGCGTGTCAATAATGGTGATCTTTCTGCCATCGACCTTCCGATCTCCACTGACACATTCAGCCGTCACAGACTCCGGTGAAGCTTTACTCTTGAAGACTTGCTGTTTGAGAATCGTGTTCCCGGCGCTGCTCTTGCCATCTCCGGTTTTCCCAAGAAGCACGATCCTTTTCTCAGGTTGAGACTCAGAAGCTGTTTGAGAAATGCGCTGTTGTTAGTAAAGGGGTCAACAGATCTATATGATTTCTTTACCATAAAACCACATAGTATATACAGACAATTATGCCTTACTAAGTCATTAATACAACAAACAGTCATAATTATGCTGTAAAATATCAAAATTATGCCATAATAAAGGTAAAATGTCAGAATTACCGTTAAAGAGATTGACATGCTAAGTCATAAATAAATGACATAAAACGTCATAATTATGTCATAAAATCCAAATGATGACATCTCATATCGCACCTACTAAGTCATAAGTTGAAATTATTACAAAATTTGACAGTCATGAAAAAGTCATAGTTATGAGATTCAGAAGCTATTTGAGAAATATGCTGTTGCTATTAAAGGAATTATTATTTTAATAAAATCTACAGATTTATATTATGTCTTTAAAGCATAAACGACATTGAACCCCATTGAGTTTCATTGTAATTTTTAAAGGTTATAAACTCTAGTAGCTTTTCTTGTTAAATACAGAAACACTTGCAATTGTTCAAAGTCAAAGTTCAAAAACACTTCAAAATCATGTTTCAGAATAAACAGAATCGTTTCAGAATTTGATTAAAGGCATATGGGAGAGCAGGGCACAACCTATACGCTGTGTAGCTGTGTTTAGCGATGTGTTTAGTGTTTTATATTTAATGATTAACATATTAATCTGTCATATGCTCATGTTATAATGTACTCCACCTATGGGGCATGTTGTCACATTTCACTTCCATTCTTTCGGGGTAAATCAAGAAAAAAGTATTCACTGTATTAATGAAACAAAACCACATAATTGTACTAGACGTGTGAAATTAATGTGGGAAAAAAAGAAATACTCTGAACCCCAAGCGGATTTACACAAACTGAGAAAGTCAGAAAGTGTTCGGTTGTGTCCGGCTCTCCCCTTTTTTAAAGGCGTCGATAAAAGGTGTCATTCCTTACCTCCCATGTTCTTGTCCCGTCTTCAACTGAGGTGCTTTAATGTATAAAATTATGTTGTTTTAAAGGTGTTTTCATCTAAAATGTTATCCAGTCATGGTTCCTGTGCTAATCGATTAACAAAATATACTATAAACACAAATGCCAGCGAACAGTTTAAAGAGTTTGGCTGCTCAAAACACTCTTGAATGAGTCATTTGACACTACAGATGAGCTACAGGAGTTACCAGAGTGACACGTTCTGTGAGTTTTCCCACACCTCCTACTTCTGAACGTCACACCCTCATTCTCACAGCAAATTCCTTCAAAATCAGAGCCATGAAACTCTTCCTGTAAACAAAGTTGGTTCGGTTATTAGCAGTAAAATAATTCAAAATACTGAAGTATAAATTATTCACTTTACCTTTACTGTGTGTTTTCATCCTTTGGAAGAAGATGTAGTTTCACAGGCACCAACACTAAACTTGTGAAGGTTCGTTCTGAATCGTTCACACCAAGAATGATAACTGTAATGACAAAGGTTTAGTTCTTAAAATCGTTCTAAATGTAAAAGAATAGCAGAGTTCACATCACAACGGTTATTTATGCGTCAATATGCAATGAGTGATGGGCGATTTCGAAACGCTGCTTCATGAAGCTTTGAAACTTTTACAAATCTTTTGTTTCGATTCAGTGGTTCAGAGTGTGTATCAAACTGCCTGAGTCACGTGAATTCAGTAAACGAGGCTTCGTTACGTCATTACCATTTCAAAACGTTTCGAAATTTCAGTGGTTCACCGCTGGGGGGCGATGATCTCTGTGAACCCATGAATCATGCCGATTCAGTGAGACCCAGTGAGACTTAACTAGATGATTAGTTTATTGCATTTGATAGATTTTACTTTCAATAAACCATTTTCCAGTTTTTGTTGCATTTACCCTGTTCTGACCAGCGCAAGGCGTTTCGGACACCTTTGAAAAGCTTTGTTTCTCCCATCACTATACAGGTGCTGGTCATATAATTAGAATATCATCAAAAAGTTTATTTATTTCCCTAATTCCATTCAAAAAGTGAAACTTGTATATTATATTCATTCATTACACACAGGCTGATATATTTCAAATGTTTATTTCTTTTAATTTTGATGATTATAACTGACAACTAAGGAAAATCCCAAATTCAGTATCTCAGAAAATGAGAATATTGTGAAAGGTTGAATATTGAAGACACCTGGTGCCTCACTCTGATCAGCTGATGAACTCAAATCACCTGCAAAGGCCTTTAAATGCTCTCTCAGTCTAGTTCTGTAGGCTACACAATCATGGGGAAGACTGCTGACTTGACAGTTGTCCAAAAGATGACCATTGACACCTTGCACAAGGAGGGCAAGACACAAAAGGTCATTGCAAAAGAGGCCGGCTGTTCACAGAGCTCTGTGTCCGAGCACATTAATAGAGAGGCCAAGGGAAGGAAAAGATGTGGTAGAAAAAGTGTACAAGCAATAGGGATAACCGCACCCTGGAGAGGATTGTGAAACAAAACCCATTCAAAAATTTGGGGGAGATTCACAAAAAGTGGACTGCAGCTGGAGTCAGTGCTTCAAGAACCACTACACACAGACGTATGCGAGACATGGGTTTCAGCTGTCGCATTCCTTGAGTCAAGCCACTCTTGAACAACAGACAGCATCAGAAGCGTCTCGCCTGGGCTAAAGACAGAAAGGACTGGACTGCTGCTGAGTGCTCCAAAGTTATGTTCTCTGATGAAAGTAAATCAGGGTCCCAGAGTCTGGAGGAAGAGAGGAGAGGCACACAATCCATGTTGCTTGAGGTCCAGTGTAAAGTTTCCACAGTCAGTGATGGTTTGGGGTGCCATGTCATCTGCTGGTGTTGGTCCACTGTGTTTTGGACCACCGTTGGTCCACTGTGAAGCCCTCATCATTGCGAGAGACCCCACCCACCCATCGCACAGCCTCTTCAGTCTGCTGCCATCAGGGAGGAGGCTACGCAGTCTCCAAGCAAGGACCAGCAGACTGAAGGACAGCTTCATTCCCCAAGCTGTCAGGGCATTGAACTCCCTCCTGACTCTGCCACAAAAATGGCGCCGCTGTGTTTGGTCGCCGTTCAGGTCGCTCCGCGAAGACTGTGCTTTTATTTACTATTTTACTTTCTTTTACTCTCAGTTTTTACAAACTTATCATCTGCATTGATCTACTACGACAGCAAAACTCTTTTGGACATTGGTTACCTCTACACTGGACTGTTTCAGGACACTTTCGCCGATCCTCTGTGGCCATCTGAGATTCTTCGGAACGCCGAGTTGAACAATGGCCAGAGCCAGCGGCGTAGAACAAAGAAACACCGTGGGAAACGTGCTGGTATCCGTAACAGACTGAGGAAAAGGGCATTCAGACCTCCTCTCCCGAGCATTCTTCTAGCAAATGTTCAATCCTTGGATAATAAGATGGACGATCTTAGAGCCAGGATAAGTTTTCAACGGGACATGAGAGACTGTAATATCTATTGTTTGTCTGAAACATGGCTCACGCCCGCGGTCCCGGACACAGCTGTGACGCCGCCGGAGAACTTCTCTGTTTTTCGGATGGACAGAACAGCCGAGGCCGGTAAATCCAAAGCGGTGGAGTGTGTTTCATGATCAACAAGAAATGGTGCGATCCCAGGAACATCACCATTCTCTCGCGGTCCTGCTCACCTCATCTGGAACATTTAACAATCATCTGCCGCCCATTCTATCTGCCTAGGAGTTTTCTGCGGTTGTCGCGACCGCCGTTTACATCCCACCGCAGGCAGACACAGCGCTGGCTTTATCTGGCCTTCATGATGTTGCCAGCGGCGTCATAAACCAACATCCCGACGCGGCATTCATTGTCGCGGGCGATTTTAACAAAGCAAACCTAAAGAAAGTCCTGCCAAACTTTCACCAGCACGTCTCCTGCCCCACACGAGGAGCAAACACACTGGATCACTGCTACTCTCCGCTTAAGAACGCCTATAAAGCGCGGTCACTTCCAGCGTTTGGCAAATCGGATCATGCCGCCATTTTCCTCACTCCCGAATACAAACAAAAGCTCCTCCAGGAACCCCGGTGAGGCGGAAGTTAAGCGTTGGTCACCCCACTCAGAGACCGCGCTACAGGCAGCTCTGGGCGATGTGGATTGGGACATGTTCGAGCGAGTTCAGCTGACGTAAGCGAGTTCACAGACGTGGCGCTTTGCTTCATCAACACGCTTACAGAGCAAGCCACGCAAAACAATAACAATAACGTCCTTCTCAAATCAGAAACCGTGGGTGGACAATTCAATCCCGCGCGGCAGTGAACGCGACGCACTGCTGCTTACAACGCCGGTCTCCATTCAGGGAATATGAATGAATACAGATCGTCCTGCTATGCTCTCAGACGAGCAGTTAAAGCCATAAAACTCCGTTATAAAGACCGAGTGGAGTCTCATTTCCAACTCAACGACTCGCGCGCATGTGGCAAGGTCTGAGGTCCATCTGCTCCTTTGGATCTAAATCCTCTGCAGAGGCAAGCGTTGATCCGTTGCTCGTGAACGAGTTAAACTCTTTCTATGCTCGCTTTGACTGTAACCGCTGCGTAACGCGACTCCGCCAAGTGGCGCGTTAGAGGAAATTACTCAGAGCAGCAACAATCACGTGATCTCTGTCTCGGAGGATGAAGTTCGGAGAGCACTCAAGCGTGTGGGCGTCAGGAAAGCTGCTGGGCCGGATGGTATTTCAGGTCGTGTTCTGCGGTCCTGTGCTGATCAGCTCACCGGGTTGTTTACATCTATCTTTAATGAGTCCCTCGCTACATCTGTGGTCCCCACCTCCTTCAAAAATCCACCATCATCCCTGTCCCTAAGAACAGTAAACCCTCTTGCCTAAATGACTATCGTCCAGTGGCTCTCACGTCTATAGTCATGAAGGTCTTTGAGAGACTCATTAAAAACACCATTTGCGCCTTCATTCCTGACACTTTGGACCCTCTTCAGTTTGCCTATCGTCCCAATAGATCGACTGAAGATGCCATCTCTCATGTCCTCCACTCCTCCCTCACTCACATCGACAGCAAAAGTGGGAACTACGTAAGACTGCTATTTATTGACTATAGCTCAGCCTTTAACACCATAGTTCCCACCAAGCTAACCTCCAAACTCCTGGATCTCGGCCTGAATCCTTCTCTCTGCCACTGGATTGAGGACTTCCTCACTGGCAGGCCTCAGGTGGTGAGAATAGGCCAGTCCACCTCCACCTCCATCACCCTGAGTGTGGGAGCTCCACAGGGCTGTGTCCTGAGCCCCTGCTCTACTCTCTCTACACGCATGACTGTTTGTCCACACACAGCTCCACCTCTATCATCAAATTTGCTGATGATACTGTTGTCCTGGGCCTCATTTCCAACAACAATGAGACGGCATACTTGGACGAGGTGGAGCATCTAACATCATGGTGCCAGGACAACTGTCTCTCTCTGAATGTTGGCAAGACCAAAGAAATGATTGTGGACTTCAGGAAGAGACAGCAACGGACATACTCCCCCTCATGATCAGCGGGTCACCAGTAGAGAGAGTGAGCAGCTTCAAGTACCTGGGAGTAAACATCTCCGAGGACCTGACCTGGACTGCTCACATTCAGACACAGGTGAAAAAGCCAGGCAAAGACTGTACCACCTGCGCCAGCTGAGGAAATTCAGGGTTTCACCAGCTATCCTGAAAACTTTCTATTTAGGGGCGATAGAAAGTGTTTTAACTCAGTGCATCACAGCGTGGTATGGGAACAGCACCAGTCATGACCGCAAAGCCCTGCAAAGTAGTAGTGCGCTTATCCGGCGTATCTCAGGGTCAGCTCTCCCGTCTCTGCAGGACGTCTACACCAAACGCTGCAAAGGTAGAGCTACCAAGATCATCAAGGACTCTAATCACCCTGCAAACCCTCATTTCACGCTGCTACCATCTGGTAGCGCTTCCAAGCCTGATGGCCAAAACTGAGAGACTCAGGAGGAGCTTCTTCCCCAGGCCATCAGACTCCTGAACTCAGTCACTTAACATCACGTGACTTCACGCCAGGATAAACATCGATACACTGACATTGCACTGCACTTTCTGTTCTCGTTGTTACTGTGTAACAACCTGTCATAAACCTGTTTGCACATTATACTCTTTATACATTTGTTAACCACATATTTATAAGTCTACAGTTTACTCACTGCAAAGTCTACTTCAATTATTTTATTCCACTTTATCCTTATTTGTTACCTTTTTTTTCTCTTGACTTGATTATTTATAATTCTACAGATATAGACATATATATATATATATAGATAGTACTTTTTTTATATCCTATTTCTATTATAATTTCTTCCTTGTGTTTTTAACTGTGAATTTGCACTGTCCATGGAGCGGACCTGTTTACATTTCACTGCCGGTTGTATATTCTGTATATAACTGTGTATGTGACAAATAAAACTCTTGAATCTTGAATCTTGAATCTTGCCGACTCTCCCCTCTTCTGCCCCACGCACCTGATCCCCCCCCCCTTCAGTTCTCCTCCCTTCATCTACCTCATTATATTGTCTCTCTGAGGAATTGGTCTCCCCTCTTACAGACTCTTTTTGCACACACTCTTATAATTTTATACCTGCACTGACTTAAAATCTGAAATTGCACTATTGTTACTATTGTTTGCACTATTTGCCATCGCCACTTTACCTCTATAATTCACTTTATCCATCTTCTGTTGTTGTTACTGTTAAACTTTTGTTGTTATTTTTTTTTTTGTTAGGCACCTAGGGTCTGAGAGTCATAAAATTTAAATTCTCTGTATGTATGTATGTACTGTACGTATGGCAGAATTGACAATAAAGCTGACTTTGACTTTGACTTTGACTTGACTTGACTTTTCTGAGGTCCAAGGTCAGTGCAGCCGTATACCAGGAAGTTTTAGAGCACTTCATGCTTCCTGCTGCTGACCAACTTTATGGAGATGCAGATTTCATTTTCCAACAGGACTTGGCACCTGCACACAGTGCCAAAGCAACCAGTACCTGCTTTAAGGACCATGGTATCCCTGTTCTTATTTGGCCAGCAGACTCACCTGACCTTAACCCCATAGACAATCTATGGGCTATTGTGAAGAGGAAGATGCGATATGCCAGACCCAACAATGCAGAAGAGCTGAAGGCCACTATCAGAGCGACCTGGGCTCTCATAACACCTGAGCAGTGCCACAGACTGATGGACTCCATGCCACGCCGCATCGCTGCAGTAATTCAGGCTAAAGGAGCCCCAGCTAAGCATTGAGTGCTGGACATGCTCATACTTTTCATGCTCATACTTTTCAGTTGGCCAAGATTTCTAAAAATCCTTTCTTTGTATTGGTCTTCAGTAATATTCTAATTTTCTGAGATACTGAATTTGGGATTTTCCTTAGTTGTCAGTTATAATCATCAAAATTAAAAGAAATAAACGTGAAATATATCAGTCTGTGTGTAATGAATGAATACAATATACAAGTTTCACTTTTTGAATGGAATTAGTGAAATAAATCAACTTTTTGATGATATTCTAATAGAAAGAACTACTTTTACATGGTGTAAATAGAATATATGCTATTTCCGCTAAGTAAATAGCATCTACAGTCAATAGCAGCTATCGTGTTACGATCAAACATGCATAAATCAGCACAGAGGGGAATTTGGATATTAACAATTGATTAAAACGGATTAAAACAATTATTAATATCTAGGGCTTGATTCAACTTTTAGAAATTTCTCTGATTCTAGAATTGAGTTCAAAGGACGGATAATTGTCCACCAAATATCTCCCTTTAATAACTCTTAAACAACGTTTCTCTGGCCAGGAGAAATAGCTTTCTTTTAATTTGTAACAGGGTCGGTTCAACGTAAAAGGGACCTATGGATGAGCAATTCAGGCACAATCACGTGTGAATATATATATTTTAATAAATCAACAAACAATAAACAAACATATAGTTAACACAAATTAACTGAAAGCAGGAAGGAGAGAGAGAGAGTGTGAGAGAGAGAGAGAGAGAGAGAGAGAGAGAGAGAGAGAGAGAGGCAAGGAAACGGTGTTATTACCGACACAACCTATTGAGCACAAGCAAGAAATCAGTCCAACTTATTGGTATAAGCTCAAGAATTTATAACGACAGCTTAAGGGATACTTGCATATGTTTCCTGGGTGGCAGATCGCGAATTCGTTTGTGTGGGGGAATTCCGCGATCCGGTCCGTATTTTGAATCTTGCAGGGCGGATCCGTTGGGATCCGCGGGTGGTTCAAATTCGGTTCCTTGTGTGGTAATGTCCTTTGGACGATGGTGCGCGGGCCACCCGAAAATCTGCGTCGAGGACGAGTCCAGAAAGGGGGTGAAAAGCAGGGAAAGACAGGAGCGAAGAGAGGGACGGAGGGCGATGACAAGAAGAAAAGAACGAAGAGGGGCGAAAAAAAGAAGGGAGAGGAGAGCCTAGAGGCCACTTAAGAAGGGCCCTCATGGGGCACGCTTCTTTTGTCGGAACAGCCAATCAGAGCGAAGGAACTCAGAAGCAGGAAATCTCCCTTTGTCTTCGGGTCTCGCCTCATTAACATGTTTATGGCTTTCTTAGGTTTGCAGACTTTGGGGTTTTGGCATAAAAGAAAGAGTTTGCTGCATCATAGTACCACACAACACATATAGACGGTCTATAAATTGAGAGACAAAGATTTCGAGACCAAGCATGGGAAGTTTAACTTATGAATTAAAGGAACGGCGAGGATTGACGTCATTCTTCCTCAAGCATTCACTGGCTATAAGTTTCTAACCTATCAAACACATCTAAAATGGTTATAACCAAAAAGCATGCATACATACAGGGAACACAGCACATCTAAAATGAAAAATAACTAAGTTAAAAGTCATATAACCTATTCGGATGTCCTTTGGTATGTGTGAAGGTGGGGGCTGTTATTTATAATAGTCTCTGTCCTGGTGGAGGCTGTTTTGTGTTCTTTTAGGGCCGTTAACCTGTCAGTCTGTAGACTTCCCGGCGCCGGTCTTGTTTGAGTCATTATAAATAATCAAAGTATTGGTCCGCTGATCATTTATGAGCACCGTCCATACGCTACACAATGTACTTTTCTATTTAGAAGAATGTTGTGGTCGATAGTATCGAATGCAGCGCTAAGATCGAGTAACACTGATAGAGAGATACAACCACGATCGGATGATAAGAGTAAATCATTTGTAACTCTGATGAGAGCAGTCTCAGTACTATGATACGGTCTAAATCCTGACTGGAAATCTTGCTGTTCGCCGTGAGTGAATACAACCACTGAATGATTAAAGGTATCTTCTCCACAACACTCCACGATTTTATCCACAATCTCCATTTCTTGTCCCGTGTATCTCCCAACCTTCAGGACGATGGTGAACATGTCTGGACCCAGAGAGCTTTCAATCATGGATCTAATGATCTCGGATTTGATGGTCTCCTCATCCAATCCGGTGTCAAAGAGTCCAGGGGTCTTATTTATAAAGCGTGCGTACGCACAAAACAGGGCAGGAAACGTACGTATGCCAGTTCCCACGCAAAGGTTGTGATCTATAAAAAACAAACTTGATGGGAGAATGTGCGCACCTTTAAGCAAACTTTGAGCCGTGCGTACGCACATTCTGGAGACAAAGGGAATTGGCGACACAGATGGTAAGGTCATGAACTGAAGTTAGATTGTAGAAAATAAATGTGAGAAGAACGATTATAAGAATTAATGACATTTAACTTTCACTCCATTTCATACGTTATATCCACATTATCATGAAGATTAAATCCAACAGTGTTATGTGTGCCGATTGTTTTAGGCTATATACATCTAGTAAAATCCAAACGTAATTCAAAATGTATTAAAAAAATTATAATAATAATAATCAGCGCTGCCTTACAGTCACATTGTCCACAACGGGAGCGCAGGAGGAGATTGCGCGACTACATGTAATACAGAATAGCATGAAATGCCCTTTTATTAGAGAACTGCAGAACACAGTGTAAAAAGGAAATCTTTACATGTACATGTACCACAAAATGTCAAAGTCTGCAAATACAGTCATGAAGCACAATCGCTACTCATCATCGGTCCTAACTATTACGGTGTTCATTACAAAACTGTCAAGAAGCATGTGTTCACTATAACATTTTTGTCTTACATTTTTGCCCACAAATTAATTATGTGATTTTGTCAAGGTGTTAACCATCAGTCTATTTGCTAGAAACATATAAATCCTCCGGTGATCCGGCTATGTACTGCTGGCACTGTTGGAGGATTACGCCAATGGCAGAATAAGGAGAGAACGAGTTTTCAGGGACCATGATGATTTCCAGGCCCATGATGATGACTGAATAAGAATAAGACTGGCTAAGAATTTAGATTTCCTAGAGCTGTGCTCTTGGATCTATGTGCTGAATTGGGTCCAGTGTTAGAGAGGGCAACACGCCGGAACTATGCCATCCCAGTCCAAATACAACTCCTCACCACTCTGGGGTTCTTGGCAACCGGCTGTTTCCAGCGGGAATTGGCAGACAGGTAAATTATATATATATATATATATATATATAAAAAAAACTGTAAGTAATCCTCAACTTTGTCTTTATATGAGACCTTTTTGTATATGAAATAATTATATTGGAATTTATCATCTCACCCTATAGGTCTGGTATATCACAGCCGTCCCTGAGTGCCATTATATCTGTCGTTTTGAATGGTATACTTAATATGGGTAGTCGATCAGGTTCCCCTACACTGTGCAAGAACAGGCCAAAATTAAAATGCAATTTGCAGCAATGTCTGGCTTCCCAAATGTAATCAGCACAATTGACTGCACTCATGTTGCTATAAGGGCACCATCTGAAAATGAATTTGCTTATGTTAATAGAAAGCATGTGCATTCTATTAATGTGCAAATCATATGTGACTCCAACATGACCCTCACAAACATTGTGGCACGCTGGCCTGGTTCAACACATGATTCCTTTATCTTGACACATAGCAGTGTAGGGAACAGATTAAATGCAGGCACAGTATGTGATGGTTGGCTTCTTGGTGAGTTTAACAATATTAAAAAGTAGAAACTGTAACAATTTTGTTTTTAATATAATTATAACCTGCGGGCGACAGTGGCTACCCCCTGAGACGCTGGCTCCTCACCCCAAACCCACAGAGCGCAGAAGAAACTCATTATAACGAGGTCCACTCTCGTGCCCGCGCAGCTGTGGAGCATGCCATCGACATCCTGAAATGCAGATGGATGCCTCAGGTGGCTTTGGATACCTCAGGTGGCAGACTTTTATACCATCCAGCAAAAGTGTGCAAGATTGTCAGGGCATGTGGTGTTTTGCACAATATAGCACTGAGGAACGGTATTCCTCTCCCTCCTGATCTCCCTCTACCCCAGCATTACGACCCCGAGCTTCAGCCACCTGGCCGAAGAGAGGGATATCAACGAGGTGCAAGAATCCGTGAGGATGTCATGCGGCATTTGTAAAGAAAGACAAAACTCAAGGTTCATGTTTTAACTGCGTCTTTTAATGATTGTACAATTTCTTGCATCACTTCTCTCATCTGCTGTAGCTCATCTGCAACCCTGTTGACAGCGTTTATTGTCTCTCGCTGTAACTGCAGGACTGCATCAGTGAGTACCCGACCACTTTTGGACGTGCCAGACGCAGAAGGGGCACTGTTTTGAGCCGGACGCTGTGCATCTGCATCTGAGAACCCCTCACCCTGAACCTCCTGTACACCCACAGCTTCAGACTCCAGAAGGACTGCAGGACAAACGATTGGCAACATTAATCCATTTATCACCCCACACACTCAAATGTACATCGTTAATGATTAAAAATCTGTTTAACCTTGCTCCTCTGTGGTTTCAGTCACGTCAGTGTCTCCCTCCTTTTCCGACACAATACCACACACGCTGACCTCTCCAATTATAGCCGCAATTTTGCTGTCCACTGATGTGAGATCAGCTGTACTTGGGCCCCCACCAGTTGCAGCCACGCTCTGGTAGTTGGAGGACAGTTTTCTCTTTGCCTCCACCTTGAATGAATGAGAATCTTTATTTCACATATTCTGCATACTGTAAGCACATGTAAATAAAACTTTTTGAAAATCAATATTTCTATTTATATAGGTATATAGCCTAATAAAACACAAATGTAATATGTTGGTAAAAAAATTTGTACACCTTCAGGTCAACTGTCCATTCTGTCCCACTGACACAATTGACGGCAGAAGCAATACTTTGCCACTCGCACTGCTTCTTTTTAATAGTGACCCCACTGCTGTGGCCACCAAATAACACCGTTTTCTGAGCCTCCACCTCCCCTGCAAGTGTTTCAATCTCAGCGTCTGAGAAATTGCGGGGGGTTTTTTTCCTCTTTTCTCACCTGTTGCCATTATTAAGTAACAGAAATACACGTTTTCACTTTCTTGGATTAATTAATTGGCGGGTCGCATGCCAGTTTTCCAGGTATATATGGGATTCCACTCTCATTTATATGCCGATCAGCAATCATGAGGTGATTTTCATTGACTATTAATGGTTAAAAATGGGCAGGGCGGGATATGAGGCTGGTTCACGTACACACATCTGCAGGTGATCTGGGATTTATAAAGGGAACATTGCTTACAGGTGTGCGTATGCACAGTTTTATAAATTGGAATTTTTTTGGCGTATGCCATTTTTGGCTTTTGGCCGCACATAAACTTTTAGTAGGGACCATGTAGGTGAAACACTCAGTTTCAGTCAATCTCATGTCAATCTGGAGTACCTATAGGTAGCTAAAGGATCCTATAAAGGTACCTATAGCGGAGCTAAAGGATCACGAGCATGCTCAGCTATTACGTTGAGAGCGTCCGAAAGCTGTGACATCCTTAAACGTGGAAAAGAAAAGTTATCCTAAATAGACCATGGCTATCAATCAGATTCAACCATACATATATGATCCAGAATCTGATCCAGAGGCTGAAATTGAACAGGAGCAGCAGCAACAGCAGGACGTCTCTGTGTGGTGTACTGTAACTGTATTTGCTTAGTGGCTTTACATGCACCAGTTTTACAACATTTGTGTGTGATTACTCATGGTTTATGAGGACATGATTTGGTTTATGGACTACTGTATGCGACTAAATGTTAGCAGTAGCAAGCGGAACGGTTTTGCATGTCAGACTAGTGTGTGTTTACATAGAAAAACAATGGAATAGTAATGTTAGTGCATTTGAATGAAGAAGCACGCTTTGTGTGAAAGGCGCCTCGGTTTAATATAAAATAATTTAGTTCAACACCTATAGTGGTCAGCTAAACAAATGTATTTAAACCCACACCATACATCGCATGCCCCATTGATAAATTATAACTATACATGATCATGTTGTTTACTGATGCAACGATAGCCAACAACACACAGACATTTGAAGCAGTTTTACTCACCGTTCGCTGGGACCGCTCCATCAAAAACACACTTCTTTGGTGACATTGTTGATTTCGTGAAGTCATGTGACTGCAGTGCAGCCGGCCTCCCAAAGCGCATTAATGGGCGTGCATTTGCATCTTGCTCTGGTCGTGCGTGCACCCTTCCGGGAGAAGTGCCCGTATGGCCCATACAAGGACATTCCACCCCAGTTTATGTCACATAGGCCCATACTCTTAGGCCCAAAAAAACTTTCCAAAACTTGTGAGAAACTGGAAGGAGTACTTTTGACACAGACTATGCAACTATGCTCAAACCAAAGCTGTTCGGACCAATCAAATTGTCAGGGCAGGGCTAAGTTCGGTCAATCGAATGGTCAATCGAAAATTAACTGATTTGATTTGTGAATCATGAAAACGGCGCCTTACGGATTAGTGGAATGGATGGGAAAGTAGCCAGAGATTAATGAATGTGCACCAAATATAAATGCATTTTATGCAATTATATGCCATGGGGATGCATAGTCACTCCTTAAGTTGGATGCTTAAATTAAGGTTATCCACATATGCAATGTTTTAAACTTCACATTGTAAACAAACAGCTTGGTTACATGTATTAAAGTTTATCTAACAGTCATTATGATCATAAAACAAGACTGTTGAACTGTAGTCCAGAAGGTTTACTATATATGACATCTTGCAGCTAAACACAGCTGCCACTTTAACACAGAGCTCAGTAATTTGGGCATTAGGAGTGACTCCTGTTTTCTGTACACATACAGATAATTTGGAGGATTCACTCCTGCTTCACTCCTTGTAGTGTATATGTGGCCAATGCAAAGGAGAACAGTTAAATAGACCTAGAACTCATGTAACATACCTCAAATGCTGCGAGTTCTGCTTTAAATAACTTACACTATAGATGTACAGACTGCTGAGTATTTTAAAGGCATTTTTATTCTCAGTTCATGTGCATTGTTTAAGGTCACTTCTTAAGAAATTCAGCTCATATCCGCATGCTTAAAATGTACATCAGGGAACTGTATTCATTATTAAAAAAATAATGACAAATGTATTTTTAGACAAATAATAATACAGCTCATAGGTGAAACTGTATGGAAGAAAAAAACTTTTTGGTAATAAAAATAAAAAATAAAAACAAGCAATTAAAATAAAGGATCAGTAACATGTTAAAATAACTTGCATTAATAAACCATTATCAAACATTATATACTGTTTAATCATCATTTGTTAACATATATTCACATAGCTATGAGATAAAATGCTTGTTAATGATTAAATACTTAATTCCATAATGATTAACACATCATTATTTAAAGTTAATAAAATGCTAACAAATCCCATTAAACTTTGATTCATATATTAGCCTACCTAATGCACCTTTTTCGATTTACATATGTTGTGGGAAAAAAAGTTAAATTAGTATTTTTAAGCACTTCACACACTGTTCATGTTATCTTATTATATAACTCCAGACTTGTTGTGATGTGTATTTCATACAAATGTATTTATTAATTATTTGTTCATGTTTTTGCAATACCAAATCTGTTTATGTATTACTGTGGTCAGTAATTTTATCCCTTTAAAACTCATCTTTGATCACCAAAACAACATATTTTCCTGTGAAAAAAAACCCAAAAACAAAACAACAACATCTGTTGATGTGGCTAATCGTAAGTACAACAGAAGATTTGCTTCTAAAGAGGTCACCGGATATACACCGGAGTTAATTATTTTTATTTTCTTCTGTTTGTGTTTTACTGAAAGCATTAGCAACACATTTTTGCATGTTCTCAGCCACAACTGTTGCATTCTCATAGTTCAGCTTTGCTGCCTTGGTCATTGCGTCATACACTGAATCAGCTTCTTCTGCAGCTTTCCATCCAGTGACTCCTCCTACAACGGCCCCCACAAGAGCTGAAGCTTTGAGGACACCTGCAGCAATCGCAGTACCTGCACCAACCCCTGCACCTGCCGCTGCTCCTTCTGCTTTTCTTCCTGTTTCTTCTTCTGCTCCTCCTGCTTTTTCTCCTGTTTTCTCAGCTGCTTCTCTGGGAACTGTTGCTTCATCTGCTGTGGTTTCTTCTGTCACTGCTCTTACTCCTCCTCCTGCAGCCCCTACAACAACTGATGCCACATTTAGCAGTGTTCTTAGAGGGAAGGTTGTTTGCAAGAAAGTCAGAATGAAAGTCACTGCAACACCTGCGCCCAGAAAAGCACCAACCAGCGCTCCTGTTGTTGCTCCCGCAACCTGCTCCAGCATTTTATTCAGAAAATGTTTCTTTGCTTTTTCTCGTTTCTCTTCTAGAGGCAGATTTTTCTCATCCATATTTCCAATCTCCTCTTGAATCTCTTCCTCCACCTTCTGAAGCAGCTCATTGGTGTAGCAGCCACTCTTATTCCTCATCTTGTCGATGGTCTCCAGCAGATTTTTCACCTGAACTCTGTTGCTCTTGTTTCCCTGTTTGTTTTTTCCAGTATTTGTTGTCGATGACGTGACAGCGTCCTCCACATTTATCAACAAACTCCTGTAGTTTGGAATTGGCCTTCAGAAATTCTTGAATGGTCTGGCCTTCTAGTTGCTCACCAAAAGTGAATAATATCACTGTATGTTCTAAGATGTCCCCTTTCAGTGAGTTCAGACGTTGCTGTAGCACCTCCATTTCTTGTCTTGTGTACTTTTCAACCTTTAGAACAATCACAAAGGCATCGACACCTTGAGCACATTCAATCAGAAGATTAACAATCTCAGATTTCATCTCTTCTTCACCACAATCAGTGTCAAATAATCCAGGTGTTTCAAAGACTGTGATCTTTCTTCCATATCTCCTCGTTTTTCTTCTTTCACATTGAGCTTTTACAGAATTATCTGAAGCTCTAGGGGTGAATAGTTTTTCTCCGAGAATTGTGTTCCCAGCACTGCTTTTGCCATCTCCTGTTCTTCCCAAAAGCACAATTCTTCTCTCTGGCATAGACACACAAGCTATGGGGAATAAAAAAACAAAAACAAAACAAAAAACAAAAACAAATATAATGTATGTAATATGAGTCTATTTGAAAAGTTAATGAAAGGAAAATGTTGTCAATGTGACATTACACTCTTAAAAATAAAGATTCTTTATTGGCATTGATGGCTCCATGAAGAACCTTTAAAGTGTTAAAAAAAGGAAAACTCTCCTCAGACTGTATCACACCCAAGCATGGGCGTGGGAACCATTGTATGTGGGTGGGACAAGACCCAGCCTCTTTTTAAGACCAATTATATTGGACCCACTCACTTTTATCCTCTCTAATTCAGCAAATGTCTGTTTACCTACTTGATAAACACTTACTATTAAACATGTTAGACGATTTATTTCCACTTTTCTAATATTTTCTTAATTTTTACTAAAAATAAATGCCTTTCCGATCTGATGTGTGATGGGAAAAGGGAGTAGAGCGGGTTCGGCAAAAGGCAGATTCGAACCATCGTCAAAACTTGATGTCATGCGTCTTACCCCTACACTATTGTTGCTGTAAATTATTTTGTTTTCCGTAATTTGTGTTAAAATTAACTCTGAAGCAGTTAATTAGATAATTAAGTGATTAATTAAGTGATGATTGACCATTAGTGATGAACACCTGATGATAATAAGCAGAATCACTTAGTCACCATTATGGTGATCAGTGTTTGTGTTAGTTGGTCTCTTGATCCTTGACTTTATAACATAAATTTTTTTTTTGTTGCTATAACTGATTTATAGCAGCCAGACAAGCCAAGAGAAAATGTGATCAAATGTTGTTGTTCTAAACGGTACCAAATTAGAGTTATTTGGCTTGTAACAACAGCAGAAATTAACATTTATTTACGTATAGCTGAGCTCCAGAAAATCGGTAATGACAGTTACAGATTTGAAAAACAAAAAGGCGGGAATAAAGACCCGTTTCAGCATATAAAGTGTTCTTCAGGGTGATACAGTTCTAAATATGTGAAAAGAACCTTTAGAGAACCTTTTTTTTTTTTTGAGTGTAGTTAATGTTTTGTTGTTGTTGTTCAGCAGAATGCCGTCTCAATATACTCAATAATGTAAAATTAACACATATAATCAGATATAATCAGAGATTGTTCTCAGAAGGATATCAGTTCATCAGGTCACTACATATATAAAAAACATAACCACCACCTGAACAGATTTGTGCTTTCTTTGCCATAACAAATGCGTTTTAAAAACACAGTTAAAGCAGTCAGGGGAAAATGTTTAAAGGGTCAAGAGCCCAACTAAAACAAACCAAAATGATAACCTAAAAATAGCGGCTCTTTCCTTCAGTGATTCTGCTTGTGCATCACTAATGTTCAATCATCGCTAATCCTCACAATCTCTTAATTACCTCATTAACTTTGACTGATTCAGAGTTAAAATGAACACTCTTGAGAGTTAATTTAACACCAGGGTTTTTGTTGTGTGATAAAAACAACACCTCTACAAGTTGCCCACATGACTCCAGTACATTAATTAAGATCTTGTGAAGTGAAAAGCTGTGTGTTTGTAAGAAACAAATCCGTCATAATGGAATTTTATAGCCTGGATGCCAGCCGAACCCAACATTTGAGGTCGGGAAGTTCAGTCTGGACTCGATCTGTTGTGGAGTAACTATGCCCAGACAGAAGCTGTTCAAGATTCAAGAGTTTTATTTGTCACATACACAGTTATATACAGAATATACAACCGGCAGTGAAATGTAAACAGGTCCGCTCCATGGACAGTGCAAATTCACAGTTAAAACACAAGGAGGAAATTATATAGTACTTTTTTTATCCTTTTTCTATCTATCTATCTATATATCTATATCTGTAGAATTATAAATAATCAAAAAAAAGTAAAAAATAAGAATAAAGTGGAATAAAATAATTGAAGTAGACTGTGCAGTGAGTAAACTGTAGACTTATAAATATGTGGTTAACAAATGTATAAAGAGTATAATGTGCAAACAGGTTTATAACAGGTTGTTACACAGTAACAACGAGAACAGAAAGTGCAGTGCAATGTCAGTGTATGTGTTTATCGTGAAGTGAAGTCACGTGGTGTTAAGTGACTGAGTTCAGGAGTCTGATGGCCTGGGGAAGAAGCTCCTCCTGAGTCTCTCAGTTTTGGCCATCAGGCTTGGAGCGCTACCAGATGGCAGCAGCGTGAAATGAGGGTTTGCAGGGTGATTAGAGTCCTTGATGATCTTGGTAGCTCTACCTTTGCAGCGTTTGGTGTAGACGTCCTGCAGAGACGGGAGAGCTGACCCTGAGATACGCTCGGATAAGCGCGCGACTCTTTGCAGGGCTTTGCGGTCATGACTGGTGCTGTTGCCATACCACGCTGTGATGCATTGAGTTAATACACTTTCTATCGCCCCTAAATAGAAAGTTTTCAGGATAGCTGGTGAAACCCTGAATTTCCTCAGCTGGCGCAGGTGGTACAGTCTTTGCCTGGCTTTTTTCACCTATGTCTGAATGTGAGCAGTCCAGGTCAGGTCCTCGATGTTTACACCCAGGTACTTGAAGCTGCTCACTCTCTCTACTGGTGACCCGCTGATCATGAGAGGGGAGTATGTCCGTTGCTGTCTCTTCCTGAAGTCCACAATCATTTCTTTGGTCTTGCCAACATTCAGAGAGAGACAGTTGTCCTGGCACCATGATGTTAGATGCTCCACCTCGTCCAAGTATACCGTCTCATTGTTGTTGGAGATGAGGCCCAGGACAACAGTATCATCAGCAAATTTGATGATAGAGGTGGAGCTGTGTGTGGACAAACAGTCATGTGTGTAGAGAGAGTAGAGCAGGGGACTCAGGACACAGCCCTGTGGAGCTCCCACACTCAGGGTGATGGAGGTGGAGGTGAACTGGCCTATTCTCACCACCTGAGGCCTGCCAGTGAGGAAGTCCTCAATCCAGTGGCAGAGAGAAGGATTCAGGCCGAGATCCAGTAGTTTGGAGGTTAGCTTGATGGGAACTATGGTGTTGAAGGCTGAGCTATAGTCAATAAATAGCAGCCTTACGTAGTTCCCACTTTTGCTGTCGATGTGAGTGAGGGAGGAGTGGAGGACATAAGAGATGGCATCTTCAGTCGATCTATTGGGACGATAGGCAAACTGAAGAGGGTCCAAAGTGCCAGGAATGAAGGCGCAAATGGTGTTTTTAATGAGTCTCTCAAAGACCTTCATGACTATAGACGTGAGAGCCACTGGACGATAGTCATTTAGGCAAGAGGGTTTACTGTTCTTAGGGACAGGGATGATGGTGGATTTTTTGAAGGAGGTGGGGACCACAGATGTAGCGAGGGACTCATTAAAGATAGATGTAAACAACCCGGCGAGCTGATCAGCACAGGACCGTAGAACACGACCTGAAATACCATCCGGCCGGGCAGCTTTCCTGACGTCCACACGCTTGAGTGCTCTCCGAACTTCATCCTCTGAGACAGAGATCACGTGATTGTTGCTGCTCTGAGTGATTCCCTCTGACGCGCCACTTGGTGGAGTCGCGCTGCCGCCACACACGGCGGCGCCATTTTGTTGTTCGGACCAATCAAATTGTCAGGGCGGGCTTTATACTTTGATGGACAGATAACACAACGTAATCATCCACATCATTAAAGAGCGCTTGGGTTGAAAATTCACCTTTACTATTTCTACTCGTGTGATGCGTCGTTCATGAACGATTCGTTCTTTTTAAACTAATCTTAAATATGACTCAGGAACAACGAGTTGTCTCAGAGAGCGATTCGTTCATTTTGTGTTGACCGAGTATGCGCTACATGCCATCGGTTCTGTACAGCATCTTCTGCATTCAGCCGATGGAGCTGTGAGTCAGTGAACGAATGACTTGAACCCGAAGACTCGAGAGGTGAACTAGTCAATTCTGTTTTCGGGACTGCATGCATTGCATATGGGGCTGTCACGGCCCAGATCAGACACTGATGACGGAACTAACGTCTCGAACACGAAGACAGGAGAGGTGTACTAATCTTTCCAGGGAACAGATGTGATAAAAGTGAAGTGACAAAAGAGAGAACGACTCGGATTCGGAGGTGAGGTGAACTAACAGACTGCATAGCCTGAAGACCCAGCTTAGCAATAATGAATCATTTCTTTCTTAAAGTTTACAGAAAGCATTTAATCTAGAAGAAGCAGACAAACACAAGAAGTGCTCAAAATACAAAGTTTCAGACATTGCTTCAAGAGAGAATAACCAGGTATTTAAGTCCACACTTACACGCTCAATGCCATCTTCTGTCTAGTGATTAATCACTTTTCCTGACTGCTACTAGTTAAATATATTATCCAGTCACTGTTAATGCCCTTACAATTAGCACAGCAAAGGCCAAAGTCCAAAGGCCAAATCAAAAGTAATGCGTCACAGTATGCCACTTTAGTGCAATAATACCCAGCAATAACAATAACAAAAGGCAAGCAAACAGGCCTGTTATTGTGAATAGAAATATGTATAATTATAATACAGATGAAAATAAAAGTAGAAAATAGAAATTATTGGGAGTCAAATTATTCCGTTCTAGCAGCAAATAAACTAAGCAAGAGAGAACAGCCAGGTACTTAAGTCAGCATGTGCACGCTCAACGCCGTTTTCCGTCAAGTGACTAATCGCCAGTGGTGTAATGTAACGAAGTAATAATACTTTGTTACAGTACTTGAGTATTTTGGGGGGGAATCTGTATTTTACTTGAGTTTTTATATTTCTGTCAACTTTTACTTTTACTCCACTACATTTCTTATATAAAATGTATACTTTTACTTCGATACATTTCCATAAAGCATTCCGTTACTTACAACAAAATAACGTTGTAAGAACACAGACAAGCAAGCAAGCATGTGCAAACAAGTGCTCGCACAGCCGCGGCTGAGAAGGGTCCTCTGTCATTATACAGTACGAGAGCGACCTCTAGCCGAAATTAATACTCACTGATGCCTCGTGGAGTTTGTTTTGACACATGACGTGAGGCTACACAGAGCGGGACACTTCAAAAACAGATTTACAACAAAACAGTATGTTATACAGTACGCTATATTACATGTGTTCATATCACTATAAAGTAAGTCGTTTGTTGACTAAATGCTGCATTAGTGGAGAACAGCAGTGTGTTTGTCGCCGAGGCTGAGAGGAACATTAGTAGTACCTCAAGTGGTTAAAACAATGCAACAAAAAACACGCAAATCTGACCCAACTGTTTAATGTCACGATTGTTACCATCTATTTGCATTAGTTTTTATTCATTTGTTCGCTTCTATGCATTCGTTATCCAGTGAAATTGCATATTTAAACGGTATCCTCCTCATGCACCCAACAGAAACATATCAGAAATACATTCGATTTCAGTTTTGTTTATCGACACTGTAACACATATTTTGATTAGATAATTAACAAGTGTTCTAAAAAGAAGCAAATAACTTGAAAGTATACATATAATATACACGTGTCTAATTTCAATGCTATGCTTCAATGGTAACACTTTACAAGTCCATTTGTAGCATTAAATAAGCTTAATAACAGTATTGTTCGCTGTTATTTTCAACATTTACTAATACATTTGAACATTTTAAAAGTTGTCTCTTACATTAGTTACTGTACTATGAATTAACATGAATGATCAAGGTATAATTAATATATTAGTATTTTTATATTTAAAACTAATTCAAAGAAATCAAAATGGCAGAAAGAATAAATATCACATACTTTAATACTTTTACTCAAGTAATATTCTAAACAGTGACTTTAACTTCTACCAAAGTCATTTTCTGGTAAGACATCAATACTTTTACTCAAGTATGGCTTTCAAGTTCTTCATCTAACCGCTTCTTCTGTTGGATGGCAATTTTTTGGGTGAACTGCTCCTTTAAAAGGTTTTTCATGGAACCATCAATGCCAATAAAGAACCTTTATTTTTAAGAGTGTATGAAAATGATATGACTTACACCCCATTATCCTTGTCTGTTGATGACGTCAGTGTCTGTAAGTTAAATATGAAGGTTATTCTTGATTCTGAGCACTTCATTTATTTAAACATTTGTGTATATTTATTTCACCAAACACCATTTTGTTCTAATGTCTGAATACATTCCATGTTTCCCGTTGTACCAATTCAATCTGTGAATCTGAACCATATTTACTACACACCACACGCATGTAGCACACAGAATAAAGCAGAGATACATTTGGCAGCTACTCATCATATAATAAGCATACATCTTTTACAGACCAACTTTTCTCTTCACAGTGGTATGTTTTTTCTTTTCTTTCTATAAATATATGCTAATGTACCATATTATAAATAGCATGTCAAGGGATCCTTGCCAACACATCAAAATAAATTTAAATCAAATCAATCTGAGATTTTTCCAATTATATAACTACATGTCTGGATGCTATAATCTGCCCTAGTAATACTTCACACTACACTATCTGTAAATGGTGTAAAATGCAATACTTACATTACCGTTTTTCCTTCTTTTCTTCAAACCAAGATCTAGCTTTCACTTTCTTCTTATATAAGCCTATTGGAAAGGAACTATAATTATCTAGTTAATATTTATCTAATCAGTAAACACACCCAACAAACACAGTTATGAACATGTAACTGGTTTATAAAACGTTTTGTTTTTGGTTTACTTGTGATTATGACAATGACTTTTTCTTTTCAGTTATATCTTCAGTTTTAATTAACTTTATTTGAAGTAAAATGGGAATTCAATAATTAAGACCCTGATGAAATGTCAAATATGCAGTATAGTACCTATTATCAGTAGTTTTTGTCATTTTATTTATTAATTTTTTTAAAGACATACATATATATATATATATATATATATATATATATATATATATATATATATATATATATATATCAGTATATAAACATACACTCACCTAAAGGATTATTAGGAACACCTGTTCAATTTCTCATTAATGCAATTATCTAATCAACCAATCACATGGCAGTTGCTTCAATGCATTTAGGGGTGTGGTCCTGGTCAAGACAATCTCCTGAACTCCAAACTGAATGTCAGAATGGGAAAGAAAGGTGATTTAAGCAATTTTGAGCGTGGCATGGTTGTTGGTGCCAGACGGTCCGGTCTGAGTATTCCACAATCTGCTCAGTTACTGGGATTTTCACACACAACCATTTCTAGGGTTTACAAAGAATGGTGTGAAAAGGGAAAAACATCCAGTATGCGGCAGTCCTGTGGGCGAAAATGCCTTGTTGATGCTAGAGGTCAGAGGAGAATGGGCCGACTGATTCAAGCTGATAGAAGAGCAACTTTGACTGAAATAACCACTCGTTACAACCGAGGTATGCAGCAAAGCATTTGTGAAGCCACAACACACACAACCTTGAGGCGGATGGGCTGCAACAGCAGAAGACCCCACCGGGTACCACTCATCTCCACTACAAATAGAAAAAAGAGGCTACAATTTGCACAAGCTCACCAAAATTGGACAGTTGAAGACTGGAAAAATGTTGCCTGGTCTGATGAGTCTCGATTTCTGTTGAGACATTCAGATGGTAGAGTCAGAATTTGGCGTAAACAGAATGAGAACATGGATCCATCATGCCTTGTTACCACTGTGCAGGCTGGTGGTGGTGGTGTAATGGTGTGGGGGATGTTTTCTTGGCACACTTTAGGCCCCTTAGTGCCAATTGGGCATTGTTTAAATGCCACGGCCTACCTGAGCATTGTTTCTGACCATGTCCATCCCTTTATGACCACCATGTACCCATTCTCTGATGGCTACTTCCAGCAGGATAATGCACCATGTCACAAAGCTCGAATCATTTCAAATTGGTTTCTTGAACATGACAATGAGTTCACTGTACTAAAATGGCCCCCACAGTCACCAGATCTCGACCCAATAGAGCATCTTTGGGATGTGGTGGAATGGGAGCTTCATGCCCTGGATGTGCATCCCACAAATCTCCATCAACTGCAAGATGCTATCCTATCAATATGGCCAACATTTCTAAAGAATGCTTTCAGCACCTTGTTGAATCAATGCCACGTAGAATTAAGGCAGTTCTGAAAGCGAAAGGGGTCAAACACAGTATTAGTATGGTGTTCCTAATAATCCTTTAGGTGAGTGTATACTGTATATATTCAGTATATATATATATATATATATATATATATATATATATATATATATATATATATATATATATATATATATATATATATATTCAAGTACAGTAATTTTGAACTCAAAATAAACAAAAGATGAGAATGAACACAGAATAAACAAAAACACAATTTCTAATCCAAGAGGAAGAAAGATTAGTACAACACTTACCCAGATAATAAAGGAATAGAAGTGATAGAACATTACACACTTTTATAACGTTGTACCATGCAAGAATCAAACCCACAATCTCTAGATCACATGCAGTGCCACTCAGAAGACATGTTTTCACACAGCTGCCAAGGTTCATAAATTCAAGTGAGGATGAACTGAAAATGAAGATTTTGTATATAAATGCACCGCATGTTATTTTAAAAAAGTTCAGATTAGATTATTTTTTAGAGCGACCCGTCCCTAACTTTACCCTTAAACTGACCCACACCACCACACCCGTCCCTAACTTTACCCTTAAACTTACCCACACCACCACACCGTCCCTAACTTTGCCCTTAAACTTACCCACACCACCACACCGTCCCTAACTTTACCCTTAAACTCACCCACACCACCACACCCGTCCCTAACTTTACCCTTAAACTCACCCACACCACCACACCCGTCCCTAACTTTACCCTTAAACTCACCGACATCACCACACCCGTCCCTAACTTTACCCTTAAACTCACCCACACCACCACACCCGTCCCTAACTTTACCCTTAAACTGACCCACACCACCACACCCGTCCCTAACTTTACCCTTAAACTTACCCACCCGTCCCTAACTTTACCCTTAAACTGACCCACACCACCACACCCGTCCCTAACTTTACCCTTAAACTTACCCACACCACCACACCCGTCCCTAACTTTACCTTTAAACTTACTCACTCCACCACACCCGTCCCTAACTTTACCCTTAAACTTACCCACACCACCACACCCGTCCCTAACTTTACCCTTAAACTGACCCACACCACCACACCCGTCCCTAACTTTACCCTTAAACTTACCCACACCACCACACCCGTCCCTAACTTTACCCTTAAACTTACCCACACCACCACACCCGTCCCTAACTTTACCCTTAAACTCACCCACACCACCACACCCGTCCCTAACTTTACCCTTAAACTTACCCACACCACCACACCGTCCCTAACTTTACCCTTAAACTTACCCACACCACCACACCCGTCCCTAACTTTACCCTTAAACTTACCCACACCACCACACCGTCCCTAACTTTACCCTTAAACTCACCCACACCACCACACCCGTCCCTAACTTTGCCCTTAAACTCACCCACACCACCACACCGTCCCTAACTTTACCCTTAAACTTACCTACACCACCACACCGTCCCTAACTTTACCCTTAAACTTACCCACACCACCACACCCGTCCTAACTTTACCCTTAAACTTACCCACACCACCACACCCGTCCCTAACCCTACCCTTAAACTGACCCACACCACCACACCTGTCCCTAACTTTACCCTTAAACTTACCTACACCACCACACCTGTCCCTAACTTTACCCTTAAACTTACCTACACCACCACACCTGTCCCTAACTTTACTCTTAAACTTATCCACACCACCACACCGTCCCTAACTTTACCGCCACCCTTAAACTTACCCACGCCACACCTGTCCCTAACTTTACCCTTAAACTTACCCACACCCGTCCCTAACTTTACCCTTAAACTTACCCACACCCGTCCCTAACTTTACCCTTAAACTTACCCACACCACCACACCCGTCCCTAACTTTACCCTTAAACTTACCCACACCGCCACACCTGTCCCTAACTTTACCCTTAAACTTACTTTCCCTTTAAACCACACACACCGTCCCTAACTTTACCCTTAAACTTACCCACACCGCCACACCTGTCCCTAATATAAAGTGGGACCCAATATGAAAACTATATACAGTATAAAATGCTATTTGCACATTTATAAGTTCCTTTTTAGGTTTTGTTCTTTTTACATTTCCCCCATTATTCATTTTATTTTGTTAACAGTGTCAGGAGTATGTTCTGTTTTAATTATGTTTTCATTATTTTTATTATTCCTGTTTGCCTGAGTTCTCATTGCTAGTTTGTTTCCATGATTTCATTTTTTTTCCTCACACTGATTTCGTTGATTAACATCTCATATAAGCCCTCAGTTCTTTGTTTGTCAATGTTTACACCTGCATCTCCTGCATATACATAGTTGAATTAAGGAGCGTTTTGTCTTGGACTCTTCTTCAGATCTCTTTTCTCTTCTTGGACTCTCCACCTTAATTTGTGCTACATCCACATTGTGCAACCATTTGTTAATCATATCTATGGCACTTTTAATGTTATCCACAATTGTCTGGTATTCAGCAGCAGTTTTTCTCATTGTCTGAATAAATTTCAAAGTTTCTGATGTCATGTCTTCTGCTTTTCTTTTGTCTGCTGATTGATTCATTTGATATAACTCTTTTGAATCTTGAACAATACAAAAGATATCAAGACCAACCATCACAGCCGAGAGTATGCCAGTGACTGCTGCTGCGACACGAAGACCTTTGGAAGCTTGTCCAGCTGCTTTCCCAATTTGAGCCATGTCAAGTACAAAATCTGAAACCAATAAAGCTGAACGTATGCCTGAAAAACCTTTGGCAAAATAAGTCAACTGTTGCTGCTGAAACTTGGCTGTGTTTGTAGAAATCGTACTCAGCTGCTCAGTCATTGGTTTGATTCTTTCCTGGAAATCACCTGTGATCTTCTCAATAGTTTCACGTAGGTTTTTCTGCTTGATAAGGTTAGCAATGTTACTTGCTGCACTCGTTACTCCTCCAGTTGCTGCAATGCCAGCACCTACACCTGCGATCGCTAAAGAAGCACCAAATGTGAATGGGGTTAAACACAGACCCACTATGGTTGTGATTCCTCCAGTTGCCCCCATTACCGCTCCTGTCAGACTGCCCACTGTAGTGGCTTTGTGCATGGATTCAAGTTCATCAGTGATGTCGTTCAGCTCCTTTATTAGACCAATGAGTTCCTGATGCTCTCTGTCATAAGAGTTCAGTTTCTTCATGCACATTTTTATTTCATCAAGTATCCTGAAATATATATATATATATATATATATATATATATATATATATATATATATATATATATATATATATATATATATATATATATATATATATATATATATAAAAATTAAAATCAATATTAGATGGCATTTGAAATTTGTTCTGTGTGCCTCTACTAGAGAGTACCAGTTTCAATGTAGGGGTGAGCAGGGCACAACCTAAAGCAGGGTTTGTTCCCAGCCAGCACAGCCATGTGTGGCCCAGATGGGTTCAATCACTTAATTATCTCATTAACATAATCTGATTCAGTGCTGCGTTTAACGCCCTGTAGTGTGCACTCTGAGCAGTGTTCATTTCGTCTGGGCTAACCCATGTGATGCCTCCATGGAAACTGAGGACAAAAAGTAAATTTCATACTTGTTAAATTTTCAATCTGAAACAAATCTGATATGATTGTAATCTTCTATCTGTTATTGAACAGTTGAGCTGTTCTTTAATGCTGATCTGACAGCAGAAGACACGAGCCGCGGTTAATCCCAGCGGAGCAGGCGGGGGCATGTTGTCACACTGCCTTACAATGAGCCCCTATTAGAAATATGATATTATATTCTATACTTTTATGAATTCTTTTGAGAACCCATGAGAAAAGGCTGAATAATGACTGAGAGTCAATGATCAGAAATGATTCATTATTATTATGTTTTGAACTCTGCTGTAGAGCTGTATTTAGAGCGTGTTTGCTGTCAAACTCAAACATCAGTGTATTTTGAATTATTAAAAAATGACATTATTTTATTTGAAAAAGTTAATGATTATATTTTGACACAATATTTTAGTTTCTCCTGTATATTGTTTTGGTTATATCAGGTAACATATTAATCTGTCATATGCTCATGTTATAATGTACTCCACCTATGGGGCATGTTGTCACATTTCACTTCCATTCTTTCGGGGTAAATCAAGAAAAAGTATTCACTGTATTAATGAAACAAAACCACATAATTGTACTAGACGTGTGAAATTAATGTGGGAAAAAGAAATACTCTGAAGCCCAAGAGTATTTACACAAACTGAGACAGTCAGAAAGCGTTAGGTTGTGCCGGCTCTCCAATATGTATGTAAAGACCTAAACAACTAAACAAAATTTAACTTATAATGACATCAATCAAGTGATAAAAGCAAATATTTGAGTTAGAAAACTTTACCTTTTAAATGTCTCCTCGTCTTGATTCTCATCACCTGCAGTTGAAACAAGATTGTAATAATTAAGAAAAGGATCATAACTGCTGTTGAATTTGTCTATACTTTAGATTCAGAATATTATTGTATTATTTGGGACATCAAATTGTGATTTCTGAGGATCATTTGTTGCTTTATACAAAATGAAAGTTAACTCCTGTCTTTCCTGTAGCTCAAACAATAAGAGCGTGGCCCTAGCAACGCCAAGGTCATGGGTTCGATTCCCAGGGAAAGCAAGAACTGACACAATGTAAAAAGAAATGTTAGTTGCTTTGGATAAAAGCATAAATGTAAACTCACTGTTCATTGTTGGAGATTGTTCTGAAGCAGTGCTGTCCTTACAGCCGCAAAAGACATTGCGAAGGTGATTCATCTCTAGAAAAAAAAGGTTTTACTCTAACAAATATATGTAATATTGCTTGAGGCCCCGTAATTAATAAACAATATTTTTAAATACATTGCTAATTAACTCATCATTGGCCATTTTGATTGGGGGAAAAAAATACTCAAAAAGTGTACTTAAGTACAGTACTCAAGCAAGTATACTTAGTTACCCTCCACCTCTGCTGATTTTCATTCTTACTGTTTAATTTAAAGCGTATTATTTTGCTGTTCATAATAATAACTCGATTTTAACTCTCATTTGGCCCTTGATGAATGATTTACATTAGATCCTATCTGAAAGTGAAAGCTTTCAGAGCTGTTTTGAAGCAGTATAATATGTTTTAGCATGGACCTTTGAACCTTTGTTATCTTCTTTATTCTGTTTATTAATCTGTTCATATTCTGACAGTGACACACACTGCACTGTTAGACTTTACCAGGCTGTTTTGCCACTTGCTCTTAACTTGTATCATTGTATTTTTTTTTTTTTTTTTTTTTACTTAATTGAATTGAGGTAATCGGTGTCCTCAAATGAAATGAGTTAGCTTAACTTGTTGGGTTTTACAAATAAATAAAAAATACAGCCAATAAAACTAGAAAACACTGAGGATGCACAGACTGATCAGTTGTGAATAATCCTATAAGATTATTGTTTTAGGAGTAAGTATGCAGAATCAGTGAGTAAAGACACTGTGTACAACAAGGTTCTGGAACCCGGTTTTCTCAGATTTACTTTATTGTCATTTTTATTTTAAACCGCTCTATACAGTCGTGAATGCAATATAATATCTACTCAAAAACAAATAACAATATAAACAAACATTCTCTAAATACAATATGCTGACCACTTTATATAAGGTGGCCTTAACTAACATTTGAAACGATGCACTTATTGTGTACTTACATTTTAAAAATTACCTGCATGTGATTACATCTGTAATTAATTTGTTACATTTATAATTACACGGTTTATCCTTCCCTTACACCTAACTTTACCCTTAAACTGACCCACACCACCACACCTGTCCCTAACTTTACCCTTAAACTTACCCACACCACCACACCTGTCCCTAACTTTACCCTTAAACTTACCCACACCACCACACCTGTCCCTAACTTTACCCCTTAAACTTACCTACACCACCACACCTGTCCCTAACTTTACCCTTAAACTTACCCACACCACCACACCTGTCCCTAACTTTACCTTAAACTTACCCACCCGTCCCTAACTTTACCTTAAACTTACCTACACCACCACACCTGTCCCTAACTTTACCCTTAAACTTACCTACACCACCACACCTGTCCCTAACTTTACCCTTAAACTTACCTACACCACCACACCTGTCCCTAACTTTACCCTTAAACTGACCCACACCGGTCTCTAACTTTACCCTTAAACTTACCCACACCACCACACCCGTCCCTAACTTTACCCTTAAACTGACCCACACCACACCCGTCCCTAACTTTACCCTTAAACTGACCCACACCACCACACCGTCCCTAACTTTACCCTTAAACTGACCCACACCACCACACTGTCCCTAACCCTACCCTTAAACTGACCCACACCACCACACCTGTCCCTAACTTTACCCTTAAACTTACCTACACCACCACACCTGTCCCTAACTTTACCCTTAAACTTACCTACACCACCACACCTGTCCCTAACTTTACCCTTAAACTGACACACACCTGTCTCTAACTTTACCCTTAAACTTACCCACACCACCACACCTGTCCCTAACTTTACCCTTAAACTTACCCACACCACCACACCCGTCCCTAACTTTACCCTTAAACTCACCCACACCACACACCCGTCCCTAACTTTACCCCTTGTTTACCCTTAAACTTACCCACACCACCACACCTGTCCCTAACTTTACCCTTAAAGTTACCCACACCTGTCTCTAACTTTACCCTTAAACTTACCCACACCACCACACCGGTCCCTAACTTTACCCTTAAACTTACCCACACCACCACACCCGTCCCTAACCCTACCCTTAAACTTACCCACACACCACACCCGTCCCTAACTTTACCCTTAAACTGACCCACACCACCACACCCGTCCCTAACTTTACCCCTTAAACTGACCCACACCACCACACCCGTCCCTAACTTTACCCTTAAACTGACCCACACCACCACACCTGTCCCTAACCCTACCCTTAAACTGACCCACACCACCACACCTGTCCCTAACTTTACCCTTAAACTCACCCACACCACCACACCCGTCCCTAACACTCACCACACCACCAACCCTAACTTTACCCTTAAACTCACCCACACCACCACACCCGTGACCTTAAACTCACCCACACCACCACACCCGTCCCTAACTTTACCCTTAAACTTACCCACACCTGTCTCTAACTTTACCCTAAACTTACCCACACCACCACACCGGTCCCTAACTTTACCCTTAAACTTACCCACACCACCACACCTGTCCCTAACTTTACCCTTAAACTTACCCACACCACCACACCTGTCCCTAACCCTACCCTTAAACTTACCCACACCACCACACCTGTCCCTAACTTTACCCTTAAACTGACCCACACCACCACACCTGTCCCTAACTTTACCCTTAAACTGACCCACGCCTGTCCCTAACTTTACCCTTAAACTTACCCACACCACCACACCTGGAGGGCCAGAGATGGTCCTCAGATGCTTTCCAAAGCTATATCAGGACCAATCGTTTCATCGATTAAAACCCTCCGGGCCGTCCACTGGGGGCTTCCTTTCTCTCCGTCCAGCGAGCATTTGGTCTCCCAGTGGATACAGTGAGAAATCTCTCGGTCACACACTCATGTTTTTCCTTCCTGTTTTTCAGCGCTCCATGAGAAGTGGAAAGATTCCACGCAGTGAAAAAGTGCAAGTTGCCACACAGCGAATCAGCGGGAAGTTCCCATGCAGAGCGAAAGAGTGGAAAGTTTCCATGCAGAAAGTCAGTGGAAAGTTTCCATGCAGTAAGTCAGTGGAAAGTTACCTTCCTGGTCAAGCAACCAGGCCCCTTCATGGATGCCAGCCGCCAAGCTCGGCACTCCTTGGGGGGTATTTAGCCAGGCGGCTGTCCTATGCTCTTAGCTTTTTGGGGGTATTCTGGGTTCGGGCCAAACTCCAAGCTCAAAGCCCTCCCCCGGACAGCACGCCAAATACGCATTTAAACTTACTCTCCATAAATTATATGTAAGTGTGAACTCGTGAATTGATGTTTTTATTAACAAGGTTCAGGAGGAGCTCGTTCAGATAATTGACACAGGTAGAGAGCACTCAGCGAAATCAACAATAAGAGGATCTTACCTCTGTTTTGTTGACAGTTTACCAGCATCCCTCCACCACTCCTTCTCCACGTCTTCTCTTTTAGTTCTAACCACTTACATTCGGGGGGTATTCTGGGTTCGGGCCAAACTCCGAGCTCGAAGCCCTCCCCCCGGACAGCATGCCAAATACGCATTTAAACTTACTCTCCATAAATTATATGTAAGTGTGAACTCGTGAATTACCATCATAATAACCACAAACAACAAGGTGTGTGCATGCATTCATCTGCCTGTTGCCATCCACGATCTCATGCATCTGTAAGAAAAGGAAAGCTCTCTACTAAGCCATATCTACTCTCCAAAGTCTAGAACTGCATACTCCAGAATTTTCCATTCTGCTCATTGCTGCTAATAAACCAGTCCATTCCATTAACATCTATTCTCTGAGTCTGCATTAACAACCAGATAATCTCATGTGCTTTCATTTGGTTGTCATCTTTTTCTAAACATGTTATGCAGCTAAATCATGCTTGCTTGATATATTCAAAATATTATATCAATACTACTGTGAATAAATGTCATAAATTAATTAGTCTACTTTTATTTTACTGTTATTATAACCATGCATGCATTCCTTGATTAATTTACCTGAGCTTATAGTCCACATTCTCATAACTCTAGTTAAACACATTGAACAAAATTTAATTGTTTTAAAGATATAATGTTAATGCACATGTTAAACGAGCGCCATCTGCTGGACAGAGAGTCATCCAACATGACAGATCATTTGTTACTGTTGATCAGGGGTGTGCAATCCTGGACGTCCACTGTCCTGCAGAGTTTAGCTCCAACACACCTGCATGTGAGTTTCTAGTGTGTCTGAAGCGCTTGATTAGCCCAGTTCAGGTGTTTAATTAGAGTCAGTGTTCTTCCATTAGTAGGTTTGGACAGCCCTGCTGTAGATGCTAAATGAACAACAACACACTAAACCTTTACGAATACTTTTGTGTTCCAGAGAATAAAGAAAGTTCTACGGGTTTGGGCTGACATGAGGGTGAGCTCATTTTGTAACAATTACTAATGCACTCAAAGCATTTTAGGCTTGTATAGGCTGCTTTTCGGTATAGAATGCAAACCACATCTGATATACTGTAATCTGAACCGTTACTAATACAGTGTGTCAGTAATTGCTCCATATACCCTCATTCACTACATCAGTCCACTAATATAGTCCATTTGCAGTGAATGGAAACGAATGAGTGAATTCGGACACTGAGTGCGAAACATAGTTTGTGCTGTTTAATAATCATTTGAAACTTTGCAAACTTGCAGCTCCAGTAATAATAAAAAAACAAAATATCTTGAACTTTGTCATGGAAACTGTACAACCCTTAATTAAACTATTTAATAAGCAATTAAAAAGGAATTTACACCCATATGATGTTGCACTGTAGACACATTGGACCAGCGGTTTGGAAAATGGATGGATGGATTCAGCTGCGGATGCCATTTTCTGGTTAGATGCAGGAATTCACTGGTCATGCATGCAACTCTCACAGTGCATTATGGGTAATTTATTGCCCTCGAGTGTAGGGGAGAGCGCGGCACAACCTAACTAACATCATGGTGCCAGGACAATTGTCTCTCTATGAATGTTGGAAAGACCAAAGAACTGATTGTGGACTTCAGGAAGAGACAGCAACGGACATACTCCCCTCTCATGATCAGCGGGTCACCAGTAGAGAGAGTGAGCAGCTTCAAGTACCTGGGAGCAAACATCTCCGAGGACCTGACCTGGACTGCACACATCAAATCAAATCAAATCACCTTTATTTATATAGTACTTTTAACAAGTCCAATTGTTTCAAAGCAGCTTCACATTGTTAACAGGAAAATAATGCAACAGAATTTGTACAGCCGTTCTGGTGAAACGGTGATGTTATCCAGCTAATTTCAAGTATCATATAGTGTCAATGCGGGCAGATCGGTAATATAGATGAAATTTAGGTGTCCCCAACTGAGCAAGCCAAAAGCCAGAGTCAACGGTGGCAAGGAACCAAAACTCCTTCAGGGTCAGAATGGAGAAAAAAACCTTGGGAGAAACCAGGCTCAGTCGGGGTGCCAGTTCTCCTCTGGCCGACAAACAAACAGTGTATGATTATAATTCTGGCAACATAGCAGGTCTTAATTCATATTAGGCAAATAGATATTCGTAAGATTATTCGAAAGATTGGAGTCGTCACACCGAAGACGGGTTTAATGAGGATGTCGTGTCGATGCGGCATTTACGGGGTTTATTTGACATGCTCTCTGCAGACATTTCTGGGATGCGTTGGTCATGTCCAGGCGCTGGTCCACCATACGGCCCGGATCCGGCTGACTGCAGTAAACCTTGGGATAAACAGAGAGACAAACATTAGCGTAGATGCCATTCTTCTTATGATGTAACGAGTACATCACTTGTTATGGGAAGTGTTCCTGGTTCCAGCTGACCTAGCCTAACAATCATTTACTGATTTGAATAATAGAAATTGATAATGTTTTATGTGTAAGCCATAGTAAAGAGATGCATTTTTAGTCTAGATTTAAACTGACAGAGTGTGTCTGCTTCCCGGACAATGCTAGGAAGACTGTTCCAGAGTTTAGGCGCTAAATAGGAAAAGGATCGACCGCCTGCAGTTGATTTTGATATTCTAGGTATTATCAACTGGCCAGAGTTTTGAGACCGTAATAGATGTGATGGAGTATAATGCGTTAAGAGTTCGCTCAAGTACTGGGGAGCTAAACCATTTAGTGCTTTGTAAGTAATAAGCAAGATTTTAAAATTTATACGATGTTTAATAGGGAGCCAGTGCAGTGTTGACAGAACCGGGCTAATATGGTCATACTTCCTGGTTCTAGTAAGAGCTCGAGCTGCTGCGTTTTGGACCAGCTGGAGTTTGTTTATTAAGCGAGCAGGGCAACCACCCAGTAAAGCATTACAGTAATCTAGCCTTGAGGTCATGAACGCATGAATTAACTGTTCAGCATTTTGCATCGAAAGGATGTGCCGTAATTTAGATATATTTTTAAGATGGTAGAATGCAGTTTTACAGATGTTAGAAACGTGGCTTTCAAATGAAAGATTAGTATCAAAGAGCACACCCAGGTTCCTCACTGACGACGAGGACTTGACAGAGCAGCCATCGAGTGTTAGACAGTATTCTAGGTTACTACTTGCAGAGTTTTTTTGTCCAATAATTAAAAATTCATTTTTTTCTGAATTAAGTTGCAGCAAATTACTAGACATCCAATGCTTTATATCAGCTATGCATTCCGTTAATCTTGTGAATTGGTAAGTTTCATCAGGGCGTGAAGAAATATAGAGCTGAGTATCGTCAGCATAACAATGAAAACTAACGGCATGCTTCCTAATGATATCTCCCAGTGGTAGCATGTACAGGGTGAAGAGCAACGGTCCTAGAACTGAGCCCTACGGTACTCCATACTGAACTTGTGATCGGTGTGACATCTCTTCATTTACTGCTACAAACTGATAACGGTCAGATAAATATGATTTAAGCCATGCCAATGCAGTTCCACTAATGCCAACATCATTTTCGAGTCTATTCAAAAGAATGTTGTAGTCGATAGTATCAAATGCAGCGCTAAGATCGAGTAACACTAATAGAGAGATACAACCACGATCGGATGATAAGAGTAAATCATTTGTAACTCTGATGAGAGCAGTCTCAGTACTCTAAATCCTGACTGGAAATCCTCACAGATACCATTTCTTTCTAAAAAGGAACATAATTGTGAAGACATTGCCTTTTCCAGTATTTTTGACAGGAAGGGTAGATTTGAGTTCGGCCTGTAATTGACTAATTCTGTAGGATCAAGTTGAGGTTTTTTAATAAGTGGTTTGATAATAGCCAACTTAAAAGTTTTCGGTACATATCCTAATAACAAAGATGAGTTAATGATATTAAGAAGAGGATCTATGACCTCTGGTAGCATCTCTTTTAATAGCCTAGTCGGTATAGGGTCAAGCAAACATGTTGTTGATTTAGATGATTTAACGAGTTTAGCTAATTCTTCCTCTCCTATAGCAGTGAATGTAATTTTTTCTCAGTGACACAACAATGCTCTGTCTGATGTGATACTGTAGTAGACGGCTGCATGGTTATAATTTTCTTCCTAATATTATCGATCTTACATGTAAAGAAGTTCATAAGGTCATTACTGCTGTTTACAACCATCAGAAGTAGAAGCTTTATTTTTGGTTAACTTAGACACTGTACAAATAAATAGCTAGGGTTGTGTTTGTTTTCTTCTAAGAGAGTCGAAAAATAAGCAGATCTAGCTGTTTTTACGGCTGTGGCCAGCGGGGCGTGGTTTAGAGGCTGTTGCAGGTGGAGGAGGAGTTTGGGAGGGTTAATGGTTAAGGGACCCGCCTCTTGTTAATGAGATCTAACAGGTGTCCTCATTTTGCAGTGAGCCGAGAGACAGGATAAAAGCTGGGCCTTGGAGAAGGAAAGGGGCTACCTGGGGAGAGAGCTGAGCTTCTGTGTGCTGCCACCAAACCCTGCCATTTAAAAGCTGCCTGAAAGTGCTCTGTTTATTTTGTTGATGCCCTCAAGCATTCTTTTTGGTTATATTATTAAGAATAAAAGTTCCCCACCTTTTTTAAACGACCCCACCTTTTTCCTTCAGATAGCTGAAAAGCTATCACAGTGGTGCCAAAACCCGGGAAGTACTGCAGGGATCTGTCTTTCTTTTGTTATGGAGTCTGTGCCACTGGGGGAGGTCGTAAAGTCCCTCGCTAACCTCCACCATGCTCAACACCAGGCCCTCTTGGAGCTCAGGGAGGAGCAAGACAGGAGGTTCCGGTCACTCCTTGAGCTCCAGCAGGAAGACCGACTGCTGCTGCGGGACGTGCTGGCCCAGGGCGCTGCGCCCATCACTCCCACAAACATACCTCCGCCTCCTCAGATCCCGTTACAGAAAATGGGTGCCGAGGATGACCCGGAGGCCTTTATTGAACTGTTCGAACGCACTGCAGAGGCCTGTCACTGGCCAGAGGGGGAGTGGGCCGTGCGGCTGATCCCGCTGTTAACCGGAGAAGCCCAGCTTGCTGCGCGGCAGTTGCCTGCACAAAATTTTCTCAGCTATAAGGACCTTAAAAAAGCTGTTCTGTAGAGGGTGGGGCGCAGCCCTGAGCAACATCGCCAACGTTTCTGGTTCCTCACCCTCCAGGAGTGTGGGTCTCCCTTTGCTTTCGCCCAGCAGCTTTGGGGTGCCTGTCGCCAGTGGTTATCTGAGAACCGGGATGTTGAAGGGGTGATTTGAGATGGTGGTACGTGAACAGTCCAGCTTCCGAAACGGACGGCGGAATGGGTGCAGTGCCATCGGCCAGCGAAACATCAACCTCTGGCCCCGTATCCTTTTCGAACCCCTCTCTCGTCTCATCTGCAGGAGGCAGGTCCCGCTGCCAATGGTGTGGAGGAGAAGTCTGGGCCGCTTTGTTGGCATTGCAGGGAGCCGGGACATTTCCGGGATCAGTGCGCCTCCATGGAGGTGGGTACACTGATCCGGGTCCCCGAGATGCCACCCAGTGCCCCCGATCGAGCCAGACAGTATTACGTACCAGTAAGTGTCAGGGGAAATACTTATCAGGCTTTGGTGGATTCAGGCTGTAACCAGACCTCCATCAATCAACGCCTGATGCAAACCGGGGCATTGAATACGGTGGGCCGCATGGTGAAGGTACGGTGTGTGCACCGGGACAGTCGCGAATATCCACTTGCTTCGATCACATTTCAGTTGGGGAACCAAAAGCATAGAGTTGAGGCAGCGGTTAATCCCCACCTCAGCCACCCTGTAATCTTGGGAACAAATTGGCTGTTATTTCCAATGTTATTAGGGGGTCTCTTTAAGGGTGGCGCCTGCAGAAATCCAGCCGATCAGGAGGTGAGAACCGCTGAGGCTGGCGAGGGGACCTCAGGTCCATCCGAGACTGTTCCGGGGTTGGGAACCAGCTATCCTGAAAACTTTCTATTTAGGGGCGAGAAAGTAGAAAGTGTATTAACTCAGTGCACCATAGCGTGGTATGGGAACAGCACCAGTCATGACTGCAAAGCCCTGCAAAGAGTCGTGCGCTTATCCGAGCGTATCTCAGGGTCAGCTCTCCCGTCTCTGCAGGACGTCTACACCAAACGCTGCAAAGGTAGAGCTACTAAAATCATCAAGGACTCTAATCACCCTGCAAACCCTCATTTCACGCTGCTGCCATCTGGTAAGCGCTTCCGAAGCCTGATGGCCAAAACTGAGAGACTCGGGAGGAGCTTCTTCCCCCAGGCCATCAGACTCCTGAACTCAGTCACTTAACATCACTTCAGGATAAACATCGACATACTGACATTGCACTGCACTTTCTGTTCTCGTTGTTACTGTGTAACAACCTGTTATAAACCTGTTTGCACATTATACTTTGTACATTTGTTAACCACATAAGTCTACAGTTTACTCACTGCACAGTTTTTCACTTATTTTATTCCACTTCTTCATTTATTGATTTTATTTTTTTTTCTGCTTGATTTATTTATAATTCTACATCTTGAAACGCAGTTGTAACACACATGGTTTAACACTTTCCACACATGCCAGGATGACGAAACTTAGTGTATTTACTAGTTGCCATAGCAACATTATTTAGAGAAAAAATTGCACCAAAATTAAAAAAAATTACTGAACATTTAACCATAGCAAAAGTACATTTCATACTTAAATTAATCTGAAACAAATCTGATATTATTGTAATCTTCTATCTGTTATTTAACAGTTGAGATGTTCTTTAATGCTGATCTAGCAGCAGAAGACACGAGCCGCGGTTAATCCCAGCGGAGCAGGCGGGGCATGTTCTCACACTGCCTTACAATGAGCCCCTATTAGAAATATGATATTATATTCTATACTTTTATGAATTCTATTGAGAACCCATGAGAAAAGGCTGAATAATGACTGAGAGTCAATGTTCAGAAGTTATTTATTTTTTTATGATTAAAAATGCCATTATTTGAAAAAGTTAATAATTGTATTTTGACACAATATTTTAGTTTCTCCTGTATATTGTTTTGGTTATATCAGGTAACATATTAATCTGTCATATGCTCATGTTATAATGTACTCCACCTATGGGGCATGTCACATTTCACTTCCATTCTTTTGGGGTAAATCAAGAAAAAGTATTCACTGTATTAATGAAACAAAACCATATAATTGTACTAGACGTGTGAAATTAATGTGGGAAAAATAAATACTCTGAACCCCAAGTGGATTTACACAAACTGAGACAGTCAAAAAGTGTTCGGTTGTGCCTGGCTCTCCCCTATATTTTTAAAAATGGGGGGTTTAAATATAAAGTAAATTTGTTCTTGAGCCTTCTCAAATACAACTTTTCCACACTCATAGGTGGCTACTGCTCCCATCTGTATTGCATCAGACACTGAATCCGCATCTCTTGCTGCTTCCCATCCTTTAGCTGCTCCTGCAATGAATCCTGAAAGAGATGCAGCTGAACGAGTAACCCTGGCAACAGATGTACCAACCCCAGCAGCAGATGTACCAACCCCGGCAGCAGATGTACCAACCCCGGCAGCAGATGTACCAACCACGGCAGCAGATGTACCAACCCCGGCAGCAGATGTACCAACCCCAGCAACAGATGTACCAACCCCGGCAGCAGATGTACCAACCCCGGCAGCAGATGTACCAACCCCGGCAGCAGATGTACCAACCCCTGCACATGCTGCAGTTCCTCCTGCGACCCCTGCCGTTAGGAAGGTCGCAACTATTGCAACACAAAGACCAGCTCCCATTAAAGCAGCAGTTAGAGCCCCTGCTGAAGCTCCTGCAACTTTCATCAGGAGATTATCATGAACAATTATTTCCGCTCGTTCTCGCTGCTGGTTTGGAGATGCATTGTCTTCATTAGTATTCATCATCTCCTCTTGAATCATCCTCTCCACACTTTGAAGCAGCTCATTGGTGTAGCGGCCGTTTGTATTCGCCATATTATTTATGGCCTCCAGCAGATTTTTTACCTGGACCCTGTTGCTTTTGTAACCACAACTACAGGGGCAATGGACACATTTTCTCCAGTATTTATTGTCGATGACGTGACAGCGGCCTCCACATTTATCAACAAACTCCTGTAGCTTTGGATTTCTCTGAACAAATTCTTCGATGGTTTGTCCCTCTAGTTCTTCACCATGAGTGAATAAAACCACTGAATGATTAAAGATATCCTCTCCACAATATCGACCAATTTCATCCACAACCTCCACTGCTTGTCTTGTGAACCTTTCAACTTTCAGAACAATGACAAAGGCATCCACGCCTGCAGCGCAGTTAATAATGGATCTAATGATCTCAGATCTGATGGACTCATCATCACGACCCGTGTCCAAGACTCCAGGTGTGTCATTAACAGTGATCTTTTGTCCATAAAGCTTCCTCTCTCCTCTTACAGACGTATCTGTTATGGAATTCGGGGAAGCGTTGGGTGTGAAACAGGTTTTTCTGAGGATTGTGTTTCCAGCGATTGTGTTTTGATCTGATATCTGTGGTTTATAACTGAGAATTCTGCACCGAATGCTTCCACTAGAGCTCACAGTAGTGATGTTATTAATTCTGTGGCGAATTCAAACTCTTTGTCACTGGATCTCCAGCGCTGTGTAGTAACGGTGTGGCGTGATCGAGATCGTCCGTGTGTGAGCTCAGGCTGCGCTGTCTATTATTGCTCTAAGCTGACTAAAGGTCAGCGCAGCTCAAACAAGTAGAGTGGTCCCGTTCCACTTTCTTTTCATTTGCCATTTGATGTTTCTCATATGTAACAGAAATGGCAGCTCTTATCAGTTGGGCACCATTATGGTCGCACCCAAGCGGCAACCTCCCCCAGATTCTCTTGAAGCCAATATGATAAAGATGCCAGACTTAAAGTTCCGCATAATTAAGGGTGTGGCCACTTTGAGTGACAGGTGGATAGCCGTTTGTCTGCTGTCTGTTAGTCACACATCACCTCAGCTCCACCCATGTCCAGCCTCTTTACCCATTTTCTGTTATCCAGGAGTGACGCACTGACAAGATGGCAACAGCTGACTTTGAGGCTTCAAAACTGCTCTTCGGAAACATACGGGTGACGTCACAGACACTACATCCATTTTTTTTCCAGTCTATAGTCTCACCAGTGTGACCTCCAACAAAACTTAATTGCACCAGTAGGAATAAAGGTTACCCTGTTACAAATAAAATGACTACATGTAGTCTGCATATAATATAGTGAGAATTAAAAACAAATCCCCATGCATTATTTACTCAAAAAAAGCCATAAATCACTAAAACCTGCTCCGTTCTCTAATCAGTACTATTGTCCTCATTTTCTAACAGTTTGTGTTGATGTTTCTTTGCCTTTTTCACTGCACCTTTGGCATTCTCATAGTTGAGTTTGGCTGTGTTCTTTATTGCATCACACACTGAATTGCCCTCATCTGTTGCTTTGTATCCAGTAATTCCTCCTCCGATCGCTCCGGCAAGAGCTGCAGCTCCAACAGCAACACCTGCAGCTGCAGCGAGACCTGGACCAGCTAATCCAACACCAGCTCCTGCGGCGACAATCCCTGCATTCACCGCTGCTGCTCCTGCTGCGATTCCCCGGCTCCGGCGGCTCCTGCTGCAGCTCCTGCTGCAGCTCCTGCTTTCACCACTCCGGGAACATCAGTGGCTTTCAGTAAAGTCACGACGGATGCCACTGCCACACCGATGCCCAGAAAAGCACCGGTCAGTATCCCTGTGGTTACTCCTGCAAGCCGAATGAGAAGTCTTTTGTGCACAATCTTTTTAGCAATTTCTCGCTTCTCTTCCGGCAACAAATTGACCCCATCTACGTTCATCATCTCCTCTTGAATCTCTTCCTCCACTATCTGAAGCAGCTCATTGGTGTAGCAGCTGTTCTTACTGTCCTTCAGCTTCTGCTCAATGGTCTCCAGCAGATTTTTGACCTGAACCCTGTTGCTCTTGTATCCCATTTGCCGCCTTTTCCAGTATTTACTGTCGATGACGTGACAGCGGCCTCCACATTTATCAACAAGCTCCTGTAGCTTTGGACTCATCTTCACAAATTCCTCGATGGTTTGACCTTCTAGCTGTTCGCCGTGAGTGAATAAAACCACTGAATGATTAAAGGTATCTTTTCCACAACACTCCACGATTTTATCCACAATCTCCATTTCTTGTCCCGTGTATCTCCCGACCTTCAGGACGATGGTGAACATGTCTGGACCCGGAGAGCTTTCGATCATGGATCTAATGATCTCGGATTTGATGGTCTCCTCATCCAATCCGGTGTCAAAGAGTCCAGGCGTGTCAATAATGGTGATCTTTCTGCCATCGACCTTCCGATCTCCACTGACACATTCAGCCGTCACAGACTCCGGTGAAGCTTTACTCTTGAAGACTTGCTGTTTGAGAATCGTGTTCCCGGCGCTGCTCTTGCCATCTCCGGTTTTCCCAAGAAGCACGATCCTTTTCTCAGGTTGAGACTCAGAAGCTGTTTGAGAAATGCGCTGTTGTTAGTAAGGGGTCAACAGATCTATATGATTTCTTTACCATAAAACCACATAGTATATACAGACAATTATGCCTTACTAAGTCATTAATACAACAAACAGTCATAATTATGCTGTAAAATATCAAAATTATGCCATAATAAAGGTAAAATGTCAGAATTACCGTTAAAGAGATTGACATGCTAAGTCATAAATAAATGACATAAAAGGTCATAATTATGTCATAAAATCCAAATGATGACATCTCATATCGCATAAAAGTTAAATTTATGACCTACTAAGTCATAAGTTGAAATTATTACAAAATTTGACAGTCATGAAAAGTCATAGTTATGAGATTCAGAAGCTATTTGAGAAATATGCTGTTGCTATTAAAGGGAATTATTATTTTTAAAAATCTACAGATTTATATTATGTCTTTAAAGCATAAACGACATTGAACCCCATTGAGTTTCATTGTAGGGAAAAACATTTTGGAACATTTGTCAAAATATTATCTTTTATGTTCAACAGCAGAACTAAAGTCATACAGTTTTAAAACATAAATGAATAACAGAGCTTTCATTTTTGGGTGAACTGTCCCTTTAAGAGAAGGAGCGCGATCTGAATTTTTAAAGGTTATAAACTCTAGTAGCTTTTCTTGTTAAATACAGAAACACTTGCAATTGCTCAAAGTCAAAGTTCAAAAACACTTCAAAATCATGTTTCAGAATAAACAGAATCGTTTCAGAATTTGATTAAAGGCATATGGGAGAGCAGGGCACAACCTATACGCTGTGTAGCTGTGTTTAGCGATGTGTTTAGTGTTTTATATTTAATGATTAACATATTAATCTGTCATATGCTCATGTTATAATGTACTCCACCTATGGGGCATGTTGTCACATTTCACTTCCATTCTGGCTAAAAAAAAAAAGTATTCACTGTATTAATGAAACAAAACCACATAATTGTACTAGACGTGTGAAATTAATGTGGGAAAAAAAGAAATACTCTGAACCCCAAGCGGATTTACACAAACTGAGAAAGTCAGAAAGTGTTCGGTTGTGTCCGGCTCTCCCCTTTTTTAAAGGCGTCGATAAAAGGTGTCATTCCTTACCTCCCATGTTCTTGTCCCGTCTTCAACTGAGGTGCTTTAATGTATAAAATTATGTTGTTTTAAAGGTGTTTTCATCTAAAATGTTATCCAGTCATGGTTCCTGTGCTAATCGATTAACAAAATATACTATAAACACAAATGCCAGCGAACAGTTTAAAGAGTTTGGCTGCTCAAAACACTCTTGAATGAGTCATTTGACACTACAGATGAGCTACAGGAGTTACCAGAGTGACACGTTCTGTGAGTTTTCCCACACCTCCTACTTCTGAACGTCACACCCTCATTCTCACAGCAAATTCCTTCAAAATCAGAGCCATGAAACTCTTCCTGTAAACAAAGTTGGTTCGGTTATTAGCAGTAAAACACGGCTGAGTTTTTGTTGCATTTACCCTGTTCTGACCAAGCGGCAACCTCCCCCAGTTTCTCTTGAAGCCGATACGGAAGTGACTTAAACTGCACTTCTTCACCTGGCTGCTAGAGACAGGCTCCCGAAGGGAGCAGAATCTCATTGAGCTCTGTGTTAAAATGCCCAACTTTACAGCAGAAAAAAACATGTTTACAGCCTGGTACAAATTGTGGTTTTGGTCTACACGGCTAATTTTGCCCTTCATGCCAACTGTGAGGGGGGTGATTTTTTTTTTATAACTCATTTGTTTACATTATATAAAGCCTTAAAGTTCTGAATAATTAAGGGAATGGCCACTTTGAGTGGCAGGTGGATAGCCGTTTGTCTGCTGTCATCACGTCACCTCAGCTCCGCCCACGTCCCGCCTCTTTGCCCATTGTCAGTTATCCAGGAGTGACTTGCGATGACGTGCTGCCAAGATGCCAATGGCCAGCTCGACCCTACTTTACGCTTCAGAACTGCTCTTCAGGATCCTATGGGTGACGCCACGGACACTACGTCCATATTTCTTTACAGTCTATGGTTCTGACCAGCGTGAGGCCTCAAAACAGTGAATAATTTTGGGAAACAATTGGTTTAATTGATTCGAATCTTTGAAAAGCTTTATTTAAGCTTTATAGATCTGAAGGTAATGAGTGACGTAACATTTGAGTCTTCCTGGCAGAACTTACGCTAGAGCTTTCATTTCTTTGTTTGTTACTTGCGAACAGCATTCAGCCTGGAGCGCATTTAACAGGTAAGGTTAAATTAACCCAAAAACATACTGATAAAAAGTAAAAAGGATATTATAACATACTAAGCCATATTGATGAAATGAAAAGGCAAAATTATCCCTTACTAAGTCATTAATATAACAAACAGTCATAATTATGCTGTAAAATATCAAAATTATGCCACAATAAAGATAAAAAGTCAGAATTACTGTGAAAGAGATTGACATGCTAAGTCATAAATAAATGACACACAAAGTCATAATTGTCATAAAATCCACATGATGACATCTCGTATCTCATAAAAGTTCAATTTATGACCTACTTATGAGAAAAAAATATATTTTATAATAGGTCAAAATTATTATTATGCCATAAAAATCCAAAGTTATAATAATAATAATATTATGTTTCATTTATATAGCACCTTTCCAAGCTCAAGGACATTTTACAGGCAGTAACAGAATAGACAGTTGATTCACATAATCATAAACAGTCATTTCATATAGTTAAATAATCAGTTAAATGGACGTTTGCCCAGTCTGGAGATAGAAATGAGATGCAGTTGCATATCATGGTACAATTACGAACTGAAAACAGAGATACAGCACAGTTATTAAGTAAACAAAAATCAAGTGTCAATAAGAAAAAAACAGAATAGTAGATTCAACATAAGAACACAGAACATAAATATTCAGAGAAAAGCAGCTGGTAGCACAGGGTTAGGAGTATATTTGAGTTGTGATTTAAATACAGAGAGTGAGGTTACAGTCCTTGGTGCCAGTGGTAGAGAGGTCCATAGTTTAGGTGCAATGACAGAAAAGGACCTGCCACTCATTGATGGCAAACAAAATCTGGATACAGTAAGAAGTTCACACCCATCGAGGCGGAACATAAGGAGACGAGACCATTGAGTGATTTAAAGGCAAGCAGAATAATTTTGTAAGTAATGAGAGATGACACAGGAAGCAAACGGAGGTTAAATAAAATTGGGGTAATATGCGCAGATCATTTAGTGCATGTTAATAATATTGCAGCAGAATTTTCAATGTATTGTAAACGGGAGATGCATTGGTAATTCGGCAAAAAGAGCATTACAGTAGTCGAGGCGTGATGTAACAAAAGCATGCACTAGTGATTCAGAATCTTTTGGGAAAACATAAGAATAAAGTTGGGTTAAACGGTGAGGCTGGAAAAATGCAGCTTTGGAAAGTTTACTAATGTAAATATCCAGCTATAAGCTATTTGAGAAATATGCTGTTGTTATTAAAGGGAATTATTATTGAATTAAAATCTACAGATTTATATTATGTCTTTAAAGCATAAACAATATTGAACCCCATTGATTTTCATTGTAGGGAAAAACATTTGTCAAAATATTATCTTTTATGTTCAACAGCAGAACTAAAGTCATACAGTTTTAAAACATAAATTGATAACACAAAATACTAGTGGTACATAATACTATTTGGCTTTTTTTAAATATCGGCATTGGCCGATACGTTTTTCTGATTGGCCGATGTGTTAGAAGCAGGACTTTTATTTGACTGGTGGCACTGAAAACACCAGTACCTGAGAATGTCTCGGTTACGTATGTAACCCTCGTTCCCTGAAGGAGGGAATGGAGGCACAATGAGACCGACGAATAGGAATCTCACTCGCGAGAGCCAATCTACTTAGAGTGTAACTAAACGAGCCAATGGACATTGGCATGCAATGATTGCACCAGGTGCTCATGCCATGCAGCGTGGGTATAAATGAGGCACAGGTGCTTGCATCAAATCAGTTTTTTGCTGAGGAGCCGAGTAGGTGAACTGGCACCCCAGCAGGGTACAGAGGACATAGCAATGGGACGTGACGTCTCCATTCCCTTCTTCAGGGAACGAGGGTTCCCATTCAGTCAGTCACTACCGACGAATAGGAATCCCTACCAAAGCGCCATGGCCTCTGCTCCCTTCTAGTGCCCTGTGTGAGCCTCCTGAGCTCTCTTACCTGATGAGACAGGGCTCACACAGAGAAGTCCATCACTGCTGTTCCGCATGACCCGCTCAGTAACTTATTGGATAAAACTGGGAAAGCGTGCCCTCTAGTAGGAGGGAATGCTGCGGAACCCACATTGTACCTCGAAGGGGTTATGCTGAGCCATAGCCCGCAACCAAGAGGGGCCTCAAGCCCCACTGAAGGGGGGGCTCTCCCAAGGGAAAGACACGGGCTTCCTTTTAGGAGTGACTGTGGACAAACATAAGGGATCCCTGCAGGGTCACTCATATAACCCCAGCCCAGTACCGGTTCTCAAGGATTCTGCGGCAAAGGACCTGATGCCAGATGCTCCGCCACGTCCGGCACCGAGGGTGATGGAGGACAGAGTTTGCTTCTGGAGAATATAGCGCCATAGCACAGCAAACCGACAAGAGCCAGTGCCTTTCAGTGCTTCTACCCGTTTGAGGTGAGAACACAGGAGGAGACCGGCTCTACACATAGGCTATAGAATCTAGCGAATGTGTTGGGTGTCGCTCAGCCCGCAGCTCTACAGATGTCTGACAGCGGGGCGCTACATGTCAGTGCCCAGGAGGATGCAACACTTCTAGTAGAGTGTGCTCGCACCCTGAGCGGACAGGGCACACCTTGTGCTTGGTAAGCCAAGGTGATGGCATCCACTATCCAGTGGGCCATGCTCTGCATGGAGACAGCATTTCCCATCTGCTGACCTCCGTGACAGACAAAGAGCTGCTCTGAGGTCCTGAAGCTTTGTGTTCTATCCATGTACAGCCACAGAGCACGGACGGGACAGAGCAAAGCAAGGCTGGGTCTGCCTCCTCTGGGGGCAGTGCTTGCAGGTTTACCACCAGATCCCTGAAGGGAGTGGTAGGAATCTTGGGCACATAGCTAGGCCAGGGTCTCAGTACCACATGGGTGTCAAAATCCACTGTGCCATCACACTAACACCGACTGAAGAGATCCACTTCCAAAAAGGCAGGCTCAGTCAGTTCCGCTGCTTTGTAGAGCGTGATTTCAGGACGAAACATCCACCACTCGGCTCCAAAGCAAAAAACTGATTTGATGCAAGCACCTGTGCCTCATTAATACCCACGCTGCGTGGCATGAGCAGCTGGTGCAATCCTTCCATGCCAATGTCCATTGGCTCGTTTAGTTACACTCAAAGTAGATTGGCTCTTGCAAGCAAGATTCCTATTCGTCGGTGACTGAGTGAATGGGAACAGCAGCTCCTGATCACACAGCACTCACATTCTTCTCTTTCTTCATTAGTTTACGGCCTCTGTTAAACAGTCATATGTTCTCATATAGACCTGTTAAACAAAGAAAGTAAACGGTTTGCGAAAAAGTATAGCGTTTGCGTTTGTATTATTAGCAACGGAAAGGCAGAGGGTTAGCGCGCGTTGTCACCCTTGGCAGAAAGACGGCAACATTGGTTTACAGCATGAATGCCGTGAAAAACACAAAACACTTGTAAAGCGGGAAAGAGCTTTGGGATTGACTGTAAATCTGAGGTGCAATTTTAAAGACTGACGAAAGCTACAGAAAACAGAAGAAAATTGATTGTTGAAATTCACAGAAACAACTTGTAACGCATTGTGTCCGGTGGAAATAGGGATAGCTCGCTTGGCTAGAGACTTCACCGGGGCGATTGACATTTCACAGCTCGCACTTCTAAATCCACAGTGTTACTTAATAAACAAAATAACATTAAAAAGAGCAACAGAAAGACAGAAATAACCCGTATACCCGTCGGTGCTCAAGGCGCACATACAATGCAGACAGTTCAACAGGGAGCACACAGCTCTAAGGAGACATAATTAATTCACTCATTTAGAAACTGGACTCCAGGCAGCGAAAAGTGGATTTGCATCATCTTGTGCATCATCTTGCATTATCATTTTGTGTCAATATGTTGAAATTTGTGGTGAAATCATACCCTATATATTGTTAAATATTGTACTGACAACTCATCAATTAAATATTTACATTTAGATTCTGCATTATTGGATGTTTTTAAATAAACACTGACAAAAACTATACACGTTTTAGGGCTGGACGAGTCGATATGATGATATAACATTGATATAAGTGGTTACCCGGATTTAGACCTACGTATATTGTATTTATTTAAAACATTCACGGGCAAATTTGATTTATGTATTTCCCTGGTGTCGAAATCAGGCACATACAAATGTAAGGAAACGTTCATGTCAATATCCATGGATCACCGGATCTTTGGTAAGTTGTAAGGGACACTATATTGAGTCCAACTTGAGTCAGACTCAACTTACTTTACCTAACCTGAGAATAATAAATAATAAGGTTAAAGGTGTTAAGATCAAAGTTCACGCTGTAAAACAATAGGCAGGTCAGTGAACATCACACCGGTTTAAAATGTGTACTTAAGACATGGTGGAAAACATGGTGGTCCATGCCTATGTCGTCATCCAAAATCCTGTTTGTGCCACAGCAAAGTGTCGTGAATCATCTCTAAGACTGGCACTACACTACTAAGATTTAGTCCTACACTTCACTTAAATTACGACTGAGATGCTTGATAGCTAACTTTTAAGCGCAGCTTTGAGTCAAGAATTGTTTTACTCTTAAGTCAATTCTTAGCAGTGTTCTTGTGAGTAATTCTCAGAGGCTTGATAAATACGGGCCCAGATCTTCTAACTGATCTCTGGCTAATTTGGTTCTTCAAAAAAAATTGCGATTTGATTCAAATACCTGCATTAAGTTGTCCAAGATTACTGCGTGTTCTTGTGTTCACTGGAAAGGGCAGATACAGTTGTAATCAAAATGATTCAACACTCATTGCAAATTAGGTTTATTGACAAAAATTTACAGACTTTCAAGTTCAAAGTTAAGTAACAGTGGTTACACTATCTGAATGGGGCAGAAAAAGGAAGCTATCAATGGCTGATTGACCAGATTTCTGAGAAGGCAGATTTTTGCAGTCACCTTGAGTGACTGCAAAAGACCTGAAGCAAGATTTGGTAGAAACAGGCATGGAGGTTTCAGCTTGCACAGTAATCAAAATCATATAAATAAGTTTTGTGGATCTGTTCTGTGGAGCGATGGAACTTTTCAGCCCTATGGATCAGTGGTATGTCTGGAGGAAGAAGAATGAAGCATATGCTAAAAAGAACGCTATGCCTACAGTTAAGCATGGTGGTGGCTCGGTGATGCTCTGGGGCTGCTTTGCATCCTCTGGCACTGCAAACCTGCAGCGTGTGGAAGGCAAGATGGATTCATTGAAGTATTAGGAGATCCTATAGGAGAAAACGTCATGCCGTCAGTGAGGAAGCTAAAGCTTGGGTGTCATTGGACCTTACACTAGGACAATGATCCCAAGCATACCTCAAATTCCACCAAGGCTTGGTTGCAGAAGAAGTCCTAGAAGATTCTACAGTGGCCATCACAGTCACCTGTCTTGAACCCCAACCTCAAAAGTATTTTATCATTAATAGTTTCAACCGGAAATGGAATCCACCCTGCTGGATGCTGCCTGGGACTGGAAAATGCAGGTTGATCTAGTCTTTCCACCTGAGATAATCACAACTAATCTCAGGCTGGAGCTGATCCTGTGGTCAACCTTGCAAAGGTCCCTGTTCATCGTGGAACTAACAGTGCCATCGGAGGCTACAATTGATGAAACAAATGAACGTTAAAGGCTGAAGTACTCAGACCTAGCAGCCGAGACAGTACAGCGGGGCTGGCGAACTCAATTGCTCCCTGTAGAGGTTAGGTCACTGTCAGAGGTTACTGGGCGAAGCACCAACTGGATCCTAAAACAAAAGAATCCCAAATGTAAATATATTTTAATTCTTTCATGTTAGAGTTGTACAAATGAGGGTACTTTCTAACCTCTTCGCACCATCTCTCTTCTATGTAGGCCTCCACTGTCGCTGTAGCTTGCATGCGTTCCGATCTGTTCTGTTTATGCAGTTTTTCTTCGACTACCTTGTGAATCGGCGCCCCCAGGGCACAGTTGCCACCTAGTGGATAAACAAATCACTGCAAAAAAATTAAATGTGCATGTGTGACCTGCGTGTACAAGTATGTACGGTTATAAAAATCCGGCATCTGATGACAAAAAACATGTCACGCATACTGTACGCTGACCCTTGCTTACACGTAAAAAGTGAAGTGTACTTTGGCCTTAAGGGATTGTACTATCAAGTCCTATACGCTTAACTAATTAAATATTGTGCTACTGGCCATGTGGTACTAGTGACATCCAGCACTGTTGTGACTATCCGATAATAAAATTAAAGTATGAAACCATATTGTGAGCAGGAAGTTTTTAACTACAGTGTTATTTAGAGAATCACAAACATCAAAAATCAGCATATGAAACTCAACAATGGTGACATGCTTCATGCCGGCATACAAAACTCATTCACGACTCCCAGCATGCATTGCGGCATGAATAAATTATGCAGCTGAATTGTTTACTATTTAGATTTGAATATTTTTTGATTGTGAGCATTAATGAGGTTTGTGTAATGAGTTTTGATGTATACGTGTCTCAAATTTTACACAGAAGATCTTACAGATCTCGTCGTCTTCTCAGTGTTAATGCATTACAATGATCTGTCACAATGGCTTAAGTTGTTTATTTTTTTTCATATTTATTTATACTTCATTTTCATAATTAAGTTTACAGCTTTGCTTCCATGTATTCGTTGTCTTGCTGTGAATATTTCCTTTACACAAAATTTGGAAGTGACACAAAGCTGACGTTTACATGATAGAGTTCATGTGCTACACTACAAACTGATGTACATATATATATATTATACACACACATAAACATACTCCTTTGAATTCATTCAGCATGTACAGGTTGCAAGATATTTTGTACTCAAATTTCACTTTTTCTTTAAGAATAAACTATATTAAATTTCATTGAGACACATACTAAATAGATGCTTACAATCACCTTTTAAACAAATAATGTGTAAAGATATGACTAGTGCAAAACACAGGAGTGAAGAGAAGAAAGTATCCACACCACCAGAACAACAAGATCCCATGAGATCAACTGGCATGGCTGTGCTGTTTTTGGTTTTAAATAGCCAATGTGATTTACGACACATCACTGAAACATGATCTTCTACTTTCTATTTAACTGCAAGTACGTTTGATTGAACAGTCATGTTGAATACTTTTTTGAGTTGTTGTTTTTTTTTTCGGAAGAGAATGACTAAATTTGAAATGTAAATGTATCTTAAAGTCACAGATTAAAACTATTTTTTGATTTCATGGGGTCATTGAAACATATAGTGCACATTAGTATTTTAAATGCTCAAAGTAGCCTATGTTATATTGATATTAAAAGGCTCATACAGTACTCTTCGGTTATATAAATTATCATTGTACTTTGATACATTATCAGATGAAAACAGTACAATAATTGTTTGCCAGTTAGATTTGGCAGTGATTAAAGAACCACACAAACATAACCTTCACTCATAATTTGTGCAGAGGAAGTTGAGTTTGTTGTTTTCAGGACGGCTGATCCAGCGCTGATCTCCTCCAGACTGAACTGCTCCAGATCTCATTGTAAGCTCACAGTCCTCTCCTGTGCCGTTCCCTGGAGCCCAGTTGTCATAGCACACAGTGTCTCCACTCACCCAGTACCAGATGCCTAAAATGTGGGAATGACGTAAACCCAACCACACCTCCGCAGTAGACGCCGCTTTAACCACATTCATCACCTCACGCTGCGTCTCTCCTGAATGAACCGAGACCAGATCCACATGATTCTCTCTGCAGTATCTCAGAGCTTCAGACCACGTCCGGCTCTCTTTGATCAGAATCAGTTTATCTGGACACAAAACAAACCACAAGCAAAAACTAGAGAGAGACTGATCAAAAACAACATGCAGAACAAACACTGTGGAGGAATCTGTCATGTCAGACATGTAGCGTGAGCTTTAAGATATCTGGAGGTGATGGATGGATTGTGTGTGTTTGTGAGGATCTGCTCACCTTCATGACACACAAAAGAATATTGGTTGTTGCAAGAGATGTCATGCCATTGTCCCTGAGCCTTCGGTTCAATCACTGTGCAGTTTTCAACACCTCCAACATTATTAGGTTCACCAGGCTTCCAGTATCTGAATGAGGAGTCACTCTGATCTGACCACTGCCATGAGTCTCTGAACAGACCGATCCAGACATCATTAGATATGAGACTATCATTGATGATCTTCTGAACCTGTTGACTCTCATTCTGGTTCCTCACACTGACCAGATCAGTGTGATTCTGTCTGCAGTAACTCTGAGCGTCTCTCCAGTTCTTCTTCTGATTGACAAAGACGAGTCCTGTGCTCACTTTAAGAAAAACACATGGAAACAGATTCATGAGTCAGTTTGTTCATTATTCTTACACTGATTTATGGTTTGGATGTGAATAAGAGCAGCGGTGGAGCATCAGGAACACGTGTCATTCAGAGACTTTCTACAGCTGGTGATATATTAAATATTCAGAATATATTCATGATAATTTTGCTGATGCAACATGAAGTAACATTTGTGAATTTGATTGCATCTCTATATTTCTCCACTATGTTTTGTTACATGTTTCTTTTATCTGCAGTGAAACATCTTCATCTGTTTTATGTTTCTCTCATTCAGATCTTTGTGTCTGAATCCACTGTGTTCGTTAAAGGGAAAGTTCACCCAAAAATGAAAATTAGCCCATGATTTACTCACCCTCCAGTCATGCTAGGTGTATGTAACTTTCTTCTTTCAGACGAATACAATCTGAGTTATACTGAAAAATGTCCTGGCTCTTCCAAACTTTATAATGGCAGTGAATGGCTGTTTCTGTTTTGAAGTCCATAAAAATGCATCCATCCATTATAAAAGTGCATCTGTCCATCATAAAAGTACTCCACACGGCTCCGGGGGATAATAAAGGCCTTCTGAAGTGAAGCCATGCATTTGTGTGAGAAAAATATCCATATTTAACACGTTATAAACTGTAATCTCTAACTTCCGATAACTTCACGTGAGACTAGCGTTCCAGCGTATGACGTAGGACGCTCCGGTGAGAATATACTAGTTCTCACGAGAACCAAGATTTGTTTTTGCTCTATCCTCTGTGTTTTTAAATACGGATATTTTTTCTCACACAAACGCATTGGTTCGCTTCAGAAGGCCTTTAATAACCCCCTGGAGCTGTGTGGAGCACTTTTATGATGGATAGATGCACTTTTTTGGGCTTCAAAACAGAAACAGTCTTTCACTGCCATTATAAAGCTTAGAAAAACCAGGACATTTTTTTATATAACTGCAATTGCATTTGTCTGAAAAAATACCCGTAAAATTTACTGTAAAAAACGGCAGCTGTGGTTGCCAGAACTTTACCGTAAAAAATACGGTAGCAACATTTTGGGTTTTACAGGACAGTACTTGGTTTACTGTCTATTTTACTGTTACCGTACTGTACTGTAACCGTACAGTTTTTTGGAAGTGAAAAAGAACAAGTTACAGTGTCATTTACAGTGAAAATTTGCGTGACACTTCACATTTGATGTATTTTCATTGAAATAACTGTTTCTTCTGATTTTTTTTTCTGATCAGTTATGTACATTAGGGTTTTATGTTGCATCTAATGTTGTTAAATAAATTTTTTAAATTTCATGTGTGTTACCCTGGTGTTTAGTCAGGCCCGTCGCAAGGGGGGTGCGAGGCCCTGGGGGTATATTAACAGGCGTCTACTGTTGCTATAGTGACAAACTATTTGTTGTTTATGTGGATATTTAAGAAAAAGAAAATTGTATATTCAGTTTAACAGCATTAGGTTCAAGAAGTTAAACTGTAACTGAACTGTGCAGTGCGCACATTTTGACGCTTAAATTATGTTCTAAATTATGAATGGGTCAAATGCGTTTGCAAAACAGCCTGAATGCACTTGAATTAGTTTGGTCTGCTCTCTCACTGAATCATCTGAAGAGATTTCTCAGTCAGTAAAACAAACAGGCAGTATTGAGAGAACAACCAGTGCTGTTTTTCAGTTGTTTTCCTCTGTGAACATGCGCTAAATGGATATCTGACAATTTTGTTGCTTTTTGCAGTTTTCAGATTTAAAAACATTTAACATGTCTAGAGATAGACTAGGCTTTACTCGTTCTGCGGCACTGATGCAAGTGCATATAGCGTAAATAAAAAACCTTTTGTGCGTACCGTCAGATGAAATGCAGGCGTCCATGCAATAAGTGCACATCATTCAAAGAGCGCAGATTTCTAGTGTGGCTTATTTACCTGAACTTCTTAGGTAGCCTAAAATCAAATCTATGGTTTCAGAGGCAGCCAAAATCTGAATTTGAATGGACTGAATAAAGCTCTCTCTTCGAGCCAGACGTGCGATGCCACGCTGAGTGACATACATGCGCATGAATCACTGTCACATGCAAAGTCTCATGCAAAAAAGAATATATTGTAAATTACTACTGCAAAATACATTTTTAACAAGCAGAATAATACAGCATCAGGGTACACATTTTTAGCTATGTCTTTTAACTACTATTATAGTATTTTGAAGGACAAAAACATGAACTTTAACTATTGGCTATAGTCAGCTGTCACTTTACTTGGTGAGGCGCGAGGCCCTGTGCGGTCGCACACTTGGCACAGCCCTTGCAACGGTACTGTGTTTAGTGTTTGTGTGAATGACACTGTGTACCTTCTATATATAGTATTGTCCTCTTAAAAGCTGCTTGTGATGAGCTTTGATTCATCATATGACTCTAAACACCACTGTGTTTAGTAGTTGTCAGTATCAAAGGTAGATAACATATATTAGTAATTTAACATTACTTCAGTTAATGAAATATGTTTTTTTACTGTAATTTTTTTACAGAGCGGGGTCAGCGCATGCTGAGGGGCACAGTGCGCAGAAGTCACCAACTTTCTGCAGAGTCAATAGCTCCAGACCTCCAAACTTCTGTGGCCTTCAAATGAGCTCAAGAACAGTGCGTACAGAGCTTCATGGAATGGGTTTCCATAGCCGAGCAGCTCATCCAAGCCTTACATCACCAAGTGCAATGCAACGCGTGGGATGCAGTGGTGTAAAGCACGCCGCCACTGGACTCTAGAGCAGTGGAGACGTGTTCTCTGGAGTGACCAATCACGCTTCTCTGTCTGCAAATCCCATGGACGAGTCTGGATTTGATGGTTGCCAGGAGAATGGGACTTGCCTGACTGCATTGTGCCAAGTGTAAAGTTTGGTGGAGGGGGGATTATGGGGTGGGGTTGTTTTTCAGGGGTTGGGCTTGGCCCCTTAGTTCCAGTGAAAGGAACTCTTAATGCTTCAGCATACCAAGACATTTTAGTCAATTTCATGCTCCCAACTTTGTGGGAACAGTTTGGGGACGGCACCTTCCTGTCCCAACATGACTGCGCACCAGTGCACAAAGCATCGGTCCATAAAGACATGGATGAGCGAGTTTGGTGTGGAGGAACTTGACTGGCCTGTACAGAGTCCTGACCTCATCCCGATAGAACACCTTTGGGATGAATTAGAGCGGAGACTGCGAGCCAGGCCTTCTCGTCCAACATCAGTGCCTGACCTCACAAATGCGCTTCTAGAAGAATGGTCAAAAATTCCCATAAACACACTCCTAAACCTTGTGGAAAGCCTTCCCAGAAGAGTTGAAGCTGTTAGAGCTGCAAAGGGTGGGCCAGCTCCATATTAAACCCTACGGATTAAGAATGGGATGGCATTAAAGTTCATGTGCATGTAAAGGCAGTCGTCCCAAAACTTTTGGCAATATAGTGTATTTAAATACTAAGCATTATGAAATCACTAGGTTTAAAAATTTATTTTGTCAAGGTGACGTATAAAGTACTCACAAAATTTCAAATACTCAAAAAACTTTTCCTGCGAATGAATAACACTGAAAGTGAGCACCACACTCTCCCTCCCTTTATAATCACAGAATCATAATCACAGAAGCTGCCAGTGAGTGCAGCACAAGCTCACTGATTTTGGCACATTTGTGAAAACTTTTTTGTGAAAACATTTTGTTCAATGACTATATTTTGATTATAAACTAAGCATTACACTATTGATGCTGTTAAAGCTACCTCAGGACATTGAAGTTACTGACACACCAATAAGTGACATCTGACCGTAAATTTTCCATCTGGATTATATTATTGTGTTAAGATAAAAATGTAATTGTTTAATGTTATTTTTAGTATTATTATTTTTTGTTATTTTCATAATTATTTGTATAATGTATTTTGTAAAGTCAGGCTGTGTCTGATGTGTCCCAAGGAGAGACATGGGAAAAGATCATTTTGGCCATACAAGAATGTGTGTACATGTGTCACGACCGCTGGTGAAGATCCCACCGTCGGCCATCAGAGTACTAACTCTCTCCTGGACTTCAATTCCCATCATCCCACATGCCTGGCCTGATTACCGCACACCTGATCCTTGTCACCCTGGCTATTTAACCCTGAACTTTCACACACACACTATGAAGTCTTGTTCTGCCCTGGTGACAGTTCTGAGTGTTTTGTTACTATTATCCTATTCTGCCTAGTTTGTGACCCTGCCTGTTTATCGACTCTGATTCTTCATTGCCTGTCCTCTGATCTGTGTTTGCCTGGACTCTGTTATCTTGACTGTTTGCTGCCTGCCCTGACCCTTGCCTGTTATGACCACGTTTCATGTCTTGCCTCTGATACTGCTGTTATTCCTGGACTACCGACTCCCGCCTGTTTACACTGTGAGTTTGTTTAACTTTAATAAACTGCGAATGGATCCCAATCCACCTAAGTCTGTGTTACAGAAGACTTCGCCAAACACAGATCCAGCAGTTTTCTCTCAGTTCACGCACAAGCCAACCAACTGTTGATGCATCAACAACAACTTACTCGATTGACCAGAATGACGGAGGAACTGGTTAAAGCCTTTCAGAGCCTTTGTCCGCCATCTTCGGCTGCAGAAGCGTTCTCACATGCCACACCTGTCACTGCGGTAGCGAGCAGCCCACGTCTGCCGTTTCCCGAAAAATTAGACGGCACCCCGGCCAAATGCAAGGGTTTCCTCATGCAGTGTTCCATATTCCTAGCTCAGCAGCCAGCCCTGTTTACCACAGACTCTGGTAAAATTTCACTGATCTGCTCGCAACTGACTGGTAAAGCGCTCGACTGGGCAACAGCAGTTTGGGACAAGCAGGCTCGCGAGGGAATCACATATGCCAACTTCATTCAGCCACTACGCACCGTGTTTGACCACGCTGAAGGACAAAGTGCAGGTGAACAACTGCTCGCCATTCGGCAAGGGAGACGCACGGCGGTGGAATTCACTCTTGCGTTCCGTAAACTAGCAGCACAAACAGTGAGGATGAAGGACACATTAAAGACTCTGTTCTGTCAAGCCTCAACGATGAACTTCAGTCTGAGCTTGCCACGATGAGGATAAAATTTAGACCAATTCATCGACCTGGCCATTCGCCTTAACAACCTCATTCGATCCCTTCGAGGACAACGGAGTGGTGGTAACCCCACTCTCTCTAATCCCTTCATCAGCGGCGACGAACCCATGCAAATCGGCCACACACACCTTTCCGCAGAGGAGCGGAAACGCCGCATACAACTCCACTTGTGCCTCTATTGTGGTCTCTCTGGACATCTTAGAATCGAGTGTCCAACCCAACCTCCACAATCACAACCGCGCAAGGTGACTTTACTCATTTCCACTTTCTCACAGTAACTGCCTTGATCTTCCTGTCACTCAAACTAAAGTAATTACAACCTAGGCATTGATAGATTCAGGAGCTGCAGGCATCTTCATTGATGAAGGTCTGGTCCGCCAGTATGAAATACCTCTAACCCCATGCAACTTTCCTCTGGCAGTGGCAGTGCTAGATGGGCGACCCCTTGGGTACCGGACAAGTGCAATTCACTACCATCGAACTTCTCCTACAAGTGGGCATCCTTCACACAGAATCCATCCGGCTGTATGTCATCCACTCACCACATAACCCGATTATCCTGGGTTTCCCCTGGCTGCAAGAACACAACCCTGCAAATTTCCAGGCAAGACAAGCAGATCACGTCATGTACAGCACCCCTGATCACGCACCAGAGATCCCTCCAGAGTATGCAGACCTCATGGAAGCATTCAGCAAAGCCAAGGCATCACAACCACCCCATCACAGCAGCGACTGTGCCATTGAACTTCTACCCAATACCGTGCCACCTAGGGGTCACATCTTTCCGCAGTCAGAGCCCGAGGAGCAGGCCATGAGGACGTACATCAGAGAGGAACTGGCCAAGGGGTTCATCTGACCTTCTACATCACCTGCTGCTGCTGGTTTCTTCTTTGTGGGAAAGAAGGAAGGAGGCCTTCGTCCTTGTATCGATTATCGAAGTCTAAATTACATCACTGTCAAATTCAGATATCCTCTTCCGCTGGTGCCAGCAGCCCTAGAACAGCTTCGAACGACCAGAATATTTACCAAGCTTGATATTAATTCTGCCTATAACCTCATCCGCATCCGGGAGGGTGATGAATGGAAGACGGCGTTCTCCACCAACAACAGGCACTACGAATATCTTGTCATGCCCTTCGGCCTGTCCAACAGTCCAGTGTTCCAGTCGTTCATCAATGACATCTTCCGAGACCTGCTGAACCAAAGTCTGGTAGTATACATCGACGACATACTCATTTATTCAAACACCATGGAGGAACACATCCAACACGTACGCATTGACCATCAGTTAAACGCCAAGGCAGAGAAATGTGAGTTCCACCAATCTTCAGTTGCATTTCTTGGATATGTCATCAGTCCAGAGGTAGTGGCAAAGGACGAGAAGAAGGTCCGGGCAGTCGTGGAGTGGCCTCCACCTATCATGTTGAAAGAACTACAGAGATTTCTGGGGTTTGCTAACTTCTACTGGCGGTTTATTAGGAACTTCAGCTTGGTCGCAGCGCCACTTACCACCATGACCAGAAGGGGGAGCAACAAGCTAAAATGGTCCGTCGAAGCCTTGCAAGCATTTAAAGACCTAAAGGACAGATTCACGTCAGCGTCCATCCTGCATCACCCTGACCCTCAGATGCCCTTCCTGGTGGAAGTGGATGCTTCTAACACAGGGATTGGGGTTATTCTCTCACAACGGCAAGGTAACCCACCTAAGTTATTCCCCTGTGCCTTCTCCAGGAAACTTTCACCTACAGAACAGAGCTATGATTTGTATCGTCGACTAATTCTGATATGGTAAATGCATGTAAGCATGAAGTATACGCCTATTTTAAACATAGGACGCATGTTTCTCTACCTTCTAAGGTAATCTCTTCCTAGTTAGTTCTATATGACATCCAAATTGAGTGTACTGTCCAGAAGACAACATCAGAGAGGAACACAGAGACGGACGACAGGGAGAGAGACAGAGGGAGGATGGAGAAGGGAGAGGGTAGAGGAATGGAGAAACATATACAGCTGGCATGAAACAATAACTTAACAATAACAATGTCTCTATGTCTGACATTACAAAAATAATAAATTAAGAGATCTCTTGGCAAATGACTGTTATCCGGTCCTGTGATTCAACTATAAAGGGGACAAAGCTTAATTTTCAGATCAACATTGGAACGTTCTTAAGAACGTTCCATACATATGGGCAATTTAGCTGTAGAAAGTGGTTGTCACTGAACCCAGAACAGGATTAAGCACTAAAAGGTGAAATGACAACCGAATTTAGCTGCAGTGACAAGACAAGAACTGAACTTTGTTCTCAAGACAAGAGTTTTGTTCATAAATATCAAGATAGAGCTGTTGTAGGCCTATAGTCTATTAAATGTTGAAATTTGATGCATTCATTACAATTTATGTTGGTCAAAACAATGGTTTGATATTTATAATTTACAGTAGCCTATAATTTTGCTGAAATATAATTCTCTAGGCTCTCTAATGGCGGATTGCCACAGTTACCAACAACAAAAAAAAGATCAACATGCGTTCAATATCAGTTTATTTTCTATACAGAAGGTGACAAATATCCACAGTCTCTTCTATATTTATGACCACATTAAAAAGTATAAGTAGTATTGCATTAAAATCTATATTTTTTATAAATGAGTGTTATTGTCATTGTATGGAGCTGCACTTACTGTTGTTAGATGAATTGCAGATGAAAGTCAGGCTGTCACTACATCCCCCATCTTCCCATCGTCCATTTCTCATAAAAGCACACTCGTCTCTGCCATCAGGTTGTCCAGGTCCCCAGTTCAGATAGAGCGCAGGATCACCTGAAGACCACTGCCATTTATTAACACCCGTCTTCTGCAGCCCAATCCAGACATACGGACCTCCTCCATCAGTCACACTCTTCTTCAGCTCGTTCATGTCGTTCATGTTGTCAGCGGTGGCCAGATCTGTGTAAGTCTCTCTGCAGTATCTCTGAGCTTCAGTCCAGTTCTTCTTCTCGTTTATAAAGTGATACTGACGCTGAACACATTCAGATACGGAGCAGAGAGCTGTGAAAGAGAGGGTTTGATTTAATGCTTTTCATAACAGGGTCAAACCTGATGAAACTATAAACCATAAATAAAACCACAAACACACTCACCAATGAGAAGAAGAACGAAATATAGAGTTTGGTCCATTTCTGAGGAAGAAACACATTGAAAAACTCAGACATCAAACATTCCCTGATTCATTTTGGAGTAAAATATGACAGTTTCTTAACAGCAGCATTAATGAAACACACAATCATTCAGACAATATTAGCATCTCAAAGTCTAATTGTGTTTGAAGAATGAACATGTGAGTTGTTCTTACTTTAGAGGTCGTGTGTTTCTGTCCTGAGTCTGATGTTTCTGTCTGCAGCTTTAAACTACGTGATTATTATATCTGCTCTCATCCCTCATCCAGCGCCTCACATCATTTGTTTATTTCTCTAGAAAGCCCCATGTCATATTTCACTTCCTCTATATTTGTGTATTTGTCCAACTCTTTACCCTTATTTGCATATTGACGTCTGTGTCAGTATCAGTCAATATGAATATGGACCTTAAACAAGAACAAATGTACATATTAACATTAATTAACGTTCACAACTAAACAGTTTCTCTGTTACTGCTGGACTGTATGACTCGTGTTAAATCCCTGTTCAATATGACTTCTATGTTTGTATTTCAGTCAGGACTACTTTTGTTAAATGTATATTTATTATAATGATAATACAGATCGTGTTGGTGGTTATGGTTATTTTCTGGGCAAACTCCACACACCTGTCCATACAGTGATCCCAGATAGCAAGCAATCATTGAAGCAATGTTGTTATTTTATTTTAATAAACTGAGCAAATAGCTAGAATAATATTTTTGAGTGTGGTAAGGAAGAGACCAGACACTGAACTAAGGCTGAGTGGATGTTTATATGGGAGGCCTTGGGTGACTGGCAACGAGTGAGAGGAGTAGAGGGATCTGGAGCTGAAGGTGTTGCTGAATTCGTGACAGTAACCAGTTTCCTGTAACCAGTGGTTCACAGCTGGAACGTCGGCCGGCTCATCTGCTTTTTATGTGAGTTTTCTTCAATAAAACATCTAAACCTCTGTTAATTCTCAGTAAGAGCTTCTGTAGACGAATGGCAGAAATAAAGTCATTCTAGTTCAATTTTTTTGTTTTGTTTTTTTGTAGTGTTTATTCTAACCAAAACGCAACGTCTGCCCAACGTTGGAGCTTGATGTCAAACAAACGTTGGATTTGGACCCGACTTTCATTTTAAACCAAAATCCAACATCTGAGCGAGTCTACATCCTGTGCCTGCTGGGATAGTTTGACGATGGATGGAAAATGGAGTCCCAGGAGAACCGGAGGACGGACGCTGACGACTGATGACAGAAGACAGCCATCACTGGTAAGTAGTACAGGTAGGTAATTCAGGTAAGAAGTCAGGCTTGTCAGCGTATGCAACGACTAGAGACCAGACAAATGTGCTGTGGATGGTGACTGGTGATGTAGGGTGAGAGCACGAGTGTAATTGCTGGCAGGTGTGGGTGACGGTGGACTGTGTGCAGGTGGAGAGCAGGGAGGATTCTGGGAAGTGTCCTCTGGGAAGTGTCCTGGTGGTTATGGTTATTTTCTGGGCAAACTCCTGGGAAGTTGCTTTCCTGTAGCTCAAACAATAAGAGCATGGCGCTAGCAACGCCAAGGTCATGGGTTCGATTCCCAGGGAAAGCAAGAACTGACCAAATTGTAAAAATGTGTACCTTGAATGCAATGTAAGTCGCTTTGGATAAAAGCGTCTGCCAAATGCATAAATGAAAAATGTAAATAAAGCCACTCATACCAGCCTCCTACATTTCTGCCGCGGCCTCAGAAGACGCATTAGTCCAGCGCGGCGGCTACATATTGTCATTTTTTAAATAAGAAAACATCTGTATTGCAAACCCCTCCGTGTTGCAGTTGCTGTAGTTTGCCATAGTTGTGTCATTGCCATAGAAACCGATGCAGATATTCCGGAAAACTAAAGAACACCATGGAAAACACACAAATCAGATCCGAACAGTTGCTCCCTCGTCTCAAGAAATATCTGTGTACACACGAGAGCACTGAAACCGTCTCAAAACGATGTAGTATACATGCCAGGCCAGTGTGTGGCGCTGTAATTCTGCCACAGAAATACACTAAAACAGAGAAGAAGAGTTGTGGCTAGAAGGGGTACAGCAATGCTAGGAAGTGAGGCAAAACCTCACAATAAAATAATAAATTAATTTGCTACTTACCAGATTTATTAATGCCTACACCATCCCCAACCCTAAACCTACCCTTACAATAATGCAAATACAGTAATTAAATGACGCAATATTGATGTGCGCGTGCCCAGTGGCCGTAGCTGTATCCCTTCTAGTCTTTCCCGCACAGGATATGGTGTGATGACATCACCGTTTCACAAAATATACGGATTGGCTGTACACACGAAAACCGAGACTTACCGAGATTTATCCGCTCTGGGACCCGGTTTCATGCTCCCAAAATGCCGGATCCGTGTGGACGAAACGCAGATACGATACAAAATGTTTACGTATACAGCTAAACGCATCTGTGAACGTGGCCTTTTTATCTGGTGTGAGTCGAACAAGCCACTAATGAGCGGACTGATGAGGGTTGAGTTCATTAGTGAAGACGGGTGATACTGGTCACTGAGAGCCTTTGAAAACCCTCCGCTTGAGGCTCCAGACAAAGAGACTGAAATGTGTGTGAGATAAAGGAATGAGTTTGATTGAGAGAGTTTGTGTGTTGAGAGGAGGGTTTGAGGAATTAAAAAAAGACAAGATGAACAGAAAGGAGAGATGTTTCCTTGTCACCACCCCTGGTGTTATTTATTATAATGGACAAGACCACGGCAGACGTTCAGAGATGAAGACATTAAAGTGCTCATATCGTGCATTCAGTTCATTTATGATGTTAGTAAAGGTTGTTGGACTCTCATTATCCACTGAAATAATAACTTCATCTTCTGCTTCAGAATAAACGTGTCTGTATTTCCTCTGAATTCTTGATTGTGATTGGCTGGAATGCAGACATTAAAACATTGTTATTTTTTTTTTTATTAATCTCTCTGTGTAAATTCTGATTTTGTTCTGTGTACTGTTTCTTGTTTATATTATATAAATATATGTTTGCATGTAACACATCCTCATCACTCATTTGTTTATGTCACTCCACATTTAGACATTCAGGATGGACAATATTTACATCTCTGACGTGAAACAGAAGGAGAAAAAGATGCAATCAAACTAAGTCTGATCCTGAGATCAAAAGGCAACTTTTTAACCCCTTTAATAAGCCATTTCAAAACTTTATCTTTTTAGACATGCCGTCTAAACACACAAGAAATGAACTTCATTCAACGAGTCTAAGAGTCAAAAGCTGAGGAGGGATAACAATAAAAAGGAGGGTTAAGCATATCTTTTCTAAAACGTTCAAAGTTTACGTGTGTGTGGTGATTTATGGTCACTTTATAAGTGTCCGAATAAAAGTTGGTTTTCTCCTAATAATGAACATATGACATAATTTCTTCTGTATAAATACTATACCAATTACATCCATAACTCTCTATCATATTTTGGAAATTAAATATCAGAAAATAAAATTAAAATCAATGATTGTTTTTTTTTTAGAATTCATCTCTTTGTGTAAATTCTTATTTTGTTCTGTGTACTGTTTGCAGACTGTCTGTTTCTTGTTTATACGATATGAATATGTTTGCATGTAACACATCCTCATCACTCATTTGTTTATGTCACTCCACATTTAGACGTTCAGGATGGACAATATTTACATCTCTGACGTGAAACAGGAGAAACCGTGTGTTATTGTTCTAGTCATATTTCATTATATATCATTTCATTCAGTCTTATTAATCTGTTAGTTTTGTAACAGTAACAACAGGTAAGTTACACCATAACTGTGTCCCAGTTCAGAGCTTCATCATTCGAAGTCTTTGAAGGTCAAAGCAAATGTTCTAGCCTACGGCGGATTCACTGTTTGCGTCACCAGCTGTTCCCGCCCACCGCTCCTGTCGCCTAGCAACTGTGTGACAGATGACATCAGGACACAGCAGAGACGTTTCTGACAGACTTTGAAATACAAAGATGGAGCCAGAAATGTCTATTTTTTTTAAAAAGTGAGTGCCATCAGGTCATTATCTCAAGACAATAGACAGTTAAAAGAAGTCTGGCTAAACTGTGCAATGTTAATTTGATCTAATTAGCAACAAATAGTCGACTTAGATTATTTCTCAAATACAAATTTGTATTTAACTGTGATTATTTTGTTTCCGATTTAAAATTATCAGTGGTGTAACACCTCATTCACAGCACATTTGCAGCCTTTTCCCCTTTTTTGGCCTGCAAGGGAGTTTTGGTTAAACCCCAGCAGTCACTGGACGGGATCGGGCATTGGGCAGACGTCATATTTTGGTTAAATGAAAATCAAGTTGATGTCAAGCTCCACTCTTAGAATAAACACCACATAAATAAAAATGAATCAGACCGCTATATCTTTATATCCAGCATCATCTGATCACATTTCTCCTGCTATTCTTGCCATAACAAACACAATTACAGCAGCCAAAGAAAAACTAATGTCAAAAAGTCGTCAAACTACCCAACTAAAGGACCATTTAGTGGTGATCTCAAACCAAACTACTATTTGCAAAAAAAAAAAAACTGCAACATTTAAACCTCTGTTAATTCTCAATAACTTCTATAGACGTCTGACAGAAATAGTCAATCTGGGGGCGGGAACATGTGTGATGTAGTCATGCACACTTACTACACTGTCTCATTCCAGCATTTAATCACTGAGGAGGACACTAGCCTACAACTAGTCTCGTGGGATGCAGCTTTCCGCTTGAGAAACACCCGCGGTGACTAGGGTTGAGACATGGGGTGATAACATTGTTTCACAAAATATATGGATTGGCTGACACAAAAATGCAATAGATCTGTCATGATAGTGTGAAGGAGGCCAGCTAGTGAGAGCTGTGCAGGTAAATCTCACTCCCCTCATGTCAAGAGACGCTCTAGTGCCTTACACTCGAAGTTGCAGTTGCTCGAAGTTGTCCGGCTCCCATGTGGAAAGACCCGGGTTCAAGCTCCGCTTAGACCTGCTCGGGTAGATTACAACAGCAACAGTTACTCACAGTCAATGTGTCTTTAGTGATTTTGCCTTCAAAAAAAGTACGGTTTTACTGCAATGTTTTATTTTGGGATGAATTGAGAGTTTTTAAATTGGGCTTATTCAAGTCCTCTTTTATTTTTTTGAGTTATTTTTATCCATTCCACATCTCCACATATGTGTGTTGTAGCAAGGTGGTGAATGAAGATACTTAGGTTACTTAATTTATCCATTTGTTTTATCAGAGTAACAGCTCACTACCAGTTACAAAAGACACTGTAACAGTATGTCAGGCAATTCTAGTTGCATTTTCATCAATTCATTTCTTAAATTATCCCTTGACTATGTTCTGGCCTGCCATCTAGTGGCGTTTTTTTTTTATTTTTTTATGCCAAACTTACTTGCCGACCCCTGCTCCACGATCAAATGAACTTTTCTGTGTATGTCCTTGATGTCTTTATCTGCATTTCTGTACAGTTGTGGTCTCAACAGCTGTGCTGATGTAGGCAATTTTGTTTTCAGTCTTCGACCCAGGACTCGTGGTGGTATGTCCAAACGCCCAGTCTTTTGCAAATGCTTTAAATTCTGCACTTGAAAATTGTGGACCATTATCAGACACCACTTCATCCGGGATCCCATGTCTCGCAAAGATGGATTTAAGAGCGGTCACCACCTGTTTGCTTGTTGTCTGTGTGAGTTTAGCAATCTCCGGAAACTTTGAAAAGTAATCTACACACAGTAGATATTCACCTCTGTCAAAGTGGAACAAGTCTACTCCTACTTTCGCCCATGCTCTGTCTGGTATGTCATGGCAGATGAGTGGCTCTTGGTGCTACTCTGTCTGAAAGTATTACAGATAGCACACTTCAACACGATCTCTTGCCGTCTCTTTGCATTTTACAATACCCAGATGTGATTCATGAACTCTTTTTAGCATGTCTGCTCTCAAGCTTTGTGGATCTACAATTCTCCAGTTCTTGAAGAGTAACCCATGGGAACAGGTAAGTTCTTCTCTGTGAGTCCAGTACTTTCTTATGTCTGCAAGCCATCCTGACTGAACGACTTCCATGCATTTTTGCAACTCTTCATCTTCTGCTGTTTCTGTTCTGAATGTATTCTGCTTTTCCTTTGAGATTGGCAGACAAACTGACAAAGTATGAACTTGTAACTCATCTTCCTGGGGGGTTATGTGACAAACCCGGGTAAGTTTAAGAGTAAGTTAGCGGATAACCTCAACTTTCGCGGTAACTTTCAGGGTATGCAAGTAGCCATAGCAACTCACTCTCTGAACATAGCCTGCTCCGGAGCAGCTCATAATCCAGGGTTAGTTTGCTTAAGAGGTGTTTCAGATGTGTTTTATATAATTGATTCAACACATTCAATCAAAGGAAAAACTGGAGGGAGAACTCATTTGCAGGTTAGATGAGTTATTAGAATAAAACAAACATAATAACAGAACCAAAACCCACTAGGGGGAAAACATAAAACTAGAAATACACAAAGCCAACTGAAAACATACCGAACAGGAGATGTTAGACAGCGAACCACAAACAGACTGCAGCATACAAGGAGATATAAAGGGTAACTAATCAAAAGGGGACAGGTGGGAAAAATCAAACACTAATCAGGTAACAAGGGGGAGGGATCAGACAGAGACACGAGCATATGACCCAAAATAACAAAACACCACACATGCTACACGAGACAGCACAGGCATGTGACAATAATTAATATAGTTAAATTAACATAACTAAATGTGTTAAATAGTTACAGTTATAGTATACAATATTATATATTAATTGTAAAGCACTATTATAACAAGGTACTGTTTAAATGTTAATTCAATTAAAATATATTTATTATTTATTTTATTGTCATCTCACACATGGATCTGCATTCAATTAATTAGCATCTTATTAAATTAAGAGATTGATTGCACAACCACCAAATAGGTGGCAATGTGCACTAAGTAGGTTATGTAAATTGCCATTAAACAAAAGAAGGAAGTAGAATGGCACCACTGATCTATATAGAGAATCAGAGTATGTTAACCATGAACACACAAGTCATTTATATAGATCAGTGAATGGCATGCTTTTTCTTAGTGTCTGTTTGCATGGTGAATCATTGATTCGTCGCTCTGTTGAGAATGTCTTGTGTGTTCACGGTTAGCATACTCTGAGTTGTCTGAGCTTACTCCCGGACGCGTTTCTGGAACCAGCATACCTCGAGTAAGCAAGGTTTGGGTTAATCAAGCGAGAGTTTATGTGATATGTGACGGTAGGTTAACCTTGCTTTCTGGAATACCCCCCAGGAGTGGTTACGTTTGTTCTTGTAGGTAGGCTCGACTCCTTTCTAGGCTTGTATCTGACACGTAATTCATAGAGCTAAAATCTCATCGGTATTCTCTGGAGTCTTGGAGGAGCTTTTTGTTTGAGTTTCCAAGGGCTTATTATTTATTCCACTTGTACTGTTTTTACCATAGACATACTGATGGAACTTCTCGCAGCCAGCCAAGAGCTCTTTTTCTATTTGAGCCGAAGGCCACCGGATGTCCTTCTTGCAGCAACACCGCTCCCATACCTTCAGCGCTTGCGTCCACTGACAGCATTATCTCTTTGTTGACATCAAAGTACTTTAACACTGGGGCGTTGCTCACAAGTGACTTCAGTCTTTCTGTTGTTCTGACTCCCAATGCCATGCTACATCTCCCTCTAGCAGTTTCCTCGACGGAGTATTGATGTTTGACATGTTTGGAGCGAACTTGGACAGAAACTGAAGCAGGCCTAAGAACCTCATTAGTGCAGCTTTGTCTTCTGGCTCTGGCATGTTCTGTATTGCTCTGACTTTCTCTTTGTCTGGCTTCAACCCTTCTGCAGTCAGAATGTGTCCAACATAGATGACTTCGGTCATCCTGATCTTGCAACTTGAGATTGATGTTTCTGATTCTGTCTAAAAGTTGTCTTAGTCACTTGTCGTGTTGTTCCATGTCTTCGCCCCACACCAGAATATCATCCACTATGTTTTTCGACTCCATCTAAGCCTTCTAGTCTTTGTGCAATGCATTTTTGAAACACTTCCGGAGCTGACACTATGCCAAATGGAAATCTCAAAAATCAGTATCTCCCAAAAGGAGTGTTAAAAGTACATCGTTTGGAGCTCTCTTCATCAAGCTGTACTTGCCAGAACTCATGATTGGCAATAAGCACTGAGAATACTTCGGTATCTCAGCTGCTATTTCTTCAGTTGAGTGCAATGGGTCGTGTTCTTTCTTTATGGCTTTGTCAAGATCTTGTGGATCGATGGCTTCACTACCATAACCATACTATTAACCCAATCAGTGGGCTCGGTTTGCTTCACTATAACTCCAAGATCTTCCATTCGTGTCAGTTCCATTTTGACCTTTTCCTTTAATGCTATGGGCACTTTCCGTGGTGCGTGAATGACTGGAGCAACATCTGGGTTGAGCTGTATATGGTACACATCCTAAAGCTGTATTGGTATTCACTCAGAATGTCAGTTTGGTCTTTATTCTCTACTTTGTACACTCTTTCAATCAGTCCAAGTTTTGAGCATGCTTCTCTTCCCAGAATTGCTGGTGAATATTCATCTACAACTTGGAATTCTAGATCAAACTCAGTGTCTTTGCGAACACATTTAAGCCTTACTTTACCCTTTGTCTCCATCGTGTGGCCAGAATGTGTAACTAACGAGCAGTTTGACTTCTTCAGAGGTGTTTTCTTGTTAGAGGTCTTTAAAGGACAACACGTTGCACTCTTCTCCTGTTTCTAGCTTAAAGGTAAGTATGCAGTCGTTTATTCTGAATTCTTGAGTCCATTTCTTGTTTTTCACTTTCCATGGTAGGGCTGATCATTTGTGTCAGCCAGCTGCTAGCTGTTTGCTCACTTTGTTCAATTTCGATGGTACCTATAAACAATTCAGCATCATCTTGTTGTTCTATCTCATGGATTTCTTTCTCCAATCTTCTAGGGTTGCCTTTTTGTTTTGGTGTTTTGCACATGCGGCTGAAATGGTTCTTCCGCGAGCACTCATTACAAATTCTGCCGTATGCTGGACACTTCCTTGGCTGCTGTACATAACCACATCTCGTGCACTCTTCCTTCTCTTTCCCCGTGTGTTTGAAATTCGCCTGTCTTACAGTTGACTTTGTTTTCGTGATTTTGTTCACAGCCACTTCTGCTTCTTCATGCAGCACTTTCATATGGCTTTGTGTTATTTCGTTGGCACGACAGATATCTACAGTCTTTGCTAGGTTCAAATCTGTTTCTTTGAGAAGCCTAGCTCTCACGGTGTCATTGTTAACACCACAGACAACGCAATCTTTTATCAAGTTATCATTAATGTTCCAAATTCACAGTCTTTCGCCTTATTCTTCAAATCAGTCACGTATGCATCAATGGTTTCGTTCGGTCCCTATGCTCTCGTGAAAAACATATGCCTCAGATACGTAATATTTTTCTTGGCTCACAGTACTCTTTAAACTTCTCTTTGAGCTCTTAAACATCATCCACATCATCATCAAAGTCCATGGTATAATTCCTTTATGGCATCATCTCCAGCCACGTGAAGAAATGTCGCACATTTCACCTTGTCACTCTTCTCTGCAGTGACAGTCGCAATGAGATACAGGTCAAACTTTTAAATCCACGTTCGCCAGTTTTCCACCAGATTTCCTTCAAAATCCAAACTGTTAGAAGGCTTCAATTGCTCCATAGTTTTCTTCTGACACCATATGATGTTTATTGGATGCAAGTTTGAATTCACAGAGACACTGCTTTCACGCGACTTGCTGTTTTTCTGATTTTTTTTTCATTCTCCTCTTTTACAGGTTACAACCCAACACAACTTTAGACTGAGAGCGCCATCCTCAGGTAAGGAAAAATAACAAAATTAGCATACATCACACTTGCACAGATGCTTGTCTTCACTGGAGCAGAGATATGGTTCCATGCAGAGGACCAACTGAAGAGATGGTTACTCCAACAAGTACTCAATTTAAAATCAATTGAATTAATTGTTTTACAAAATGTTTTACTATTTTGAAACACCACACACTGGTGACCCCTGATGGTCAAAACAGTGTAATACAACAAAAAACCTCTGCCAAACATGCATAAAAACACCTTTTACTAACCCATTGCAAACGTTTTATTGAAAGTATAATCTAATCAGATGTGACTAATACCAATAAATATTAAGTGTCTGTATAATATGCATTCTTTTATACTTATTTAGGGCTTGTTTTGTTTGTTCATGGGTCAGCTAAACAGAGAGTATTACTATTATTCCTTGCAATTATACAAATACCTCATTAAAACGTCTACAAAATATATAACTCATTAGAGATTAGGTAATAGAAACTTATGACATATACAAAAGACTGTGAGTTCGGTGATCTGCACGGTGATCTGCAGAACTGTATGTGGCATAACAGACGATCAGTTAAGAGGCAGACCTCTCACTTGATAAAGCCATTGACATCTGTAGGGCCAGTGAGGTCACATCAAGTCAGATGAAAGTGCTGAACAATGGGATGGAGGTATACACAATCTAGTCAATGCAGTGAAGCCAAAGAAACGAGATGGTAAATCGGACCAGAGTGTGCTGAACAAAGGGAATGCAGCAAATGTGGCAACAAGCATGAACATAGAAATTGTCCTGCCTTTGGGAAAACATGTAAAAACTGTCACTTTGCCAAAATGTTCATTACTAAGAGCCATAATGAGAAAAAGGATGCATGCAATTGAACAGAGTGAAGATGTGTTGGGACAGTACAACAAGAGCAGGTCAACAACAAAATATATTCACTTTCAAAATGCATATGAAAATAATTCTCAAGATAAACAAGAGAAATGTCACAGTTAAACTTACTCTGGTGCTGAATGCAAGGATTTGTCTGAAGGCTGCAAAAGCTTGAAGGCTACACATCACAGGAGGGTTACAAAAATCATGCTGGTTGCTTACTCAGGCCACAAGATGGAGCCATTAGGCAAGATGAGCTCACCTGTGAGTACAAGGGACAAAAGTACAAGGCTGCAGGAAACATAAGTTGTAGAGAGTCAGCATCAAAGTGAAGTTGAATACCTAATTTATGCATCAAATCTCTACCCAAAAGGCAGAATGGAGAATCAGGTATAATTGCCAAAGCATGCATTTTAAACAATGATGGGATATCATTAGAAGTAGCCGGAACTGTTGGTGTCATTTCGCTTTTTATAGGTACACCGTTGATTCCACATGTTTTCCTGTAATCGAGCCTTCACAGACAAGTGAAGATACAGATGAGATGGTTGCACCACTGTCAATGAGAAAGACATAGGGTTTATGGTCAACATTTAACTCAATAAATGGCAAAACGGTTGACACATTCGGATAACTTAAAGAAATCAAAAATGATCAAAAGAAGGATTAGTTGAACTGGAGCTGAGTCATTGTGGCCAAGAAATGGGATAGACTGGATTTTGTTTGTCAGTCTTTGGAGCAGGGGGCGCTATTGGCCTTTGCTTAGTGCCACCAGAGCCCTTTTTTCTCTGCCTTTCTGACCTCTGTTTCAAGTCCCACTCTTTTTTCCTACAGTCTCTTTGGAAATGGCCCGGTTTGCCACAATAAAAACAGCATCTCACATTTCCAGACTGTTGCGGGCCATGATTCACAGCAGCATGAAGCACTGCAGGAGTCTTGCCCCGGGAGACATCAAAGGCTCCAGCGGAGGAAAGCTCACGCAAGCGTCGTCCCAATTCATCAACAGAAATTGTAGTAATATTTGGAGTAGTTATGCGAATTAACTATCTTTGTGTCTTTGTTCATATTATTTAGGAACGTAGGGTACAACGGGGCTAAAGGGGCCGTGGGGTAAAAGGTGCCTTTAATTTGATTTTCTTCCAAACCACTAGATGGCATAAAAACCCGAATGTAGCGCTTGCCCTTACACGCGGCTTTCATTTGCATGTGGATTTGCAGCCGATTTGTGATGCATTCGCTGGTAAGTTGATCTAAAATGTGTTTAAAAATGTTTTTGTATCTAATTAGAATCGTCAAAATGACGAAATATATCTAAAGAGTAGCATCTCTTCTTTTATTTTTAGTGTTTTTTGTGGCAGTTAAGTACAGGTTTTCTCATTAAATATAAAATAAGTAAAAGTATGGTATTTGGGGGAAAAGCGCACCTATTTGGGGGCTAAAGGCCCACCCTGTGCGTTTAGCCCCATGTCAACGCTTTAGCTGGTCAGAATAGGCATAATTGAAGTGAACTCTCCTGACTGAATTATGTATTTGTTAACGACGTACTGTTCAGATACCACTTTTTGATTTAAATATATTGGCTTTTCCATTAAATGGCATCTAGTAAGTTTTTTAATATTTGAATGGCTATCTAAGATTTTCATTTATAGACATGGTTCGATTCAAATGGTAATAAATATCATGCATTGAATTAATGAGTGTTTGCCTTAAAGATCACATTATATTTAATGAAATTCTTCTGTTATAGTGTGCCATATTTAAGTTATAGCCTATATGTAAAAAATATATATATACTATGGTAGTAACGTTACCATGATACTGTACATCTTCAAAATACCATGATAGTAGCCCATTGGAGATCTCATTTGAGCAGTGTAAGAAACTTTCAGAATCTTTTTTATTCTTTATTTTAAAGAATTAGCCTATATTTTAATGACAGTATTTGCTGATACCAATTTACCTCTGGTTTACTGTAGCCAAATATCAATAAATAGTTTACATGATCAATCTAGAATGAAAGGTTAAACTTGAAATCTAACTTCAGATATTGTAACTCTGTCTGAAATTTGGATATGAGAATTTTATGAACTTAAACCTTCTTGCATTTGCAGATGCGAACATATCAAAGGAAAACAGCCCGAGCGGTTTATGGTTCAGAGGTTTTAAGACAAGCATTGAAAATGGGCAATCACTTCGAGGAGCATCTCACACATTCAACATACCTCGTAAGACATTATACCGTCACACTAAGAGAAGGAGAAGTAAGTATGGGGAAGTCTTTTAAAAGCATATGAAGATGAACTGACTCTACATATTCAGGAGATGGAAAAAGCTTTGTTTGGTTTAACCCCATTGGATGTTCGGAAGTTGGCCTTTGACTTTGCTGAGCACATCAGTCTTGATCACCCCTTTAATAAAACAGCAAAGCTGGCTGGTCGAGATTGGTTTGCTTCCTTTATGAAACGTCACCCTCAACTTTCAATAAGAGAAGCTTGACCTACAAGCCTGTCACGAGCTGTAGGCTTCAATAGAGTAAAGGTCAATGAGTTCTTTGATGCCTATGAGTGGTGTCATGGACAGGCAAGTGGTATAACACCAGGATGCATACGGAACATGGATGAAACTGGCTTTCAAAGTGTTCAACAACCTCATCCCATTGTGGCAACAAAGGGAGCCAGACAAGTTGGAAGAATCACTAGTGCCGAGCGGGGTATAAATGTGACAGCTATTTGTGCTATGAGTGCTGCTGGCCAGACTGTTCCACCCATGTTTATTTTTCCGAGGAAGAGACTCAGTGATCAACTCGTGCTCCTGCAGGTTCATGTTGATGCTAAGCTCTTCATTTAGTGGCTCAATCATTTCTGTGATTATGTGGGATGCACTCCTGAGAGGCCCCACATATTGATTTTAGATGGTCACCACTCGCATAAGACACTGGAATCGGTCACACTTGCTCGAGTCATCATGATTACATTAGCCCCACACACAAGTCACAAAATGCAGCCTCTTGATCCAGCATTTTTCAGAAGTTTGAAGTTTTACTACAACAGGGCAGCAGACACTTGGATGGGGTTAAACCCCGGCAAAAGGATTTCTATCTATCAGATGGCTGGACTGTTTGCACAGGCTTATTATAAATCTGCAAATGTGGAGAAGGGAGTTGAAGGGTGCCGAACGTGTGGCATCTGGCCCTTCACTCGAGAGATATTTACAGACCAGGACTTTGCAGCAGCACAGCTTACAGATGAGCCTCCCCCTGACTGCCAGACAGACAACAGAGGTATTCTACAATATAGGACTACATTGAAGAACTACTGTAATGCATATGCCACAAGCATTTTTGTCAATTTGAAATCCTTGCAGGATGGTATGGAGAAATATTGCTCCATCCTCGTGTGATTAAAACTAAATCAAAATCATTAAAAATACTCTCACCTTTATAGATACTCCCCCATCGTCCTTTGCTGGTGCGTCCACCTCTGTTGTCAGAATCTATTTTCTTTCTTTCTTTTTTATTGTTGAGCTTTTTCTATTAGAAGAATAGAATAATATTGTACCTACTCATACCTACTTCTAATTTGTGAATACTTGTTTTGTCAGTTGCTGCTCTCATCGTCCAAAATTGCAACAGCAGAGACCACGAAAGAGGAAAGCGGAGTCTGCCACTGTCCTAACATCTTCTCCTTTTAAAAGCATATTAGAGGCAAAAGTACAGGCAAACAACAAACGTCAAGAAAAAATGCCAATAAAAAGACCCAATCTTAGTAAAGAAAAAACACCAAAAGCGTGTTTGTCTGGCAGATGAGAAAGATGCTGAATGTCTCTACTGCAATGAATGGTTTTCATTAAGTGTGTGAAAAGTGGGCCCACACTGATGTTCAAATCATAGTGGAGATAGGTTTAGTGAAATATGCCTAAACTAACCATTACTGGTTTAAAATGCCTGATATTTTACCTGAAATTATTTATTTATTTATTTATTTTTTGCTACATGCTGCTAAATACTACAAAAATATATGCGGATCTGTTGTATTTATTAAAGTAAAAATAAACACAAAATGTTATAACCTTTGGAGAAGTGGTTATTTTGAAGAAGTTTTATTCAAAATGGCGCCGCTGTGTTTGGTCGCCGTTCAGGTCGCTCCGCGAAGACTGTGCTTTTATTTACTATTTTACTTTCTTTTACTCTCAGTTTTTACAAACTTATCATCTGCATTGATCTACTACGACAGCAAAACTCTTTTGGACATTGGTTACCTCTACACTGGACTGTTTCAGGACACTTTCGCCGATCCTCTGTGGCCATCTGAGATCCTTCGGAACGCCGAGTTGAACAATGGACAGAGCCAGCGGCGTAGAACAAAGAAACACCGTGGGAAACGCGCTGGTATCCGTAACAGACTGAGGAAAAGGGCATTCAGACCTCCTCTCCCGAGCATTCTTCTAGCAAATGTTCAATCCTTGGATAATAAGATGGACGATCTTAGAGCCAGGATAAGTTTTCAACGGGACATGAGAGACTGTAATATCTACTGTTTGTCCGAAACATGGCTCACGCCCGCGGTCCCGGACACAGCTGTGACGCCGTCGGAGAACTTCTCTGTTTTTCGGATGGACAGAACAGCCGAGGCCGGTAAATCCAAAGGCGGTGGAGTGTGTTTCATGATCAACAAGAAATGGTGCGATCCCAGGAACATCACCATTCTCTCGCGGTCCTGCTCGCCTCATCTGGAACATTTAACAATCATCTGCCGTCCATTCTATCTGCCGAGGGAGTTCTCTGCTGTTGTCGCAACCGCCGTTTACATCCCACCGCAGGCAGACACAGCGCTGGCTTTATCTGGCCTTCATGATGTTGCCAGCGGCGTCATAAACCAACATCCCGACGCGGCATTCATTGTCGCGGGCGATTTTAACAAAGCAAACCTAAAGAAAGTCCTGCCAAACTTTCACCAGCACGTCTCCTGCCCTACACGAGGAGCAAACACACTGGATCACTGCTACTCTCCGTTTAAGAACGCCTATAAAGCGCGGTCACTTCCAGCGTTTGGCAAATCGGATCATGCCGCCATTTTCCTCACTCCCGAATACAAACAAAAGCTCCTCCAGGGAACCCCGTGAGGCGGGAAGTTAAGCGTTGGTCACCCCACTCAGAGACCGCGCTACAGGCAGCTCTGGGCGATGTGGATTGGGACATGTTCGAGCGAGTTCAGCTGACGAAGCGAGTTCACAGACGTGGCGCTTTGCTTCATCAACACGCTTACAGAGCAAGCCACGCAAACAATAACAATAACGTCCTTCTCAAATCAGAAACCGTGGGTGGACAATTCAATCCGCGCGGCAGTGAACACACACACTGCCGCTTACAACGCCGGTCTCCATTCAGGGAATATGAATGAATACAGATCGTCCTGCTATGCTCTCAGACGAGCAGTTAAAGCCGCAAAACTCCGTTATAAAGACCGAGTGGAGTCTCATTTCCAACTCAACGACTCGCGGCGCATGTGGCAAGGTCTGAGGTCCATCTGCTCCTTTGGATCTAAATCCTCTGCAGAGGCAAGCGTTGATCCGTTGCTCGTGAACGAGTTAAACTCTTTCTATGCTCGCTTTGACTGTAACCGCGCGCAACGCGACTCCGCCAAGTGGCGCGTTAGAGGAAATTACTCAGAGCAGCAACAATCACGTGATCTCTGTCTCGGAGGATGAAGTTCGGAGAGCACTCAAGCGTGTGGGCGTTAGGAAAGCTGCCGGGCCGGATGGTATTTCAGGTCGTGTTCTGCGGTCCTGTGCTGATCAGCTCACCGGGTTGTTTACATCTATCTTTAATGAGTCCTCGCTACATCTGTGGTCCCCACCTCCTTCAAAAAATCCACCATCATCCCTGTCCCTAAGAACAGTAAACCCTCTTGCCTAAATGACTATCGTCCAGTGGCTCTCACGGCTATAGTCATGAAGGTCTTTGAGAGACTCATTAAAAACACCATTTGCGCCTTCATTCCTGACACTTTGGACCCTCTTCAGTTTGCCTATCGTCCCAATAGATCGACTGAAGATGCCATCTCTCATGTCCTCCACTCCTCCCTCACTCACATCGACAGCAAAAGTGGGAACTCCGTAAGACTGCTATTTATTGACTATAGCTCAGCCTTTAACACCATAGTTCCCACCAAGCTAACCTCCAAACTCCTGGATCTCGGCCTGAATCCTTCTCTCTGCCACTGGATTGAGGACTTCCTCACTGGCAGGCCTCAGGTGGTGAGAATAGGCCAGTCCACCTCCACCTCCATCACCCTGAGTGTGGGAGCTCCACAGGGCTGTGTCCTGAGCCCCTGCTCTACTCTCTCTACACGCATGACTGTTTGTCCACACACAGCTCCACCTCTATCATCAAATTTGCTGATGATACTGTTGTCCTGGGCCTCATTTCCAACAACAACGAGACGGCATACTTGGACGAGGTGGAGCATCTAACATCATGGTGCCAGGACAACTGTCTCTCTCTGAATGTTGGCAAGACCAAAGAAATGATTGTGGACTTCAGGAAGAGACAGCAACGGACATACTCCCCTCATGATCAGCGGGTCACCAGTAGAGAGAGTGAGCAGCTTCAAGTACCTGGGAGTAAACATCTCCGAGGACCTGACCTGGACTGCTCACATTCAGACACAGGTGAAAAAGCCAGGCAAAGACTGTACCACCTGCGCCAGCTGAGGAAATTCAGGGTTTCACCAGCTATCCTGAAAACTTTCTATTTAGGGGCGATAGAAAGTGTTTTAACTCAGTGCATCACAGCGTGGTATGGGAACAGCACCAGTCATGACCGCAAAGCCCTGCAAAGAGTAGTGCGCTTATCCGAGCGTATCTCAGGGTCAGCTCTCCCGTCTCTGCAGGACGTCTACACCAAACGCTGAAAAGGTAGAGCTACCAAGATCATCAAGGACTCTAATCACCCTGCAAACCCTCACTTCACGCTGCTACCATCTGGTAAGCGCTTCCAAGCCTGATGGCCAAAACTGAGAGACTCAGGAGGAGCTTCTTCCCCAGGCCATCAGACTCCTGAACTTAACGTCACGTGACTTCACGTCAGGATAAACATCGATACACTGACATTGCACTGCACTTTCTGTTCTCGTTGTTACTGTGTAACAACCTGTCATAAACCTGTTTGCACATTATACTCTTATACATTTGTTAACCACATATTTATAAGTCTACAGTTTACTCACTGCAAAGTCTACTTCAATTATTTTATTCCACTTTATCCTTATTTGTTTTTTTTTTTTTTTTTCTTTTTTTTTTTTTTTCTCTTGACTTGATTATTTATAATTCTACATATATAGATATATATATATATATATAGAGATAGTACTTTTTTTTATATCCTATTTCTATTATAATTTCTTCCTTGTGTTTTTAACTGTGAATTTGCACTGTCCATGGAGCGGACCTGTTTACATTTCACTGCCGGTTGTATATTCTGTATATAACTGTGTATGTGACAAATAAAACTCTTGAATCTCTTGAATCTGATATGTAACTCAGTATTATGTTTACATCACCAGTGGGGTAAAAGGCTCCCCTCAGCACAAATCATTAAAACAAACTACTTTGATTGTTAATTTTGCCACATATATATTACAATTATAAATGACCTGGTTTGTAAAAAGCAAATATTCCTTAAGGTGTGCCTTTAGCCCCGTTGTACCCTATTTAAGAACCACGGACAAATCACAGATTCCTCCACCCAAGCATGTCTAAATCTGTTAAAGAATGCAACAGGGCTTTCTCCAGTTCTCTGTTTGGCATTGGCTGCATGTGAAATGTCTTGTTTAGCAGAAGACACTTACTGCAAAAAGGCAGTCAATTGCTTGAAAAATTGTTTGAGTTTACCTGAGCTGGCCCATACCCAATCAGCATCATCATCTTCATCATCATCAGAATCAGCAAATAAAAGCACTCGTGATTGTTTAGACAAATCAAGGGGCTTAGTATCTTTCCGAGACACTACACGATGTGATATCTGTGAGGATAACACCAAAAATGAAAGGTTGATCAGTCCCTTTTCACTCTTCCCTCATTTATCAAAATACGAGGATATCCACTTTTAACAAATATGAAAAAAGTGCGGCAGGAAAATACAAGGATCTATTTCTCAACAGACAGTAAGATGCACTTAAGCATTTTATTTCTTACCTGTCTGGAGAAATCCCGGACGAGCCCCCAAATTGTTAGGTTTTTGCCCCTTCGTGCCTCATCCCAGTCCTCTGCACTGGCAATTGAATGAACAAATACTCAGCGCTGAGGGAGAGTCTCACTTTATTTGATGTAGGATTAGCAGTTATATACAAAGAATATAAGGGGTGTAGAAAAGATTTAACCAATGAGAGAGAGAATACATCATATAACTAGTACCAAAGTCCAAATATGGTACTCTCCTGGTCCAACATCCAGGCTCTCCTTGAGCTCCTGAAGACCCTTAGCAGAAACCTATTCCTTATAGGGACTGGTCCCATATGTTAAACATAGGAACATAGAGAATACAGCTTCCACACAGGACAAAAGCCCTCTGTCCCCTTTCCTTCCATGCTGAGACCAACATGAAATCTATCAGCTACAAAAATCAAGCTGGTTGCTTACTCAGGCCACAAGATGGAGCCATTAGGCAAGGAAGCGCTCACCTGTGAGTACAAGGGACAAAAGTACAAGATTGTATTTGAAATCATACAGAGAGATACTCCAGCCATTCTTGGACACGCTGCCTAGCCACCATAATATAAAACGCATGGCTCCCAACATGCATTGCAGCATGAAGATTCATATGCTGAGTCTTGATGTCTGTGTGTCCAAAAACAAATAAATAATAATAATTGCCTACAATGCATTTAAAAATCAAAATTCAGAAAGTGTTGTTGGTGAACATAATCTAATCTATACAGTTTTGGTCAGGGATAAGATTAGTGAATTATTCTACTTTATGATGCTGAAAACTATCAGCTGATCATCTTTGTTTCTGGCTTTCTTTGCGACAAATTAAGTTTTGGTAACACTGCTGCAAATACCACAAGCGCAGATAAAAAGCCAAGAGTCAAACTGCTCAACTAAAGGAAACACTGATCACCATAATGGTGATCAAACATTTTCAATAAAGCATCAACATCTAAACCTCTGTTAATCTCAATAAGAGCTTCTGCTGAGATCTTGAGAGATTTGTTGTCTTTATCTCCAGTTGATTTCAGGCTGTGTGGTTTTAAGTCAGTTTTAGTTATGTTTCATTTTTTTGAGAGTGCAAGCATGAAGCAATGTAACTGGGTTATGTTGCATTTAATTAACATTGTTTATTTCAGTAAACTTAAGCTTTTTATTATTATTATTTATTTATTTATTTTTTTACATAAGGTTAATTCAATGCCATTTAGTTAAATCAGATTAACATTATTAATTTTGTCCAAAACTATTCAGTTTTCAAAACTATTAAATTAATATCAAACAAAAATCAAAACAAGTAATCCAGTTTAATTGATTTAGTGAAATACAATTTTACATTTACAAATGTTATCTAACAAGAAAACCTTTTACAAAAGGTTTACTCTGTAAAGACTCGTATAGGCGTTGGCTTTGTTACATCCATGGAATGCCCACAGTGCTTGTTTTTATTATTAAAACAACTTTAATTGTTATTAGCGGGTCCTCACCCCAAGCACTCTCTACACTTCACCACAATGACAAACCTAACATATACCAGAAACTCTTTTAAATATCAACATAAAAGAACATTAAACATGAATAAGTCTCACAATTTTTTCATCTTGATGAAAAAAAACTAAACATAAAATAACATTTTATTTCAACATTTACTCTCCGTATCCAGTCCTGTGCAAAGCATGATGGGAAGGGGAAATCCTGTTCCTGGTTTCTATGCTAATAATAATATTTAATAACAAGTAAAACCATTTATGTACTCAAATGGATTAAATAAAGTGGTCGAAAAGAATTGTGTCTGATTAACTTAATTTAATTGGAGCTAAACTGTGCAGAGCTGTGGCCCTCCAGGAATTGAGTTTGAGACCAGTGCCCTAAAGGGACATGGTGATGGAAAAAATATGAAATGGGGAAAATAAACATTCAGTGCTTTTGCATTCTCTCAGAAACGTTTAAAGTAGCGTTCAACCGAGAAACATTTGACTGTTCATCTCTTATGATTGTGCCACAAACAGTGTTAAAAACACTTTAAATGAAATGTATTTTTGTTCCATATTTACAGATGTTTACGGATTTTATTTTATGGTGCCAAAATCTCTTTTTACTTTACTGTAGGCTACTGGAAGTCTTAATAGGTACCCTAATAATGTCTACTAAATTATTATTTTAACAGTTAAACTAATCAAGATTGACGTAACCAAGATTGGATTTTATGATCTAATATGATTTCAGAATCCATTTTTATTTTTAGGTTTAAAATAAAAAATGGTTTGTAGTCACCATTATGGTGATCAGTGTTTGCTTTAGTTGGGCTCTTGACTCTTGAATTTTTAGCTTTTCTTTTTCTCTCTGGCTGTTGCAACTGTTTTAAAACACTGTCCTTATGGATAAAAAGAGCCAAGAAAAATGCTGGAGATTATCTGGATGTTTATTGATGATGGCATAATCATCATTAAACATCCAAAATCTCATCCCAAGATTTATCACTGACCAAAAGTGTGTTAGATCATTAAATACATTTAAATATTGGATTATAAGCAGTGTGATACTATAACAAGAGATGTTACAGCGCTGTTGTGGTAATCAGATATTCTTTTTTGTACATTATGCACAAAATATTTTGAACTACTGTCATATTTAGACACACAGACATCAAGAATCAGCATATAAATCTCAACAACAGTGACATGCTTCATGCTGCAATGCATGCTGGGAGCCATGGATGCGTTTTGTATGGTAGCTCCCAGAATGCATTGCAGCATGAAGTAAGATTAATTTGTGACTTCACTCATAATTTGTGCAGATGAAGTTGAGTTCCTCAGTCTCAGGACGGCTGATCCAGCGCTGATCTCCTCCAGACTGAACTGCTCCAGATCTCACTCCAGACTCACAGTCCTCTCCTGTGCCGTTCCCTGGAGCCCAGTTGTCATAGCACACGGTGTCTCCGCTCACCCAGTACCAGATGCCTAAAATGCGGGAATGACGTAAACCCAACCACACCTCCGCAGTAGACGCCCCTTTAACCACACTCATCACCTCACGCTGCGTCTCTTCTGAATGAACCGAGACCAGATCCATATGATTCTCTCTGCAGTATCTCAGAGCTTCAGACCACGTCCGGCTCTCTTTGATCAGAATCAGTTTATCTGGACACAAAACAAACCACAAGCAAAAACTAGAGAGAGACTGATCAAAAACAACATGCAGAACAAACACTGTGGAGGAATCTGTCATGTCAGACATGTAGCGTGAGCTTTAAGATATCTGGAGGTGATGGATGGATTGTGTGTGTTTGTGAGGATCTGCTCACCTTCATGACACACAAAAGGAAATTGGTTGTTGCAAGAGAAGTCATGCCATTGTCCCTGAGCCTTCGGTTCAATCACTGCACAGTTTTCACCTCCAGCATTCTCAGGTTTACCAGAGCTCCAGTATCTGAATGAGGAGTTCCTCTGATCTGACCACTGCCATGAGTCTCTGAACAGACCGATCCAGACACCATTAGATATGAGACTATCATTGATGAACTTCTGAACCTGCTGACTCTCATTCTGGTTCCTCACACTGACCAGATCAATGTGATTCTGTCTGCAGTAACTCTGAGCGTCTCTCCAGTTCTTCTTCTGATTGACAAAGACGAGTCCTGTGCTCACTTTAAGAAAAACACATGGAAACAGATTCATGAGTCAGTTTGTTCATTATTCTTACACTGATTTATGGTTTGGATGTGAATAAGAGCAGCGGTGGAGCATCAGAAACACGTGTCATTCAAAAACTGATTCTGCAGCTGATGATATATATTCTCAATATCATCAGGATTATTTTGCTGATACAACATTAAGAAACATTTGTGAATTTTCCTGATAATTTTATTGCATCTTTATAATTCTCCATTATGTTTTGTTACATGTTTCTCTGTAATAGTGGATTCAGACACAAAGACACAAAGATCTGAATGAGAGAAACATCAAACAGATGAAGATGTTTCACTGCAGGTTAATGTGTTCATTAACTAAAATATCCACAGTCTCTTCTATATTTATGACCACATTAAAAAGTAGCAGCATTTAGCGTTGCATTGTTTTGTATAGTTTATGGACAAATGTATGTTTGTTGTCATTGTATGGAGCTGCACTTACTCTTGTTAGATGAACTGCAGATGAAAGTCAGGCTTTTACTACATGACCGATCATGCCATCGTCCATTCCTCATCATAGCACACTCGTCTTTGCCATCAGGTTGTCCAGGTCCCCAGTTCAGATAGAGCACAGGATCACCTGAAGACCACTGCCATTTATTAACACCCGTCTTCTGCAGCCCAATCCAGACAGACCAAACACCTTCATCATTCACACTCTTCTTCAGCTCGTTCATGTCGTTCATGTTGTCAGCGGTGGCCAGATCTGTGTAAGTCTTTCTGCAGTATCTCTGAGCTTCAGTCCAGTTCTTCCTCTCGTTTATAAAGTGATACTGACGCTGAACACATTCAGATACGGAGCAGAGAGCTGTGAAAGAGAGGGTTTGATTTAATGCTTTTCATAACAGGGACAAACCTGATGAAACTATAAACCATAAATAAAACCACAAACACACTCACCAATGAGAAGAAGAACGAAATATAGAGTTTGGTCCATTTCTGAGGAAGAAGCACAAAACTCAATTAATTTTAGAGTAAAACATGATCATGTAATAAAATACTTTAGCAGCATAACACGATTCACAGTCATTCAGACAATATGAACATCTCAAAGTCTAATTGTGTTTGAAGAATGAACATGTGAGTTGTTCTTACTTTAGAGGTCGTGTGTTTCTGTCCTGAGTCTGATGTTTCTGTCTGCAGCTTTAAACTACGTGATTATTATATCTGCTCTCATCCCTCATCCAGCACATCATTTGTTTATTTCTCTAAAACTAATTTTCATATTTTACTTCCTCATTTGTATATTTTTCCATCTCTCTTTTTTCTTTATATGCATATTGACGTCTCTGTGTCTGTCACTATCAGTATCTACAATTACTGCATAATAAAGGCTTAGCAACAACATGGACTAATCAGGAAAGTATATGTAAACATTCATAATTTATACTTTAACGTTCACAACTAAACAGTTTCTCTAATGTTACTGCTGGACTGTATAACTCGTGTTACATCCATGTTCAATTTGACATATATGCAGAGGTGGGAAGAGTATCCAAAGACTGTATTCAAGTAAAAGTAATAATCTTAACAGTTACTTGATTAAGAGTCAAATATATCCAATGAAAAAACTACTCAAGTATCTAGTTACTTATATATATATATATATATATATATATATATATATATATATATATATATATATATATATATATATATATATATATATATATATATACACACTCACCTAAAGGATTATTAGGAACAGCATACTAATACTGTGTTTGACCCCCTTTCGCCTTCAGAACTGCCTTAATTCTACGTGGCATTGATTCAACAAGGTGCTGAAAGCATTCTTTAGAAATGTTGGCCCATATTGATAGGATAGCATCTTGCAGTTGATGGAGATTTGTGGGATGCACATCCAGGGCATGAAGCTCCCGTTCCACCACATCCCAAATATGCTCTATTGGGTTGAGATCTGGTGACTGTGGGGGCCATTTTAGTACAGTGAACTCATTGTCATGTTCAAGAAACCAATTTGAAATGATTTGAGCTTTGTGACATGGTGCATTATCCTGCTGGAAGTAGCCATCAGAGAATGGGTACATGGTGGTCATAAAGGGATGGACATGGTCAGAAACAATGCTCAGGTAGGCTGTGGCATTTAAACAATGCCCAATTGGCACTAAGGGGCCTAAAGTGTGCCAAGAAAACATCCCCCACACCATTACACCACCACCACCAGCCTGCACAGTGGTAACAAGGCATGATGGATCCATGTTCTCATTCTGTTCACGCCAAATTCTGACTCTACCATCTGAATGTCTCAACAGAAATCGAGACTCATCAGACCAGGCAACATTTTTCCAGTCTTCAACTGTCCAATTTTGGTGAGCTTGTACAAATTGTAGCCTTTTTCCTATTTGTAGTGGAGATGAGTGGTACCCGGTGGGCTCTTCTGCTGTTGTAGCCCATCCACCTCAAGGTTGTGCGTGTTGTGGCTTCACAAATGCTTTGCTGCATACCTCGGTTGTAACGAGTGGTTATTTCAGTCAAAGTTGCTCTTCTATCAGCTTGAATCAGTCGGCCCATTCTCCTCTGACCTCTAGCATCAACAAGGCATTTTCGCCCACAGGACTGCCGCATACTGGATGTTTGTCCCTTTTCACACCATTCTTTGTAAACCCTAGAAATGGTTGTGCGTGAAAATCCCAGTAACTGAGCAGATTGTGAAATACTCAGACCGGCCCGTCTGGCACCAACAACCATGCCACGCTCAAAATTGCTTAAATCACCTTTCTTTCCCATTCTGACATTCAGTTTGGAGTTCAGGAGATTGTCTTGACCAGGACCACACCCCTAAATGCATTGAATCAACTGCCATGTGATTGGTTGATTAGATAATTGCATTAATCAGAAATTGAACAGGTGTTCCTAATAATCCTTTAGGTGAGTGTATATATGCACTCTCAGCAAAAAAAAAAAAAAAAAAAGGTACAGTGGAGGTACAGTTTTGTTCATTTGGGAACAAAGTACCTTTAAAAGATACACAATTTGTCTTTAGGGTACAATTATACCATTGTTTTTGTCTACTTAGAGCAGGGGAATTATCAACTTCTTTGAACCCAGTTACACCGTTCCATCGAATGCTACACTCTGGAAAGCCATGCACATATAGTTTTACGGGACGCTCGGTGGACGGCTCCATCATCCTCTGTCCCCTGGTGGCCGGCGGTGGCTCCCCCGGGTGAGGGCAGCCGGAAGCGAGTCCCGGGCTCCCTGCTCCTCCCCATCATGGCGGATGGCAGCAGGCTCCAGGCCCACGGCGAATGCCGGTGACTCCTCTGCTCCCTCTTGGACAGCAGCCACCCCACCTTGACCCAGGGCATGGCAGCGAGCTCTCCGTTCCACCAGTCTTCACTCGCTCCAGCACCATCGCCTCGGGCAGCCATCGCGGCCTTCATTCATCCGCGCTGCCCGACCTCCTCAGCACCGTGATCCCCCTCAGCAGCAAGGGCTCTTCGACAGCATGTCCCTCCTTCCTCCTGAGTTTTCAGCACCAATGTAACATAGTTCTTTGTTCAGGGAAGAAGGAGGTGGGAACCGGCGAACATTTAAAAGACTTTAACTAAATAAACAAAACCAAAGTAACGCGGGCAGCCCCTCACTGGCGGAATGCAGACAAATACTAAATACTTGATTGTGATTGGCTGGAATGCAGACAATAAAACATTGTTGTTTTTTAGAATTCGTCTCTTTATGAGTTTTTTTTTTTTTTGTGGTTTCATTTCATACTCCTGCCGTTTACTGTTTGTTGCACATTTGCATGTAAAGACATCCTCATCACTCATTTGTTTATGTCCACATCATATTTAGACATTCAGGGTGGACCATATTTACATCTCTGACGTGAAACAGAAGGACAGTGAGTGTTATTGTTCTAGTCATAATTCATATTTAAAAAAAGCAGTGGTGTAACGCCTCTCTTCCAACACCTCATCCACAGCACAGCTGAGGCCTTTTCCTGTTCAATGTTTAATTGTACCTGCAAGGGAGTTTTGGTTAAAACCCAGCAGGCACTGGACATGAACTCCAATGTCGGACAGACATCCATATTTTAGTTGATAATGAAAACTGGGTTGACGTCTAAACCCAACATTTGTTTGATGTCAAGCTCTAATGTTGGGCAGAACAAACACCACACTGTAAATAAATACAAACTCAGAATAAGATCAATGAATCAGACAACTATATATTTATCATCAAGTAGCCAACATCATCTGATCACATTTTCTCCTGCTTTTCTTGCCATAACAAACACCGTTACAGCAGCCAAAGAAAAAAAACTAATGTTAAAAAAGTCAAACTGCCCAACTAAAACACCATAATGGTGACTTCAAACCAAACTATTATTTTCAATAAAACATCAACATCTAAACCTCTGTTAATTCTCAATAAGAAGTTCTGTAGACGTAGGGGTTGTTTATTCAGATCTTGAGAGATTTAGGGTGTGTTTACACTCATAGCTCAGTTTGTTTGGTCCGGACCAAAAAAAAAAAAAAAAAAGATACCTAACTTAAAGGCTAGCTGTATGTTCACAACCAGATCTGATGGCTGGCTTTCCATTTAAAGATGGTTAAATAGAAATATTATAAATGAGTTGTTGCCTTACCTTTCAGCCACACTGAATTTCTGGCCCCGGTGAATAAATCAAACTTTTCACCCTCAGTTTAATAAACTAAGCATCTGCTCTTTGCTCTCTAAAACAATATAACATGTAAGAGCAAGTTCCCTTTCAATACGGTTCACTCGCATTGCATCAGTTTTTCTGACGCTTTTGGGGAAAACTTTTCTCTGAATACTGAAGCCTGATTGGTTCACATCTGTGTGCTTGCACAGACAAATGGCTTTTCAGATCACCGAAACAGGAGGGGCCGACTGCGCTGACTCAGAAGAAGAATAAAAGAAGCCTTCCTGCTCACCGTGGATAAAGCCCCAGCAGCAGATTAGCAGCACTGACAGCTCCTCTCCTCTGTGGCTATCCAGTGAGACTAATAGAGCTTATTTCACTCTAAAGGAGCATATTTTTGTGGTGTTTGTTTCCAAATGACACGCCGCGTTCATGACGAACTTACCGATTGTGACGGACCCCCTACTCGAAGCGTGTCCACTCTTTTGCTTTGCCACCCTCACCACACGCCAAAAGCTTCCCCCCATAGGAGGCCGTCACAGAGCCTACTCTGCAGCCTGTCAAGTTGTATCCGCTGGAGCATGCTTCTGCCCAGCTAAGTGCAACCCATTTCTAGCAGCCTAAGCAGTCCTGATGTTTTGGGCACAAGGAGGAGGGGGCCAAGTCCCACCAAGGTCGGACCACCACCAAATTGACCATGTATTCAACTCCCAAACCCCTGTTCAGTTCCAGGCATTGGAGGCATGTTCGTTGCTGGTACAGGGTCTACACCACCAGTGGTATGGTCTACCAGACCTCCTTCTGCCATTATAGTCAAATAAAAATCAAACACCTTAACAAAAAAGCATTCCTCCTCTTCACAAGCTGCCACGTCGCCCAGAGCAAGGCTTGGGAAGCCCTTCCTCAGTGCTCAAGTCCTCTGAGCCCATAGTACAAGCTCTGCTTTACTTCTCTTGAGATTCACATTCGAAGGGGTGGCTTACCTATATACAGTCCTAGCTCTGCGCACCTTTACAAAATGCACATTTACATACTCCCTGAGACAGATGGGAGTATGCGTCCTGAATTACCACAATGATTGGCTGCTCTTAGCCCAATCAAAGGAAGAACTATATGCACACATATCTCTGCTCTTCAGCCACTTGGCAAGTTTGGGGTTCAGGATCAATCTAAGCAAAAGCTCACTGTCCCCCAGCCAACGCATCTCATTCCTGGGGGAAATGTTCGATTTGACCCAGATGAGGGCCTGGATTTCACCCGGAGTACTCTCTGAAAATGTAGAGGCTTATTCAAAATTGGGGACAACCTAAAAAACTATTTCACACCCCTAAAACTATTTCAGAAGCTACTGGGCCTCATGGCAGCAGCCTCCTCAGTAATTCCTTTGGGGCTGTTACATATGCGGTCACAGCAACGCTGGTTGAGCATGGCACAAGGGCCGTCTCATTCTCAGGGGGATCCACAGCTGTACCTAGACCTGGTCTACTGAAAATCGGACCATCTGTACCAGTTGGGAGTAGAACTGGGCTCAGTTTCCAGAAGAAAAGTAGTCATGATGTAGGCACCCTATGCAATGACAGACCGGCCTTCGGCTCCTGGATGGAGCCAATGTCAAACTGGCACATCGACTTCCTAGAGATTATGGCAGTGCTTCTGAGCTCTAGTCAGAACTCAGGGGGCACAGTGTCATGGTCCGGTTGGACAGCATGACAGTGGTAGCCTATATATACCACCAAGGAGGTCTCAGGTCTCGTCCTCTAAACAGGCTGGCCTCCTTCTGTGGGCAAAGCGCAAATGTGAGAGCGGTGCACACATGCCAGGCTCCATGAGCACGGGAGCAGATATGCTATCCCAGAATGGACCATCTCCGGGGAGGTGCATGGATATTATCTGTTTAGTCGCTCCCCGTTCTCTGGGATTTTTTCCAATGACGTCATGCCCCGCGGGCTCTGGTTCCAGCACCGAGCCAGACTTATCGAATGTATTTTAAGTCCTTATCTCTTTGGTAGCCTGCCATGGGGCCCTTGGCATCAAGCACGGAGGGGGAAGAAAATGTTTAGACAGCGTGAAAAGGAATTTTACTTGTTACAGCGCGAGCTGGAGGCGAGTCTTCCGTCAGCTTGCTTTCTGATTAATTCTCAATATTGTTTCCTTTCACCTGATAATCTCCAGAGCGCGCACGCTTGTGTTCAGGGTTCCCCACACACGTCAGGATTTCTGATTTCAAAACTATGTAAAAATGTCCATCTTTAGTGAGTAAACACAGTCGGTTATGTCTTACGCAAATGTAAATAGTGCAATAGTATGCGTGCAAATATTATGAGATCTAAACGTCGTTGGTTGAAACGAACGCTGGAGATTTTGTGACATTCGATCTTATGTTATGCATGTGCGTTGATCAGTGTTAAAAGAAAATAAATGTCTAAATTAGATGGTTTGAATGATGTACTCACCTGTCGATCTCTTAAAGTCTTTAAGTCACACCTGAAAGTCCGCACCAAGGTCCGAACCAAAGTTACATTTTATACATTCGGTTCATTTTGGTTTGGTCTCACACTGCAATTATGCGAGCGCACTGAAGAACTGTACATGACGTACTTGCGGCCTGTCGTCATCAGTTATGTGGGCTGCATCTTAACATTGATTGGTTTGTTAGCGGACGTGCTTCTGACGTCAGCGTGTTGTCAATTCGTCGGGTAACTTTGACAAGACGAATGAACAGATGTTATTCAATGTACCCCTGACTATTTTTATATCTGTATTTCTTTAAAACCAATACAAAAATAACAAAAATAAAATAAATGAAGACGCATATTGTTGCCACTATGCTGTTATTGCTATGGCATTACTATCTGCAGCACCAACTATATTCGAGGCTAGTTCAAATTCGCCAAATGAACGTCCTCATTGTGCAAACATTTAATCGGCGCCGACAGGAAAGGAGGAGAAGACTGTAAGCAATCCTGCGAGCCCTGGCATCTAACATACATTTGTGGAGAGACTTCTGTGACAGCTCTGGTAGTTCTGTCTTCTTCTGTTGATTGGGGTACGCGGGAACCAAGGGAACTTCCTGTAAATGGTCTGAAAGTCCCAACCATACAGACAATGCTTTCACACTAGCAACAAACTGAACCGTTGTTAAGTTTGATCCAGACCGAGACTACCTCTTTTCATCAGACCAAATTTCATCTGTTTGGTCCGGACTGTGGTCCGAGGGAGGTTTCTCACCTGTAATTTTGATTCGGACCAAACAAGGTAGGTGTGAAAACACCCTAAGAGTCAGGATAGTGACAGATGCTTGGTTTGATGGTTCTTTGAAGATGATGAAGATGATCATCAGTTTTATAAGCAAAGACATCTACTCCTCTCTTTATTAATTAGTTTTGGGCATCTTGAGTGAGATTCAACTGCTTTATCCATTTTGTTCCTCTTTGTTGCCACATTTGCCGGTTTCGCGTCAGTTTGGGTAGCGCACTGCCACCTAGCGGTGAACTTCGGAACAGCAGCATATACCGAAATGTGCAAAACCATGATATCGTACTGTTTGAAATAAAATATATACCGGTATTTTCCCAGTACCAGTACATCCCTAAATTGGTGCCTCCAACTTTTTCCAGCGAAGTGCTAAGTGAAGATGCTTAGCTTGTAAAATACACATATAAACCAAAATATATGAAAATACCTACATTTAAACGTGAATCATCAGTCGTTTTCTTTGGAAAAACTCCAGTCGTGACTGTCGCACAGTGACTCTTGGGATAGTGGGATCCACTCGTTCTGTCCTTCACAGCCCAGGGAAAGAAAGACGCTGGCGTGAAGACAGCAACATAAGGACATTATATAATTAATAATAATAGTTACATTTATACAGCGCTTTTCTAGGCACTCAAAGCGCTTTACATGGAAGGGGGGAATCTCCTCAACCACCACCTGGATGATGCAACGGCAGCCATATTGTGCCAGAACGCCCACCACACACCAGCTGATTGGTGGAGAGGAGACAGAGTGATGAAGCCAATCAGGATAGGGAGATGATTAGGAGACCATGATGGACAGGGGCCAATGGGCAAATTGGGCCAGGATGCCCCAGGATTTTTAATGACCACAGAGAGTCAGGACCTCAGTTTAACATCTCATCCGAAGGACAGATTAATTAAAGTCCTCATGAAATCAAAACTGACCCTATTTACTTTGTTAGCACATATTACAGGTCTTAGGGTGAACAATTAATCCATGCAAGTTAATGCACAGAAAAAAATAGTTTGTCGCGGTAATCTTTAATCAAAGTCTGAAACGTAACTTCCGGTCTGGAAACGGTGTTCCTTCTCAGATGATGTCAGTTTGACGGCTTAGGTTTGAAAATGCGTAACCACTCCGCTCCAACCGTTAGTCTGCTATGAGCGAGAGATGGAGAGGAGGAGCGCTGAAGTCAAACCCTGCCCTCTATTCAATACTCCCTTTCACTTGGAAATACGTCACAGCACTGAAGAAAACTCACTTGCTACTTCCGGTTCACTGGGACTTTAACGTACCGTCACATATACCATGAACTCCCGGTTGATTAACCCAAACCTTGCTTACTCGAGGTATGCCGGTTCCTAAAACGCATCCGGGAGTAAGTTCAGACAACTAAAAAAAGAAACGGCTAAGCAGGCAAAATGACATACAAGTTCTAACAGATCTCTGAAATGTGTAAATGTTTGTTACACAATTCCTAATTATTTCCATTCCAGTATTTGTACAGGCTTTATTTGTACGCATTTACATGAATGTTTTAATGAATTCCCTGGTTCAGTAGGGTGCTCTTGTAAGACAGTTGCCCTTGTACATGTGACAATGCACTATCCAAACCTAAATGTCTGTATTTCAAGAATGCTCAAATAGTGTGCAATAGTTTTAAAGAAGACACTCTGTAGATTATGAAAGCAAGTGAAAGCAACTTCCAAAAATTAAAGTATGAAAAAGTTATGGAAATGAACTGTTCCACTACATGTTTTTTATTGTATATAAAATGCATATTTTACCAAACAATTTTACTATAAAACCAAAGCCATATGTCTAACCAAGTTTGAAGTTGATGTCACAATTTTGTTTAGGTGCTGTACCAGAAATAGCCACCGAGTGTCCCCCACATTCCATTGATTTTTTTTTTAATGCATTCTCCTGCAACAAATGTATACATTTCTCTCCAAATTTCACTTCTATCACAAAACAGTCACCACATATGTAACCTTGAGACCCAGACCTTACAGACGATACGCGATTAGAAAAGGTTTTGGTTACAAAGTAGTCAAAATACATTTTGTAATATGAAACCTGACACCGCCCACAGGGGGAGGAGCCACTAAAAGTATTTAAAGTACCGTTTCCATGGTAACGGTTTTCACAGGGTGAATTTTGAGTTTGTAAGCTTCCCAATGAATTTATGATGATTGCTAAAATATGTGATATGAAAAAGGCAATGCAAAAGAAAAAAAAAAGAGCGCCAAGCGTCCCGCTAGGTGGTTAATCTTGTTTTTTTTGGAAATAAGTCTAATCGCGAGTCAAAGAGGCAACTTTATAACCCCTTTAATAAGCATTTATTTTTTCTTAGACATGCCGTCTAAACGCACAAAAAATGGATTTCATTCAACGAGTCAAAAGCTGAGGAGGGATAACAATAAAATGGAGGGTTACGCATATCTCATCTAAAACATGTTCAAAGTTTACATGCATTCATTTTATATAAATACTATATCAATTAAACCCATAACTGATATTTAATTCTGGAAGCTTGTGGACAGTTAAGTCACGTTAATGTATTTCTTTGGAAAATCATAAGCTACAATAAAATAAAAAATTTGTCTGACAATAAACCTGACGCCTTTCACAAACATATGTTACCTTGGAAACCTCAAAACCAATCAACACAATTTAAATGAGAAAACACTTGTTTACATATCACAGTGAAAGTTTATTTGAATATAGAAAATAATATGAAAATGCAATTGTTCGCTGTCATTATAACACGAGCTTAGACCTGCCGAAACGCTACGCCATGCGTCAACGATAACACTTATGCTTCAAGTCACATGAAACGGCACAAACAGGTACAGTAGTTCAACACGGCAACAGGAACACAACACACGCATAATAAGGCAGCAGTGGCACAATCAGAAAATGATCTAATCACATTCAATAATATAAAAAGAGTCCTCTTGGGGAGTTTGCATTTACGAGTTAGCAGGTTGTAATTGTTGACATCAGGTGCGTTCAGATCACTTTGGTCGGAGCAAGATTTTTAACTCCTCTCCTACATCATGATTAATAAAGGAGGAGTATCAAGTGTGTTCTTGATTTCATTTCATGCTTTTCCTCAAATTATGAAGATGCTGTAAACTGAATCATTATACACAGCCCGGCCATGCCGTTTGGATTTAGGCAAATGTCTATGACTGGATCATTATCACAGGGATTATTGTGTTTCTAGCATGTTATGCGTTTTCCATGCAGACACATCATGACAAAGACGAGATTCATCAGAGCATGAAGGCTCATTTTCACACATGAATCGGCTCCTCTGAGTCCAGACCTTAAACTCATTGAAAGTCTTTGGGATGTGCTGGACTCTTGCATTGGCAATACAAGACCTTGACCAAAACAATGAATGCACCTCTTGATGGAAATAAATGTTGAGGTGTTATTTCCATGCAATCATTAGCTGGGTTTCCATCCACTAACTGTGTAGTCCAGCCAGTAACTTGCGCGCAAAATTGCAATATCACAAAACATTTGTGAATAAAGCACCGTTTCCATCCAGTGAGTCGAAGAGAGCATAATGATTCTGCCACTTCCTGATAAACTACCGCTAAAAATCATTAAGAAACATAGGAGAAACCACCATATAGAATCATTTTCGTATATACCCGAATATAAGACGACCCTGAATATAAGACGACCCCCCATTTTCCAGACTTATTTTTGGGGGAAAAAAAAGGTGCTCGCCACCTCCGAACATTGCATTCTGTGACTCCAAATGTTTTGGCAGCTTTGCAATTATTAGCTGATTCTGCCTCACTCACGACCATAAGTTTAAAGTTGGTGTCATAACTGTTTCAAACGTGTTGCTTTATTTGACCAACTTTTGAAGCTCTTTTCTCAAGATGATCTCTTGACTTCTCCATGGCGGCACTTTACTGTTTACTTAATTCATAACACTGTCACTAATTACGTAGCCTATCGTGTTGGCGCCCTCGACTGTTTCCCCCTGCGATTTTGTCTATATCGCGAATATAAGACGACCCCCCATTTTTCAGCCTATTTTTAGGACACAAACCTAGTCTTATATTCAGGTATATACGGTAATAAATTATTTGCATCTCAGAGAAACTTGTCTTGCTTTCAGAGGCAGAGGCGGGAAATATACCGAACAGACTTCTGAAAGACCAAAACAGCATTGCAGATGCTTTGCAAACAAGATTTTTCCGCTGGTTAGTACAGTTATGCTGTTACATCGCGAAAGTCACATGATTTTTTTTTGTATTCGCATCGAGGAAATTATTCGGTAAATGCATTTCCATCGTAGTTTATGCGCATGTTTTCGTATAGGATAGAAAATGTATCCGACTCAAACATACATCCGACTTTTACGTTTTTTTTTTAAATCAAGTTCAATTGTTTCAAAGCAGCTTCAAACAGAATTTGTACAGCCGCTCTGGTGAAACGGTGATGTTATCCAGCTCATTTCAGTATCATATAGTGTCAATGCGGGCAGATCGTTAATATAGATGAAATTTAGGTGTCCCCAACTGAGCAAGCCAAAAGCCAGAGGCAACGGTGGCAAGGAACCAAAACTCCTTCAGGGTCAGAATGGAGGAAAAAATAATAATTATGCGCATTTTTAGAATTAATGCGCATCTTGGCGTTTCCATTCAGCAGTTTTTAATGCGATATCCCAACATGCGCATAAAAAAAATAGGTGGATGGAAACACTTACGCATTTGCCTGTTTAAATCCAAACAGCAACTTTGTGTTTTTTTTGGCCGGGCAGTGTATATTCTATCGTAACTGTTATTTGGTACAAGCAACTTAGCTAGTTTTGGTGAAAAATTAAATTTTTCATCAATAAACATATGTTCTTACTGAAACGCCCCCAACTCGAAAGAAAATACTGAATACTTGTATATGAAACATACTAAAATAACACTCTTTCCAACTCATATGCGTTTATCTCATAAATATGATCTTTCTGACATGCCAGTATTCACCATTTTCCTCATTGAAGCACTGTAAGCAAAGTCCTTGGCTTTCAAAGAAATGTCAAGAAAAGACGATTGTTTGCGCTCTCACACCGTGACAAACACCAGTCGGGCAGAATACACCAGATCCGCCAGGTAGATCAGGAAGTTGAGAGCGGTGAGAATGGCCACAGCGACCAATTTATCCCATGGGCACAAACCGTAATACCTTTGGCAGATGACCGGTCGGCTTGAGCTTCCAGAGTAGCGGCTGTCAAACTTAAAGATCGGCCAAATGATAGTGGCGGTGAGGTACATGATAACCGCCAATAGAGCGTAGGCAGAAAGGAAGCGTGCAAACGGGAAAGGCAGGCATCCGGTGCATTCGCCGATACACAACACCACGATGGCTGCCGATATAATGAAACAGATGCAGTAGACGGCCATGCACCACTTCAGCGCGGGGTAATGGTCATAAGAGATGGGATCGCTGACGAACACAAATATGACGCTGGCCACGAAGGTCTCGCAAACCTTCAGCAGGCCCGGAACCGTCGCCATGTACCCGGCTACTTCGCCCGGTCGCGCCCGTGACATACACACCTCCACGAAGTAAGCCATGGTGGCCAGGCAGGAGAACACAGTGGAGACGATTCGGTGGTCCCGGACCTCGTCGTGTCTCGTATACCCCTTCAGAAAGTAGAGAGGGAAGATGATGGATGCAGACAGGCAGAGAAGTGTGGCATAGCAGGCAAAAGTAATGGGGAAGTTGTTCCAGGACACGGGGGCGCGAGACTGCAGACCCAGGAGCTCCACCAGTAGAACCAGCAGGGTTCCCGCGAAGCTAAAGGCCCAGCAGAACACGCTCCAGTCGGCTGTGCCGTCATTGAGCACCGCTCCATGGGACGCCACGCTAAATGCCACACAAGTGAACACTAGAGCGGCCAAACGTGTCCACAACAAACGGGACGGCTTCAAGACCACCACAGGCATGATGTGTCAGACGAGGGGTGTCCTTCTGGTGACTCTGCAAAGGACAAAAAGAGAGGCAGATTGACCATCTGAATCAACAAAACATGCTATTGGCTGACAGATTTGACGTGCTCCAATTGCTGATCATGGCCACATGCTCACTTCAGCCCTGTATGTGTGAACATGTGGCCCACCATTTGGGAGGTTCAACGCTTTCAGGGGGAGCTTGTGTGGCCGGTTTCCTTCACTGGATTGGCTTTACTAAAGTGTGCATTGTATTGTATTCATACCTTAGTTACACAACCGTTCGGATCCAAAATAAAACATGACAGATATGCTCTCACTGCCCAGAGTGGTTTAAATGTAGCTCAGGGAAACAACACAATAAACCTGCATGTTTTAAAACACTTTACTTTTTTAACCAAAAAAAATTTATTCAGTCAAACACAAAAGGAGATATTGTGCAAATTGTTCAACCTGCATCCATCCATTATAAAAGTGCATCCATCCATCATAAAGGTGCATCCATCCATTATAAAAGTGCATCCACCCAGAGTCATGTGGAGCAGTTATATGATGGATAGATGCACTTTTATAATGGATAGATGCACTTTTATATTGAATAGATGCACTTTTATGATGATATATCCACTTTTATGATGGATAGATGCACTTATGATGGACAGATGCACTTTTATAATGATAGATGCACTTTTATAATGGATAGATGCTCTTTTATGATGGATAGATGCTCTTTTATGATGGATAGATGCTCTTTTATGATGGATGGATGCACTTTTATAATGAATGGATGCACTTTTATGATGGATGGATGGATGCACTTTTATAATGGATGGATGGATGCACTTTTATGATGGATAGATGCACTTTTATGATGAATGGATGCACTTTATGATGGATGGACGCACTTTATGATGGATGGACACACTTTTATGATGGATGGATGGATGCACTTTTATAATGGATGGATGCACTTTTATAATGGATGGATGCACTTTTATGATGGATGGATGCACTTTTATAATGGATGGATGCACTTTTATAATGGATGGATGCACTTTTATAATGGATAGATGCACTTTTATGGACTTCAAAACAGAAACAACCATTCACTGTCATTATAAAGCTTGGAAGAGCCAGGACATTATTAATATAACTCTGACTGTATTTGTCTGAAAGAAGAATGTCATACACACCTGGGATGACTGGAGGGTGAGTAAATCATGGGCTATTTTTATTTTTGAACTACCCCTTTAAATTTACCATAAAGTGAACAAACAGACGTGACTCAGCTACAGGTCACTTCCGGCACACCGTACTACCCATTTTAGACGCGAGCAAAAATATATGCTAGCGTTTTCAAAGCCGTTGATATTGACTTAAACCATGCATTACATCTCTAAATTACGTAGCCTTTATATACATTAAAGAGTTAAAGCTTCAATATAAAGTAATTACTTCAGCGATGTACTTATCTCTCCATCTTTCTAGCGGATGTGGCGAGGGGTGTGGTTGTTGTGTTTTACGGTTCGGAAAAGGTTGAGATTATCGCAATAGTGAAGTTCTTGATAATCTGCTTTTAGCCATTTTATCATCTGTGAATTTAAGGCATAATGTCTAGCAGAACTAATGCGACATGTCCAAAAGTTCGTACAATATATAACCCAACAGTACAGTAGTGTTTCTCCAGTAAGCGAGGTTATACTGTTACTGGAGCATTCCTCTGGCTGTCCACACAAACACACAGATGTTCCTCAGTTACTGAATCAAACCCAACGCAAATCCCAACAGAAAAGAAGAGATAACAAACGATAGGCATACCTTGTACTTCTGTAGACTTTTCCCTTCTATTGCAGTTTGTTTCACAAAGGAGACTCGATCTCTCTCTCTCTCTCTCTCTCTCTCTCTCTCTCTCTCAGTGCCCAGATGCTCTGTCTCTTCTCTGTCTTCCTTAACGGGACTCACTTCATTCCTCCACGCCCATTTCCTTCCATATTAGGTACTGCCTTTTCTCTTGCCATTTGACCTTCCCATGCAGTCTAGAGAAGGGAATTTTATGCTCAAATTAGATATATGTTGGTTTTAGCATCCCGTTGAGTTATATTGTAATATAACCCCCCATCACAAACAGAAAACAAAAACAGAAAAATATAATTTTCTTATTTTCATACTCTTTTGTATGTGAATCATGCCTTGTCTTTTGAGTGGAAATCATCCCATAGCTGTATTTTCAGTTCTCTCTTTGCGGTTCATGATCGAAACATTTACGGTTCATGATCGAAACCCGCTGCCGAGGTTGAGAATGAGCGCTACATGATCTAAAGTCAATGTTCGGGACAGTTGCAATAATAGATATGATGATACTTGGAAAAAAGTTCAATTAGACAATCTTATGGGTGTGGTCCTGGTCAAGACAATCTCCTGAACTCCAAACTGAATGTCAGAATGGGAAAGAAAGGTGATTTAAGCAATTTTGAGCGTGGCATGGTTGTTGGTGCCAGACGGGCCGGTCTGAGTATTTCACAATCTGCTCAGTTACTGGGATTTTCACGCACCATTTCTAGGGTTTACAAAGAATGGTGTGAAAAGGGAAAAACATCCAGTATGCGGCAGTCCTGTGGGTGAAAATGCCTTGTTGATGCTAGAGGTCAGAGGAGAATGGGCCGACTGATTCAAGCTGATAGAAGAGCAACTTTGACTGAAATAACCACTCGTTACAACCGAGGTATGCAGCAAAGCATTTGTGAAGCCACAACACGCACAACCTTGAGGCGGATGGGCTACAACAGCAGAAGACCCCACCGGGTACCACTCATCTCCACTACAAATAGGAAAAAGAGGCTACAATTTGCACGAGCTCACCAAAATTGGACAGTTGAAGACTGGAAAAATGTTGCCTGGTCTGATGAGTCTGGATTTCTGTTGAGACATTCAGATGGTAGAGTCAGAATTTGACGTAAACAGAATGAGAACATGGATCCATCATGCCTTGTTACCACTGTGCAGGCTGGTGGTGGTGGTGTAATGGTGTGGGGGATGTTTTCTTGGCCCCTTAGTGCCAATTGGGCATCGTTTAAATGCCACGGCCTACCTGAGCATTGTTTCTGACCATGTCCATCCCTTTATGACCACCATGTACCCATTCTCTGATGGCTACTTCCAGCAGGATAATGCACCATGTCACAAAGCTCAAATAATTTCAAATTGGTTTCTTGAACATGACAATGAGTTCACTGTACTAAAATGGCCCCCACAGTCACCAGATCTCAACCCAATAGAGCATCTTTGGGATGTGGTGGAACGAGAGCTTCGTGCCCTGGACGTGCATCCCACAAATCTCCATCAACTGCAAGATGCTATCCTATCAATATGGGCCAACATTTCTAAAGAATGCTTTCAGCACCTTGTTGAATCAATGCCACGTAGAATTAAGGCAGTTCTGAAAGCGAAAGGGGGTCAAACACAGTATTAGTATGGTGCTCCTAATAATCCTTTAGGTGAGTGTATAATTAGAATATCAAAAAGTCAAAAAAGTTGATTTATTTCACTAATTCCATTCAAAAAGTGAAACTTGTATATTATATTCATTCATTACACACAGACTGATATATTTGACATGTTTATTTCTTTTAATTTTGATGATTATAACTGACAACTGAGGAAAATCCCAAATTCAGTATCTCAGAAAATTTGAATATTACTGAAGACCAATACAAAGAAAGGATTTTTAGAAATCTTGGCCAACTGAAAAGTATGAGCATGAAAAGTATGAGCATGTCCAGCACTCAATGCTTAGCTGGGGCTCCTTTAGCCTGAATTACTGCAGCGATGCGGCGTGGCATGGAGTCCATCAGTCTGTGGCACTGCTAGTGGCCTTCAGCTCTTCTGCATTGTTGGGTCTGGCATATCGCATCTTCCTCTTCATAATACCCCATAGATTTTCTATGGGCTTAAGGTCAGGCGAGTTTGCTGGCCAGTTAAGAACAGGGATACCATGGTCCTTAAACCAGGGACTGGTTGCTTTGGCACTGTGTGCAGGTGCCAAGTCCTGTTGGAAAATGAAATCTGCATTTCCATAAAGTTGGTCAGCAGCAGGAAGCATGAAGTGCTCTAAAACTTCCTGGTATACGGCTGCGCTGACCTTGGACCTCAGAAAACATAGTGGACCAACACCAGCAGATGACATGGCACCCCAAACCATCACTGACTGTGGAAACTTTACACTGGACCTCAAGCAACGTGGATTGTGTGCCTCTCCTCTCTTCCTCCAGACTCTGGGACCCTGATTTACTTTCATCAGAGAACATAACTTTGGAGCATTGACTGGACTTCCTTTCTGTCTTTAGCCCAAGCGAGACGCTTCTGCCGCTGTCTGTTGTTCAAGAGTGGCTTGACTCAAGAAATGCGACAGCTGAAACCCATGTCTCGCATACGTCTGTGTGTAGTGGTTCTTGAAGCACTGACTCCAGCTGCAGTCCACTCTTTGTGAATCTCCCACACATTTTTGAATGGGTTTTGTTTCACAATCCTCTCCAGGGTGCGGTTATCCCTATTGCTTGTACACTTTTTTTTCTACCACATCTTTTCCTTCCCTTGGCCTCTCTTTTAATGTGCTCGGACACAGAGCTCTGTGAACAGCCAGCCTCTTTTGGAATGACCTTTTGTGTCTTGCCCTCCTTGTGCAAGGTGTCAATGGTCATCTTTTGGACAACTGTCAAGTCAGCAGTCTTCCCCATGATTGTGTAGCCTACAGAACTAGACTGAGAGAGCATTTAAAGGCCTTTGCAGGTGTTTTGAGTTCATCAGCTGATCAGAGTGTGGCTCCAGGTGTCTTCAATATTCAACCTTTCACAATATTCTAATTCTCTGAGATACTGAGTTTGGGATTTTCCTTAGTTGTCAGTTATAATCATCCAAATTAAAAGAAATAAACATTTGAAATATATCAGCCTGTGTGTAATGAATGAATATAATATACAAGTTGCACTTTGTGAATGGAATTAGTGAAATAAATCAGCTTTTTAATGATATTCTAATCATATGACCAGCACCTGTATAACGTGGTCAAAGAAAGCCAGTCGTAGTCCAGTTGCACCTTTTTTTTTTATGGCTACGTAAATGTCGCTTGTAGACTCAAATATTATATGCGATAGCCTCGTAGCACAGCTCCCTGGTGGTCTAGTGGTTAGGATTCGGCGCTCTCACCGCCGCGGCCCGGGTTCGATTCCCGGTCAGGGAACAAATATTTTTAATGACAGGTCACAGAATTAAGGAGTAATATATTATTTAGCGATTACATTCAGCTATTTGTTGTCATTGTGTGAATTATAAATGCCAAAATGCGTCGGCGTTTAAATGAGGGGGGACATTTTACAAGAACATTAATATTTAATGTATTGCAATTTATTCAGAATTTCATTCAGTGTTACTTGCCGTTTCTCTGTGAAATTTACTAGCAATTTCAGAGTGAAAAATCTGTCTACACCATTTATTTCCCCCAGTTAAACCGGATTTGTTTGTCCAGTGAATGTGTCGATTTTCCTCGCAGTACCAGAATCCAGCCGCTAGGGGGAGAGCGCGAGTCTGTTTGCCTTCCCAGTAGCCAAACAGAAACCCAAGGATGATGGTATTATTCCGGAATGGCGAACGCTGGGACACTGGGATAACACTACATTTAAAGATATGCCGATCACACATCTTTGGGAAACAATGAGAGGATATCACCTGTAAACGTCCGTACAGCAGGAGACGGGCGCAAAAGACGTGACCGGACCTGATTCGAGTCGTTACGGAGCCCTGTGCGGATCAAATGAATCTGAAAACGAGCGTGTCGGCAAAATTCGGGCGATAACTGCATCCCGAGACGCAAGCGATCCGAGTCGGGTTTATCGCCGTCAGCCGAGCAGAAGAGCGCGTCCGGATCGGGTTAGCTAGCGTCGTGTTGCGCGCGGGTGAAGGTGAACGGCAGAGGCCGTTGGAGTCGAGCTCGCGTGCGGCGCCTGTCCGTACGCGGCGGCGGGGATGCGTGCCGTGCGGCCTCACGCACACTGGAAACGAATTGGATCGAGCCGAGCTCGCGTCCGCGGTGATCACAGCACATTTTGTAATGGGTTCGCGCGTTGCACATCCTTGCAGTAGGTGCTTAGCTGAGTCCATTGGGCTGCAGATGCTCCAGTCTGCCTGTCACTGTGACCCGTGCTGCTTATAAACCAGTTTAATGCACTTTATTCTGCTCCCATCACTGTGGCTGCATGCACTGCGCTGGGATCACCATCAGCTCTAAAAACACTGAGAGGACCAGCTGACTGTGAATCACGGCGACCCTTTAAACACTGCAGCCGGACACACAGTCGCCCATTCTTCTCGTGTGCGCAGTCTGTGGATGCTTTTAACGCGATCCCAAAGGAGAAAGATGCTTCAGTCCTCAGGAATCTTCGCTCGGGACACCAACTGGAAGCCTCAGAGGTAATATTGACCCTGCTCGGTACCGACGGTATCCATTTCGAGTTTGTTTATGAAACGGGACGATGCTGGTGAGGAGGACCACTGTGTTGAACTTTGACCCTTGACTTACCTCAAGGAGCGCAAAGAGGAAATACAACTCACCTACACTAATGACATGATCTCAGACTGACATAGAGTCACTACACAAACAAACGGACGGCTTGCAGCCATGAGTGTCCGACATCCGACCTCCACGCTGGACAGGTGAGTTTGTTTTGTAACGGCCTTTAGACCGACACTTATGTATTGTTATCTTAGATTTTCAGGTGTTGCATTATCCCAAATGTTTAAATCCAGAGAAATAAGCGTTTTTAACCAGGACACGGACCGTGTCCGAGCGTCGCCTATCAATGACGTCACACCCGCGCTACCCTCGACTTCCTGTTTTATTTTGTTAGAAACCATGGAAACACCCTTTAATATCTGATGTGTTTTATCAGACACTGTTTGGATCAGTCATGGGTCGAAACTAATCATTATTCTCCAGCTCAACACAGTTAGACTTATTGTTTAAATCTGGTGTTGTTGATTCACCGCGAGTACCATGTTTTAGCATACCTAATGTGAGCTAGCTCACTACTGTGAACTAGCATCTCATATTAGCCGCTGAGCGAGAAGAGAAGCTTTATAACATAACTTTAACGCACTCAAATGTCGATTTGAGTGCGTGTCGAATCAAGCGAAATCGAGGCGTCATCACGCTACACCTTTGTTTTGAATAAGCAACATTTAGCGGTGAAAAATTACATATTGTGGCTTTAATGTGCTCATCGTTTTATTTCTGGGTCAAGAGACGACAACTAAATGCTGGCGATACGATTGCAGTAACACCGTTTGCATTTTTGATAGTAATGTTTATGTTCAAGTTCATAATCTCAGCCACAATTAGGTCCTGGATTCTGATTGGTCGTTTCAAGAGTGCTAACATACAGTCCAACAAAAGCATTTTTATGATGTTTTTTTTTAATATGACAGATCTGTTGAAATCATTTTCTGTGATAACTGACATTTATTATCACGTTCATTATTCAGTATCACGTTAATATGTAAAAGTAAACAGTGCTCGGTGCAGTGACAAATTGGGACCCCCCCCCCAGTTGTTGTACACTTTTATATAGTAAGCTATGCATATTTTAAATTTAATATAATTTGTTTATACTTAGGATAATTAACTGGCAGTTTGGGGAGACCTGATTTCGAGGGGGGACCTGATTTGTCAAGACAGCGGTAACGGGAGTTAGCATTCAGCTGATCACATGATCTCAACATGACGGCCCCCATGAAGTTTCGAGCAAAACAAACTAGGGCTGCCACCAACGACTGTTTTTATATAGATCCATCTATCGACTAATTTATCGCTTAATCGCTTAATCTTTTGACTAATTTATCACTTAATCAATCCACCTATCGACTAAGTTATCTATCATCTATAGAGTAATTTATCACTTTATCGACCAATTTATCGATTAATCGACTCATCTATCAACTAATTTATCGATGAATCAACTCACATAGCGGCTCATTTAATCGTTTGATCTATCAACTAATTTATCGATTAATAAACTCACATAACGGCTCATTTATAATTTAATCGCTTAATCTTTTGACTAATTTATTGATTAATCAATCCACCTATCGACTAATTTATCGCTTAATCTAAAGAGTAATTTATCGATCCATCTATCGACTAATTTATCACTTAATCAATCCACCTAGCGACTAAGTTATCTATCATCTATAGAGTAATTTATCACTTTATCGACCAATTTATCGATTAATCGACTCATCTATCAACTAATTTATCAATTAATCATCTCACCTAACGGCTCATTTATCATTTAATCATCTCACCTAACGGCTCATTTATCATTTAATCATCTCACCTAACGGCTCATTTATCATTTAATCGCTTTATCTATCGACTAATTTATAGATTAATCAATCCACCTATCGACTAATTTAAAACTAAAAGAGTAAAAATATAAAGGTACAAATTTGTAAACCAACATCACACTATTCTATATAAAATGTATTTGCTGATATTCTCTCTTTTGTGTTTGTTGTCACGACACCAAAATTATGCCTTTGATACGATACCAGACTAAAATACCTCGCTACCGATACTGAATCAATAGCACGGCAAAAAACAGTAAAAGTAAGTGAATAATATGACAGAATTCATTGTTTTGAATTTTGATTTTTGATTTTTTTTTTTACTCTAAAAACTCACTTGGCTTACCCGACTGTGTTCACCTGAATACTCGCGTTTGACCATTCAATCCCAATAATCCGCGAAACTAATGTTGCGATCTGTCTTGTGCTCCAGGTCAGAGTCCGGCCGCGCCGCTCTTTATTTTCTAATGCGAGCGTTTCTGTTGTTTAGTGAACGGTGGAGGCAGAGCTCACACACGTCCTCACTCCTGCTGTCCCACATCGACACAGATTAAGAAATACTGCTGTCGTTTTACCGGTACTAATAACATTTCATATCGTACCCAACTTACCCAGTCGACTAAAAATACTGATGTCGACTAATTATCAGCGTCGACGCAGTCGATTGTATCGACCAATCGTGACAGGCCTAAAACAAACCCGATTTCTTTTTTTCCAAACCGAAATTGCATCTCATAAGTGTGAGGTGTCAGATACCGAGTGGACCATTAACTTCTATTGATCTGAGAACATTCGCTTAAGGTAATTGTGAATTAATGATTAAGTAGTAAAAAGGTATTGGTAGACTTGGTCCTAAAGAAAAAAGTGTGATTATCGATAAAGCCCCAGACTCTAGATTTAGCATTAGAGTAGCACACAGGCCAAATCATTATTTCTGGCTAAATTCACGGGTTTCGTGCGCTCACAACGTAACATTAAGTTCCTTCAGATCAGTGTCTCGTGTCCTCTGTGTGACACTGCAGGTTTTTTCCATCCGTCCAGTATGCCTTCGTTTCCTTGTTGCTATTTATACCCTCTCACCACATCAGTTTCTATTCCAGCAGTGTGCGCGTGCGTGTGTGTGTGTGTGTGTGTGTGTGTTTACTGATGAATGATCGCTCTCTAACATGTTTCGCTTCATATATGACCATGTTGTGTATGTCAGCCTTTTCTGTGCTTCTGTTTTGATGTGTGTCTGTGTGTCTCTGTCTCAAGCTCTTGATTTCTCTTCTCCATTCACTTGTTTTTCCTGTGCATCCACTTCCTGTTTGTGTCATGTGACTGCAGGGCAGCCATTAAGAAACAAACACACCTGCCCAGGTATGCTTCACCGAAGTGAAACCGACCACATGCCATCTGTCTGTCATTAACCGCAGATGTCTGGTGCTAATTGATATGTGTTTGAGTAAAGCTCATGATTTAACCGCCTCGAGACGTGTCATTGAGGCGTCAGTCACACAAGTGCTTGTTTAGGAGGCGTTTAATGGGCCGTAAACTGCGGCTCGTAAGCCTTTGCACGTATTTCACTTTCTCTCTCAGTTTTGCTGTCTGTCTGGTGTTGTGTATTTGCTCTTTCTCTGCTGTAATACCTTCCTTTTCTCTTCCATGCATCCTTTAAGTCCTTTTGCTGCTTGGTGAGTTTTCTGGTTTTATTTGGATGTTGTCATTAGTGGCAGGCCGGGCTCGATGTCCTGTCAATGAATGATGCATGTTTTGTTTATGCTTGACAGTTTTAGTGGATATTTTGTTATATCCTTTTTTATATCCCCTGCTCTCAAGACATCAGTATTTGCTTTGCGCATTGAAAACACGATATGGGTTAAATGCTGCTGTATACAAAAATGTCTAAACTCAGGAATATGTTTAATGTCCAGATGTTATGTTAGATGGCCAGATTGTCTTTTGGTTTGGTGTCATTTCTTTTTTTTTTTTTTTTTTTGTGCATTAATAATGTCCAAAGCACTTCCTTCCCTGTTTCTGATTTCCTTTATTACTCTTCTAGCTGTCCTGCTCCCTGGTGCCCTAGCTGTAGCTGTGTGTTTCCCCTCGAGCTTGTATTCATTTTGTCCTCCTTTCTTTAGGTTGAGCAGTTTGACATTAGGAGACTCGGAGCGCAGGTCTTCTGCTGGCCAGCAGAGGGAGGCACTGTCTGATCTCCCCTCAGACAACACAGGTAATGCAAGACAAGCATATACTTGTGCAAAATTCAGGCATAATGATATGATTATTTAAACGAAAATTCCTCTGTTTCATAGGGACGGGTTTAGTCCAAAGATGTGTGGTTGTGCAGAGGGACAATCTGGGGTTTGGCTTCACCGTCTGTGGCGAGAGAATCAAACTAGTGCAAAATGTTCGGCCAGGTAACGCACACACTCACTTACACTAATGAATCAAAGTTTGCAGGCAGTGAGATTTTTATTTATTCTTTTTAAATGAATGCTTTTATTCAGCAAGGACGCATTAAAGTGCTCCTATTATGCTGTGTGAAAGGTTCCTAATGTTGTTTTGGAGTCTCCTACAACAGATTTACATTCTCTGATTGGTCAGATGGCCCAGTCTGTTGTGATTGGTCTGCTCTGCTCTGATTGGTCAGATGGCCCAGTCTGTTGTGATTGGTCTGCTCTGCTCTGATTGATCAGATGGCCAAGTCTGTTGTGATTGGTCTGCTCTGATTGGTCAGACGGCCCAGTCTGTTGTGATTGGTGTCCTCTGATTAGTCAGATGGCCAAGTCTGTTGTGATTGGTGTCCTCTGATTGGTCAGATGGCCCAGTCTGTTGTGATTGGTCTGCTCTGCTCTGATTGGTCAGACGGCCCAGTCTGTTGTGATTGGTCTGCTCTGATTGGTCAGACGGCCCAGTCTGTTGTGATTGGTCTGCTCTGCTCTGATTGGTCAGATGGCCCAGTCTGTTGTGATTGGTCTGCTCTGCTCTGATTGGTCAGACGGACCAGTCTGTTGTGATTGGTCTGCTCTGTTCTTATTGGTCAGATGGCCCAGTCTGTTGTGATTGGTCTGCTCTGCTCTGATTGGTCAGACGGCCCAGTCTGTTGTGATTGGTCTGCTCTGTTCTTATTGGTCAGATGGCCCAGTCTGTTGTGATTGGTCTGCTCTGCTCTGATTGGTCAGACGGCCCAGTCTGTTGTGATTGGTCTGCTCTGCTCTGATTGGTCAGACGGCCCAGTCTGTTGTGATTGGTCTGCTCTGCTCTGATTGGTCAGATGGCCCAGTCTGTTGTGATTGGTCTGCTCTGCTCTGATTGGTCAGATGGCCCAGTCTGTTGTGATTGGTCTTCTCTGCTCTGATTGGTCAGATGGCCCAGTCTGTTGTGATTTGTCTGCTCTGCTCTGATTGGTCAGATGGCCAAGTCTGTTGTGATTGGTGTCCTCTGATTGGTCAGATGGCCCAGTCTGTTGTGATTGGTGTCCTCTGATTGGTCAGATGGCCCAGTCTGTTGTGATTGGTGTCCTCTGATTGGTCAGATTGATTGGTGTCCTCTGATTGGTCAGATGGCCCAGTCTGTTGTGATTGGTCTGCTCTGCTCTGATTGGTCAGACGGCCCAGTCTGTTGTGATTGGTCTGCTCTGCTCTGATTGGTCAGACGGCCCAGTCTGGCCCAGTCTGTTGTGATTGGTCAGACGGCTCTGCTCTGATTGGTCTGCTCTGCTCTGATTGGTCGGCCCAGTCTGTTGTGATTGGTCTGCTCTGCTCTGATTGGTCAGACGGCCCAGTCTGTTGTGATTGGTCTGCTCTGCTCTGATTGGTCAGATGGCCCAGTCTGTTGTGATTGGTCTGCTCTGCTCTGATTGGTCAGACGGCCCAGTCTGTTGTGATTGGTCTGCTCTGCTCTGATTGGTCAGACGGCCCAGTCTGTTGTGATTGGTCTGCTCTGCTCTGATTGGTCAGACGGCCCAGTCTGTTGTGATTGGTCTGCTCTGCTCTGATTGGTCAGACGGCCCAGTCTGTTGTGATTGGTCTGCTCTGCTCTGATTGGTCAGACGGCCCAGTCTGTTGTGATTTTAAGCTTTAAAATTTAAACTTTTACATTCACAAACAGCTATACACTGGTATGAAAGGTAATATTTGAAAAAGCATAATAGGAGCACTTTAAATTTATCTAACGTGGCAGTTAAAACATAATTCTGACACTCAAACCTTTGTCCTCACAGGCGGAGCAGCGGTCAAAGCTGGAGTTCAGGAAGGAGACCGAATCATTAAGGTATTCTCAACTACAACACACTTTGGCATTGTAAAGCATTAGTGATATTTAATTAATAACTAACCTCATATTTGTCCTGCCTGTTTGCTTTTCAGGTCAATGGTTCGGTTGTTTCGTCCATGTCTCATCAGGAAGTAGTAAAGATGATCAAATGTGAGTTGTGGTTGGGCGTCTTGTTTTTGACATTTTCAAGCGTTTCTTTGCTCACGTGTGTTCTCTTCCTCTGATAGCTGGGACGTATGTGGCGTTGACTCTTCAGGGCCCGCCTCCTTCGGTCGCGTCTGTCCCGCTTCAGCCCCTCTCTACTGACCTCTTGCCCAATCACAGGACAGCACTGGGTAGCGAAGCCCCGCCCCCTCCACTTACCCCACCCACAGGAAGCAGTACCCCCAATCAGAGAATCACAGGACCCAAACCATTACAGGTGCATCATGGTTATAAGACTTTTGAAGGCTAAAATATATAGAAGTAGGGCTGTACACTTGCGACATGGACTAGTGCCTGTGAATATTTAAATGCAAATAGACATGTCTGCCTGTTCTGTGTGTCTCTCTGTGAATAGAGATTGTCACTTTAATGTCGTTCTCCATTATTCTCAGGACCCCGAGGTGCAGAAACACGCCACAGAAATCCTCAGAAAGATGTTGGAGCAGGAGGAGGCAGAGCTACAGGTATGAGTTCGGTGTTCCTCTAACGTGTGTGTGCTGTCATGTCAGATCTAACCCAGTAATAAACGACATTCACTGTGCAGAACCTTCTGGAGGAACAGTCTCGAAACCCCTCCCCTTCACTGGAGGAGCGAATAGAGAGTGCCAAACGACGAGCCAATCAAGTCAGAGTGAAGATCCAGCAGGACGTGGTGAGATTTGTGCTCGACTTATTTCACTGTTCCTTGTTTTTTTTCCATTACTCATATTTCGCTTATCTTAGTGACCTAGTCCATTTTGGCTTATCACTATTATAAGTGTGTGTGTGTGTGTTTCAACGACGACAACAACATAAACAAACGTTACTGCGCATGCGCAAATTTGTGGCCCAAACTTCACTTCCGGTAGATGTCCGCAAAGAATCGGTAACAACAGAGGCTGCGTTATCCGTCTTATGCGTTATCATTTTTCATTTGAATTGTGCAACATTAACTTGATTTTATATGTTTTTATTGTTTCAGCATGTTTATTACATATAATCTCCCATTTCTGTCTGCACTATAGATAGAGTGGGGGAAACGCCTCCTTTAAAGGGGTAGTTCACCCAAAACTGAAAATCCTGTTATTAATTACTCGCCCTCATGTCGATCCCAACCCGTGAAACCGTAGAGGAGAAGAAAACATCTTAATTTGTGTTCCCGAAGATGAACGAAGGTCTTATGGGTTGGGATCGACATGAGGGCGAGTATTAATGACAGAATTTAAATCTTTGGGTGAACTAACCCTTTAAGGACCGTGTAATGCCGTTTTCCGTACAGTAGCCTATATAAATGCTTACGTGCTCACCTTTCAATCATGCAATGCGTCTGAATAACATGTTTCTTTGTTTCATAATGTTGGGAAACTTACACTTGTAGATGAAGTACCCTATTTGAGATTGATTGTATATGCATCACAGAAACCCCGTGCTCTGTGGGAAAAGCGAAAGTTGTTTTACACTCCGTGATAAAGGCCCATTACATACCCAATTTAAATATTTTGCGGGAAGCGTAAATCCGACCAGTTATCCAGATGGCGAGCACTTAATGTGAACAAATGCAAACACACTGCGTCCTGATTGACATGATCGCATGTTAATGCCAAGTGTAAACGCAGCCAGAATAAGTTACCTTATTTCTGATCACAAGCAAATAAATAACAAGTAAATGACATTAGACGCTGCTCTCGTGTGCAGTCAGACTGGATATTTATGACACTTTCAAGGCTTTTTGATGAAAGGCTAGTCGATGAGTTGGTTTTAAAAATACGTTGTTTAGCACATGGTCAGTTCATTTGTGTTTCGATCTCTTCTTCTCTCTTCCAGGACGGCACTCGATCTGAAGCTGTTGCTAACTATCTCACCGCTGGAGAAGGTCAGTGGCGTTCAGTCTGTTGATACTGAAGACTGAGCTCGTATGACTGACGTTGTGTCTGTTGTGTTTCCTGTTCGAGCAGGTCGTTTATCGATGGACTCCAGTGAAGGAGACGTCGAGGTGAGTTTCACTTGCTAGTTCTATTTGCCTCAGAATCAAACGTCCCCTTCCATCTGCCCAACCGTTTCCCGTCCTCCGTCTCCCTGTTTAGGCGTGTGAGAGCCCCTTCTCCTCCCCCTCCACCTTCCTCAGGAATCCCCTGCACCGCCGGCAGGGATCCGACACGCACCCCTTGGACCCGGTGAGACGCACACTTGTTTCCCGTAGCGCGTTTGGTGTTGAGCCTCGAGTCTGATCTTCTTGTGTCTCTTCAGGGAGGAAAGATGCAGATCATTGGACCGGAGGAGGAAGAAGAAGAGGATGATGGGTATACGATCAATGAGGTGAGAGAGTCAGAACTAGTGCACTTCGGTTCGGGTTGGTAAAAACTCCCAAAGTGCATCAACACTGAGCAACAGTGATGTTTCATAGTGCGATTTTTATTTAAAACTTTCGGTAACACTTTACAATAAGGTTTCATTGGTTAACATGCACTAATAATGAACTGCAGTTCTACAGCATTTGTTAATCTTTAGTTAATGTTCATTTCAACATTTACTAATGCATGATTAAAATCAAATGTTGTATTTGTTAACATTAGTTAATGCAATGAATGACTGCATTTGTATTAACAAACATTAATGAATACTGTAGCAAATGCATTTCTCATGGTTACGTCATGTTAGTTAATGCATTAGTTAACAAATGAGACCTTATTGTAAAGTGTTAGCAAACATTCATACGACATTATTTACCCATGAGCTGCGTTAAACCGTGTATGAAATGCGTCTTAAGTGCCACTTCTGCAGCGCAAAGATGGATATTTTGATGCTGACTTCATTTCATTGGAGTCCTGTTGTTCTAACTGAATTTATTGTTTAAAGGGACACGCTGACTTTTTGGGACTTCACTAATTCACCGTATCCCCCAGAGTTAGATAAGTCCATACACACCATTTTTATCTCTGTGTGCCGTAACTCTGTCTGACACACCGCACGCTAGCCTAGCTTAGCACAAAGACTGGAGGTAAATGGCTCCAGCTAGCCTACTGCTCAATAAGTGACAGAATAACGCCAACATTTTCCTATTTACATGTTGTGATGTTTATAGTTACATCGTGTACTAAGACCGACGGAAAATGAAAAGTAGTGATTTTCTAGACCGCTATGGCTAGGGACTAGGGGAGGCACGGTTCACAAAACCCACGGTTCGGTTCGTATCACGGTTTTAGGGTCACGGTTTTCGGTTCTGTACGGCTCTTGTTGTTTTTTCTTTTAATCATTAACACTCCAGAAATTCACTTCAGCATATGATATATATATATATATATATATATATATATATATATATATATATATATATATATATATATATATATATATATATATATATATATATATATATATATAAGCTTAACTATCACAATTTAGTCCCAAGTTCACATGTGTGTTTGGGACAGAGGGGAACGTGGTCGCATTTGCAGCAGATATCTGCTGCCCATCATAAATCAAACGAGACAGACAGTGGTCGGAGGACAACTCCGGAAAATGTGACGGAATTGACAATATTCGTCTGTATTTGCAATACACGAGCCGCAGTTCAGCTGCGCGAGACAAACGCTGGCAGTGTGAATGCACAACGGGCGCGCGCGGCTCCCGCTCTCCATCCGCACTGCTCGCACTGTGCGGTGTGCGCTGGTGCATCCTCCAACAGGTGCATCATTATCTGGGAGAGATAAGGCAGCCTTCCTTATCTCTCCCACGTGCCATTTCTACACGTGACGTGACCTGCAGCACTCCACTTTACTGTATGTCCACACACACACACACTTCTTATTTCGTGCCAAAAGGACACCCACTGTCTGAGGTAACATATGGACACGAGGCTACATTGCGCATGCGTCGAACCGTGCGACGCACATGCTCCGAACCGAGACAAGTGAACCGAACGGTTCGGATGTTTTTTCAGGTACCGTGCCACCCCTACTAGGGACTGTACTCTAATTCCTGTGTAATAATCGGTGAACTGCTGCCGTGCCATGGGTGCAGCGGCACAATGATATTACGCAGCACCTGTATAGTCCTCAGCATGCTCTCTGTGTAAGCAGGTTGTCATGTTGGTTGTGTTGACGGAAGTTAGCCTATTTTCAGTCGCTGTGTAATATCATTGCGCCGTTGCACCCAGTGGACGGCAGCAGTTCCTTGATCATTACGCAGGAATGAGAGAAGAGTTCCTAGCCATATCGGTCTAAAAAAATCACAACTTTTAATTTTCCGTCGGTCTTAACTATACACATCACAAATAGGAAAATGTTGGCGTTATTTTGTCACTTATTGAACAGTAGGCTAGCTGGAGCCATTTACCCCCAGTCTTTGTGCTAAGCTAGGCTAGCGGTGGGTGCGTCAGACAGAGTTATGGGATGCACGGAGATGTCCGGAGATGGACTCATCTAACTCTGGGGGATACGGTGAATAAGCTAAAGTCCCAAAAAGTCTGCGTGTTCCTTTAAATTAACATTCAAAAATACATTTTCTATTTGAATTTATTGACAACAGATAATAATGCTCTTATAATGGTAAAAATGCCCCTGGAAATTAATTTAAAGGGGCAAATATCGCCCTGTAATGGGAAAGTTATAATGGTAATGTCAGAAAGTGCTTCTGCATTTTTGACTGTGCTCATAAAGAGAAATGTTAGCGTAGAGCCCTGAGATGAATGCATGAGATCAATCTTGAGCTCTTCCCGCTCTTCATTATCAGATGGACGGGCCGTTTCAGGACATCGAGCTGCTGAAAAGTCGTCCGGCACACATGACGGTGTTCATGAGATACGTCTTCAGTCAGCTCCTGGATCCCAACCCACTGGTCAGTGCAGCTCCAGGAATATTAAACGTGCTGTATGAATCAGTCATCATTCTCACGTGTGTGTGTGTGTGTGTGTGTGTGTGTGTCTGTGCGTCCAGTTGTTTTACCTGTGTGTAGAGGCATATCTGGGCTCCAGCCCGAAAGACGCCCGCTCGCTCGCCCCTCAGATCTGCTCACACTTCCTGGACCACGATGCCGTGAGTGTCTGATCTACACCCATAATCCCGCAGGTTCAGATGCCCTTTCTGATTTTGAACTGTCAATTTCTGATGCTTTTCAGCCACTGAAGATGAAAGTGCGCGAGGAGTTTCTGACTGATATAGGTGAGGTTCAGTCTTTCAGCTGTTGATCAGAGAGCGATGGCAGTGTGACGGAGCTGTGTGTGTGTTTGGGTTCCTGTAGAGAACCGTCTCCACGTGCAGGAGGACATTCGAGGGCCGCTCTCGGAGCTCCAGCAGCAGGTGCTTCCAGACATTCAAGACCAGCTTCAAGACTACAGGTTCAGGCTCTAATGGCTGATTCTCGCTTATCATTTTTGATCTGTCAAAACTTTATTTTAAGGTGTTAAATGTCCAGCTGAAACAATTAAAGTGCCCCTATTGTGCTGTTTTAAAAGCTCCTGATTTAGTTTTGGAGTCTCCAACAACAGGTTTACATGCATAAAAGATCAACAAACAGTTTAATTTTCTCATAATATACATTACACATCACCACAATGTTCAGTGATTCTAAAACGACTCGAAGGATGAACCAGCCTCTGATTGGTCAGATGACCCAGTCTGTTGTGATTGGTCTGCTCTGATTGGTCAGATGGCCCAGTCTGTTGTGATTGGTCTTCTCTGCTCTGATTGGTCAGATGGCCCAGTCTGTTGTGATTGGTCTTCTCTGCTCTGATTGGTCAGATGGCCCAGTCTGTTGTGATTGGTCTACTCTGCTCTGATTGGTCAGATGGCCCAGTCTGTTGTGATTGGTCTGCTCTGATTGGTCAGATGGCCCAGTATGATGTGATTGGTCTAATCTGATTGGTCAGACGACCCAGTCTGTTGCGATTGGTCTACTGTGTACAGAGCACACCCATTACCATAACTGAACTCTGTCAGGAGGCTTCCAAAGCTCAGCGATAGTACACACTGTAAAGACAGTAACGATGACATCGATTTTACATCAATCCTAGTGCGAGTCCGATGACGAAACATTGGAAGAACTAGTAATTCAACCCTAACCTCCATCACAAGGACGACTTGAGTCACGTATCACTAAGAAACGTCCTGCTCATTTTGAGGTACATTGAGATGATGATGATGATTTATTGTGGTGCACATGTGGGAACTGTATCAGTAACAGAGCATACGTTAGCCCAACACTAACGTCAATGACTGATGGAACATAAACGCTTGTAAAACAGATCACGCTCCATCCTTTATCTTTACTCACAGTAGTAAGAACGACAGACGATCTGCAATAGACTCAGTTTTAGGTAATAGTGTCCCACAGATGATTTACAGCAGTATTTCAGTAAGACCGTAATAACGTGAGTTAGCCGGAAAACTTGCACATGCATATTTTGAACACCAGTAGGAAATATATACATCAGTAATTATTCATACTTACAGGCTGTGATTCAGGAGCAGCTGGTCCAAATAATCCGAGTAGTGACCCGTCTACCAGAGCAAGCGTTTTGCGAATCCCGTGTTGAACTCTGAGATTTGAGAAGCAGTCGTCAGTAAAGTGACGTGTTTGAGGGCGGGTCAAGTTGTTTTCAGACATTATGCGAATGTCTGTTCTAGTGACGTACAACCGTCACGCAAAAAGATTCAGAGCACAGGTGACTCGTACAGGCGGTTCACAGTCAATGCTGTCTTTTGGGAGACAGTAACTTTATTTATCAAACAGCGATATTACACACTGCATGAAAGGGAATATTCGAAAGACGTAATGGGGGCACTTTATTACTCTCTTCACAGTGTTGTTGAAGCCATTGCTTGTAGTTATTTCACGTGTGTGTGTGTGGTGTTTATGTGCTGTGCTGTGTTGTGCTGCAGGAGTAAGCAGACGATGGGTCTGGGCTCTCTGTTTGGGGAGAGTGACCTGCAGCAGTTAGACGGAGACCCTGTGAAGGAGAGACAGGTGGTGGACAGACAGGTGGTGGCGCTCTGGGAGATCCTGTGAGTTGCTCTTGAACATGATCTCAAAGACCACACTGACTTTATATGTGCCAATACATCCTTCATCAGCGGGGTTTTATCAGCCGCAGGCGTGAGATGAGACGCAAACATTGGGGTAAAAATGTAATGAAGCTTAAAACTGCCAGTAGGTGGCAGCAAATCATTGAGTCTAACGATTCCTTCAAAACACGGATTTGTTGGCACCTAACATTAACTTCTTGTTGTTTAAAATCAGTAGGTTATTACATTTGCAATCGTGCTGATATTTGGGCAAGCAGCACTCTATATCCTGTTATTAATATTAAAAACAAGACGTCATACAGAGACATTTTTGCCCTGTATATCTTGACTTTTGCCCCAAGCCTCTGTTAATTTTCAGGACAGCAGGGCACAAGCACAAGGCCGCTACTGTTCATCAGTGCAGTTATTCTAAAGACAGCATATTTCATCAGGAATCTGCTCTCTGAAAAAAAACATTCGGGTATAGATGAGATTAATAATGCTACTGTAGATTTACTGTTGTTCAAAAAAGGAGGATGATGATGATTATTACTCAGTACACGATTTTAGATAGTACAATAGTATCATTACTATAGTAATGCATTTATTTATTGGTTGAATTTTATAACATAATAATAATTATAATTATTTTTTTTATTGTACAATAGTATAATCGATAATGAAAATTCTCTTTAATCGATTAGTCGAGTCTGCCCTCTGTACGCAGAGCTTCCACCAGTCGGGACAAATGACAGCACTGAATAATGCATTTTTACAGACAAAATGCGCATCTAGAAATAGTGGAGAAACAGAGTGAGCTGATGCGGGAAAGGCACATGATCCAAGCGCCCAAAACATGAGAAGTCTTTATTTTAAGCTTCAAGCGACTGCATTAGCGTTTAACACACCCTGTCATGCGCTTTGACAGATGCATGTGCGTCCTCAGCGCGAAACGCTCATTTGACAGGTTATATCCCCTGATCTGTATGGAGA
>CM031949.1:25889753-25902253 GCA_018749465.1 Paracanthobrama guichenoti
TTATCGTTTCAGATCGTTGGAGAACCCGACGCCGCCGTACACGCCCCGCTCTCAGCGCAGGTGCCGTCCCGCAGCACACACTCTCAGGATATACACAGGTTTCTCTCTCTCACTCTCTGCGGTCTGTCTGTAGGGTCGTGGACACGCCGGTGGCTCTGTTACCAGACGCGCCGGCTCTAGAGGAGGACGTGATCGACTCGCAGAACTGGCAGGAGACGGTGGAGCCGCATGTACTGGCGTCGCTCACCTCGAGAGAAATCGACAGACAGGCCGTCATCTACGGTACACGCCTGCACACACACAAACACACATCACACAGAAATCAAGGGTCTCATGCCACATGCACTGATGTGTGAGCGGTTGGTCATTTTGCTGTTACGTTTTGGTGCAGAAATGACACTCTTAGGAAAGCATCCATTTTTCAAGGTTCAATGAAATGTAAATGTAGTAAGCATTACAATACGCACTGCCTTGAAAATAGATCAGCAAGACTTCAGGCCTGTTCACACCAAGAACCACAACTATATTAGCATCCACACCAGCGCACAATATCGCTCTGTTTATTATAAGAGCGCCCTGCGGGTTTGTCGTCTAGCGCTTCAAATGCTCGAGCTCTTTAAAACAGGATGGATTCTGATTGCTAATGTTATTAATTATTAAAATCGTGTGTTGTATCTGATAGTTTTATTTAATATACCTGAGTTAACGTGAACGATGAGCAGCTGTGTTTATAATAACTAACATTAGCAATGATTAATAAATACTGTTTTTTACTGCATGCTAGTTAATGCATTAACTAATGTTAACCAATGGGACCTTATTGTAAAATGTTACCAAATCATTCAAATGTGCTTGTTTTAAGATAATATCCTATAGTTCGACTTAAATACCATGCCGTGATGCATGCAAGGATTTTTTTTTTTTGAATAGAGAAAAATCTGAACATCAAACTTTGCCAATCAAAGAAGAATCTGAACAAAAACTGAAAATCTAGGTAGATCTTCCACCTGGACCGTTGTTCCTGCATCAAAAGGACCGATTTAGACAATGTGTAGCTCGGATAATACACTCCTTTTACAGCGAGAAGTGATTCAGTGAGCAGCACTGGCATGTTGTAGCATGTTGCTACTATATTTAGCACATTGCTAGCATGATTTAGCGTGTTTTAACACATCGCTAACATGATTTAACATGTTGCTACTATTTTTAGCACATTGCTAACATGATTTAACATGTTGCTACTATTTTTAGCACATTGCTAACATGATTTAACATGTTGCTACTATTTTTAGCACATTGCTAACATGATTTAACATGTTGCTACTATTTTTAGCACATTGCTAACATGATTTAACATGTTGCTACTATTTTTAACACATTGCTAGCATGATTTAACATATTGTTACTATTTTAACACATTGCTAGCATGATTTAGCATGTTTTAACACATTGCTAGCATGCATTAGCATGCTCCTAGACAGATTCCTGCTTTTAAACCCTTGACTTTCGTTTGACATTGTTTATTTGCGTTGTAAGTGTAATGAAACTGCATTCTTGATTTTAATTGTTTTCAAAAATAGAGGAATACATCAAAGTATTTTTTCATTATGCTACAATTAACATCATAAAGCTGAACTTGTAGTGAGCCGGAACATTTGTGTTTATTTATCATTTCATTTTTTTATCATGCCTGTGCTTAGCATTATTTTACACGTGTGTTTGAAAGACAGTCAGAATGAGACATTTATTTTTAATAACAAGCAACTAAACTAAACGAAATGTGTGCCTCGTGTAAATTTTCACCGGCACCTGAGTAAAATAATTGAATCACCAAACACAGACTGACCAACAGTAGGTGCTAAGCGCCTGTGGATGTGTCAGTAAGAATGCTAGCGGTGCGTTTACAGATGTTCAGTGTGAAATCTCAATACTTCCTCTAATTAATAACCAGCCCAGGGTTATTTTCACTCGGATTGCCGGGTCAGGTGTGGTTGTGACTCTGTAATGAGCAGCGTTTCTCCTCTGGCGGGAGGAATGAGCTTCCTGACAGTCCCAGACATGCCTGTCCCATCGCTCCGAGGCTGAGATGGGACCGTCTGTTTTAAGATGATACGTGTATGGAAACCATGCCAATCAAAGAAGTCATTTATGATCTCAGATGGCCTTGAGCCTCAGACTGCAGTGTGTTTTTAGTTGAACATTTATAGGAAATTGTAACCCAAATCTAAGACACGCACATCATGACAAAACTCGGTGACTGTGTGAACAGACACACAAATTACACTCACACCCTTAAAAGATTCACTGTTTGTGTGTATTTTATATGGCACCTATTCAAAGTGACGAAGTGTACACAAAAGGCCTATTTCTCTCAAACATTGTTCACAAATCTGTCTAAATCTGTGTTAGTGAGCACTTCTCCTTTGCCGAGATAATCCATCCACCTCACAGGTGTGGCATATCAAGACGCTTTATTATTGCACAGGTGTGCCTTAAGGCCTGTTCACACCGGGATGATTTTCACACACGTTTATTGCCGATGTTTAACGCCTCATGACTAAACAAAGCGCGCCAATGTGAGTGTGCACACCGACGCGTAAAACACCAGGCGTAAAAGCGTCATTTTTTTAAAGCGCCTTTGGTTCGTTTTTTTATTTTGACGTGGCGCATTAAAAACTGTCCGACCAATGAGATCGGCGCTTTTGTTCACGTGCCTGGAGCTGCTGAAGTAAAACACGACTTGGTGGCACTCAAGCACAAAACAGTCTTGCTAAGCACACATTGATACGACGAAGTAGTAGTAAGTAGACAAAGAAGATGATGAGCTGCTAATGCTGCTTGCCAGTTGTGAAAAAGTGTGTGAATGGTATGTGAAGCGAGTGTCAGAAGTGTAAAGTGTAAAGCGGGCGTGATATTCGTCTCAGTGTGTACACGCCTTTAGGCTGGCCACAATAAGGCCACTCTAAAATGTGCAGTTGTATCTCACAGCACAATGCCACAGATGTTGCAAATTTTGAGGGAGCATGCAATTGGCATGCTGACCGCAGGAATGTCCACCAGAGCTATTGCCCGTGAATTGAATGTTAATTTCTCTACCATAAGCCGTCTCCAAAGACGTTTCAGAGAATTTGGCAGTAAACCGGCCTCACAACCGCAGGTCACATGTAACCACACCAGCCCAGGTCCTCCACATCCAGCATCTTTACCTCCAAGATCGTCTGAGACCCCCCCCCCCCAATACAGTAAAACTGCACATTTTAGAGTGGCCTTTTCTTGTGGCCAGCCTAAGGCACACCTGTGCAATAATCATGCTGTCTCATCAGCATCTTGATATGCCACACCTGTGCGGTGGATGGATTATCTCGGCAAAGGAGAAGTGCTCACTAACACAGATTTAGTCAGATCTGTGAACAATATTTGAGAGGAATAGGCCTTTTGTGTACATAGAAAAAGAGTTCGGCTCATGAAAAATGGGTGCAAAAATAAAAGTGTTGCATTTATAATTTTGTTCTGTGTAGATTTTGGGTGAACTATCCCTTTAACCGGGAACTAATGGAAGTTATTGGTGCTTAATTAATGCTTTACACTTGCTATGTTTCCATTGATGTATTGTTATGCACGTTTTGGGATGTCGCATTAAGAAAAACACAGGATGGGCATAAAAAACTGTATGTGATGTATTTTTTTAATCAGATAAAAACTGTCCCAAACATCAGGCATCCGATCGCAAGAAAACATCAACGTTTGTTATTGTTGCATTTCGTCTTTTGCATATGATACTTTTGCAATTGTACCTTTTTTTTAATTATTATTATTATTATATTGGTATATTTATTCTTAAATATTCTATTATTTTTTCAAAATCAGTGTTTCTTATTTTATTTAATATTTTTATTTAGCACTAATTATTATTATTAGTCATATTAATATATAAGCACAACATATAGGGCCAAATTGTGCCGCCCTACAAACAAGCACAACAAATCTGGATTTCTTGTGTATACATTTTCCATACAATTCCCAAATTTATTTAAAACAATTTTTTGCTCAAGTCGTGCAGCCCTGATCGACTCTTTGCTCTAGCTTCCCATTAAAGTGACAATATAGTTCTCTTGGGATGAAAACAGAGCTTTATTTGGAAATGTTTTATATGATATTCAAATTTGTATATAATTGATAAAAATGTCCTGTCTTAATTACAGTAAAATACCCTACATTTTAAAACACAAACAGGTAAATTACACTACATCACATGATATAAGCCGCTACTCTACACATTAAGTGTGTAGTTGAGCTGTATTGGATGGGCTGCTCAAGCCGTTTGCTCGTCCTGACATGCACTCATATCTGGTGTGTGTTGTCTGTCCCGCAGAGCTGTTCACCACGGAGGCGTCTCACCTGCGGACGCTGAGGGTTCTGGATCAGGTGTTTTATCAGAAGATGCAGAGCGTCCTGAGTCAGGAGGAGCTGTCCTGCATCTTCCTCAACCTGCGTCAGGTGTACGAACTACACGGTCAGTGCTCGCACGGCTCCGCCGCTGATCGCTGGGGGGCTTTTGCTGTCGTTTTGGTCGGGAATCTCTTCAGTACAAACAGAATATGGATTTTAGATTAAGACAACACACTTTACTTCGAAAAGCAATGCATTACAATATTGCGTTACTCCCTTAAAAAGCAATTAAATGTGTTACTTAGTTACTTGTAATGTACTTTTGCATTGCTTTTTTCCATCTGTGCTGGGCTTGTTTTTGTTTTTTATATTTTTGCGCAAATGTCAAGACGCTCTCACACCAAACGTGAAATAATAAGCCTCAGGTTAAAGGAAATGCAAATTCACACATGTACAGTAGAGGGCGCAGCTCAAACCAACCTTTCAGCGGTGCTGCTATTCTGGTTAATGGAAGAATAGGACACAGGAGAAAAATTTATTATTTCACCAATAAAAACTGAAAAAAGTCATTTTTGCTTATGGTTTAACTGAATCCTCAAAGGTCAGCAGCAAGTACGCTGGTAAATAAAGGGAGGTTAAATGCATAAAAATACACATTTAATTATTGGAGGTTTGCATAGTATTCAGATTTTTGCATTTCACTGATTTTATTCATTTTGAGGAATACTGAATCTTTTTATGTGCCAGTGCGATGAGTAAATGTATGCTCACGTTTACACACAACGCCTCCGCACTTACAATGTTACAGCCTTATTCCAAAATGGATTAATTTTTTCCTCATTTCTACAAACGATATCCCATAATGACAACATGAAAGAAGTTTGTTTGAAGTCTTTGCAGACTTGTCCATAAGTATTCACAGCCTTTGCTCGATACTGCGTTGAAGCACCTTTGGCACCGATCACAGCCTCAAGTCTTGTTGAGTATGATGCTACAAGCTTGGCACACCTATTTTTGGGCAGTTTCTCCCATTCTTCTGTGCAGGACCTCTCAAGCTCCATCAGGTTGGATGGGGAGCCATTTTCAGATCTCTCCTGAGATGTTCAATCGGGTTCAAGTCTGGGCTCTGGCTGGGCCACTCAAGGACATTCACAGAGCTGTCCTGTAGCCACTCCTTTGTTATCTTGGCTGTGTGTGTGTAGGGTCATTGTCCTGTTGGAAGATGAACCTTTGCCTCAGTCTGCTGTCTCTGTGCATTGCTGCCTTCATCTTTCCCTTGATCCTAACTAGTCTCCCAGTTCCTGCCGCTGAAAAACATCCCCACAGCATGATGCTGCCACCACCATGCTTCACTGTAGAGATGGGATTGGCCTGGTGATGAGCAGTGCCTGGTTTCCTCCAGACATGGCGCTTGCCATTCAGGCCAAAGAGTTCAAGCTTTGTTTCATCAGACCAGAGAATTTAGTTTCTCATGGTCTGAGAGTCCTTCAGGAGCCTTTTGGCAATCTCCAGGCATGCTGTCATGTGCCGTCTGGCCACTCTCCCGCACAGGCCTGATTGGTGGAGAGCTTTAGAGATGGTTGTTCTTCTGGAAGGTTCTCCTCTCTCAAGAGTTTTTATTTGTCACATACACAGTTATATACAGAATATACAACCGGCAGTGAAATGTACACAGAGAAATCCACAGAGAAACACTGGAGCTCTGTCAGAATGACCATCGGGCTCTTGGTCACCTCCCTGACTAAGTCCTTCTCCCCTGATCGCTCAGTTTGGCCGGACGGCCAGCTCTAGGAAGAGTCCTGTTGATTTCAAACTTCTCCATGTACGGATGATGGAGGCCACTGTGCTCACTGGGACCTTCAGTACTGCAGAAATGTTTCTGTACGCTTCCCCAGATCTGTGCCTCCATACAATCCTGTCCCGGGGGTCTACAGACAGTTCCTTGGACTTCATGGCTTGGTTCGTTCTCTGACATGCACTGTTAACTGTGGGACCTTATATAGACCGGTGTGTGCCTTTCCAAATCATGTCCAATCAACTGAATTTACCACAGTCAAGCTGTAGAAACATCTCAAGGATGATCAGTGGAAACAGGAGCATCTGAGCAAAGATTTCAAACAAACTTCTTTCACGTTATCATTACGGGGTATTGTTTGTAGAATTGAGGGGGAAAAAATTATGATTTTGATTACATTTATGCATTTGGCAGACGCTTTTATCCAAAGCGACTTACATTGCATTCAAGGTACACATTTTACATTGTGTCAGTTCTTGCTTTCCCTGGGAATCGAACCCATGACCTTGGCGTTGCTAGCGCCACGCTCTTATTGTTTGAACTACAGGAAAGCTTTTGGAATTAATTTTGCAGCTTTTGCAGTTAATTTTGAAATAAGGCTTGTAACATAATAAAACGTGGATGCACTGTTCTCAATGGCTTTGGTGAGGGAAAGAACTGCAATCCCATGAAGCATTGCAAACAGCATAATTGAATTAAAAGCTATATATGACTTTACGTGCTTGATGTACTAATGTTGTTTTTCTATCCCAGCGAGCTTGTGTGAGTCCATGAGGAAGCGCAGGGAATCGGCAATCGTTCAGGGCATCGGAGACATCATGCTGGCACGAGTGAGTGTCTCCTTCCTTTACATATGATGCTTTCAACTGTGAAGAATATAACACATGCAGCGTTTGTGTGTGTGTGTGTGTTAGTTCGAGGGAGAGGCTGGAGATCAGTTTGAGGAGCAGGTGTCTCATCTGTGCAGTCAGCAGAGCCAAGCGCTGGAGCTCATCAAGAACAAGCAGCGCAAAGACCCTCGGTTCACCCACCTCATACAGGTAACGCACGCAGCGCATCCCTGCCCTGCCTCTCCACATCACACACGCACGAGGGCACACTGACGCTGTGATGTTTGTCAGGAATGCGAGGCCAGTCCTCACTGCCGCCGGTTACAGCTCAAAGACCTGCTGGTGTCTGAGATGCAGCGCTTGACGAAATATCCCCTTCTGCTGGACAACATCATCAAATACACAGAGAGTGAGTGAAACACACACAGCGTCACCACGTGTACATGTAGGCTAAAGCAAGGTGTCTTAGGAAGCATCGTGTGTGTGTGTGCAGTGTCCTCTCCGGACCTGCAGCTGCTGCAGAGAGCACAGGTCTGTTGCCGTGGGATTCTGCAGGCCGTTAATGAGGACGTCAGGGAGACGGAGCACCGGCACCGGCTCAGCCAATACCAGCGCAGGCTGGACCTCACGCCTCTGGAGAGGCAGGCCAATCCCGTCGCAGCGCAGTTCAAGGTACGAGCCCGCTCTGTGTCCTTCACACGTCCCGTACGCCTCATTAACCACGGTAACATCGTTCATCATGCTGTCGTCGCTCTCATCCTCACACAGAATCTGGATCTCACCACGAAGAGGATGATCCACGAGGGGCCGCTCACCTGGAAAGTCAGCAAAGACAAAGCCATCGGTAAAACACAGAAATCACCATGCTAACCATAGTGTCCGCAGTAGTTTTACTATACTCAACTCTACTAATGTGCTATTGCGTAAAGGCAGTTTCTTTTCAAAGTTGACTGTTCGAGGATGTGACTATGATATAAAGACATGGACTGAACTCTGTGTTTTAAATTGAGTGTGTGTGTGTGTGTGTCAGAGATCCAGGCGCTGCTGCTCTCAGATCTGCTGGTGCTGCTTCAGAAGGGTCCAGACGAGCGGCTCGTCCTGCGCTGTCCGTCACGCTCGCTGGGTGGAGTCGTGGGCGGAGCTACAGACCTCAAAACGCCATTCTGCCCCATCGTTCGCCTCGACTCCTCCCTCGTCCGATCAGTCGCGACAGGTCAGAGTTCAAACCTCATGAAGTTTAACATTGAATCAGGAGCATCCCGGAGCTTTCTTTAAATCAAACGCTGAATACATGCTTTCCAGAGGATATAGAGACACATTTCATGAAGTGACTTCTATCTTTTATCAGACAATAAAGCGCTGTATGTGATCAGCACATCAGAGAGACAGATCTATGAGCTGGTGGCCGGGACGTCGTCAGAGAAGAACACGTGAGTCTCAGCTCATTCCTCATTGGCTGCTTGTGTTTGATTGACAGGATTGCAGCCTATCAGGGAGCTCGATCGATTCCATTATAATGGACGGAATGGGCCGTTTTTACAAATATGCGTCTAAAACCTTTTCTAGCGTTGTTATAGTTTTATATTATTTAGAATTTGCTTTATTTTTTTATTTTTTCGTTTTCATGTTCATTTCATAATGTACTTTTATCATTTTATTTTTTTATATATTGCTGTACATTTTTAATGTATTTTTATTTAATTGTTCTGTATATTTCCAGCTAATAACTTAAGCTCATTTCAGTTCATTGCCAATATATTATTTCAAATTTTCTACGTTTATTTTTATTAATATTTTATTTTATTTCAGCTTTATTTCAATTAACAGCAGTGTTTTTAATAGTTTAGGTTTTAGCTAACAATAACAATCTTGATTGTTCTTTAATCAAAATGTGCATGCAGCTTTTATGAATTAATATTTATTGAACAAATACAAGGAATATTTGTACTTGTAAATGCATTTTTTCACAACACAGGAAGTACAGAAAGGCTCAAATAGGTGAAAATGCTCAAACGTACCCATTTCTGAAATACTGGTGTTGAAAAGCTTTGATTGCTGGGTTTATTTGATAGTCTTGTAATTCTCTTTCAATCGATGTTTGGTTGCTCTTGTGTCTCAGTTGGAAAGACCAGCTGGAAAAGACAATCGCTTCCGCCACTCAAGGATCGGGATCAGCCAAACCAGAATCACCAGCACGGTACGCGAGCGCAGATCGGCACAGAGGCGCTGAAGACTACAGCCACGGCGTCACACTGTCTGATCAAACTGTGTCTGCTCTCTTTCAGGTCCTCAGGTGTGCCCACATCTGCCAATCAGCTAGGTAAGAGCGACTGATGAGGGTTTATCTACCTAAAAATGTAATGTCAGTGAAAACCTTTACACGGGGATCCAGACTGCGACCAACATTTTTCAAGTTTCGTTAGCGGTCGCACTGGATTCACCACCATTTTGCAGCAAGAGCTGCCGTTTGTTGCATATGAGAAACATCAAACGGTAGCCTGACGTCGTCATGCTCAATTCAGAAGTCTGATTCTGCTCCATTGGGCTGTGATTATGGGTTGTTTCAACCGAACCAGGAAAGAAAACGCCTCTGCACTCAATTGGAAAGAGCAACGGAGTCAGTGACGTATGTTGAGCGACGCATAAGTTCGGATCATTTTACGGACTCCGATCTTTAAATCTCGTTCAGCAAAATGAACAAATCTTTTCAAGGCATTTCGTTCATTTCAGCAGAATATGATTCAAATGTTAACTTCCCCAACACATCTAGTGCTTACGCAAACGTTGATCACATTAAATGAATAAAATTAATAAAAAATAAATAAGCTAATGCAGCCAAGGCCAAGGTGCTGATTTCAAAAAAATGAATTCTCTTGAGCTTTTCTGCTTAACAAACACTCATGGAAAATGAAATGCATCACAGTTTCCACAGAAATATGAAGCTGCACAGCTGATGATAATCACAAACGTTTCTTGAGCAGCAAATCCTCACATGAGAGTGACCAGTGAAGGGTCATGTGACACTGAAGACTGGAGTAACGATGATAAACTCAGCTTTGATCACAGGAATAAATCACACTTTACTGTATATTCACACAGAGAACGGGAGAAAGAACTCTTTACTGTGGGTTTGATCACATAAATGCAGCTTTGGTGAGCAGAAGACTTTAGAAAACATTAAAAAAATCTTAATGAGCCAAACTTATGAAAGGGGGAGTATTTAATAACAGCAAATGAATATGAATATTTAGTCATTTTACACAATACGATCAGGAGTGGTGTTATTTATCAATAAGGCTGTCTGTAGATTTTAGGAAATTTTCTTCATAAGAGTTTGGTCACACTTTAGTTTAGAGTCCAATTCTCACTATTAACTTCTGCCTCCATAAACTCCTTATCACTGCTTATTAATAGTTAGTAAGGTAGTTTAGATTAAGGCATGTAGAATATGCTCATGCAGAATAAGGCTTTATAAGTACTAATAAACAATATCTAGTAATTTGCATGATGATAAGCAACTAGTAGTGAGAATTGGACACTAAACTAAAGTGTTGCCAAAAGTTGCATTTCATCAGTGCACATTATTCTGAGGAAATGTTTTTGTGATCAAAATTAAATATCTTTTCAGTTCAATGTACAGTTTCACTCAGAAATGGAGGTTAAAAGAGTCACCTTTATTTATATAGCGCTTTTAAGTCCAATTGTTTCAAAGCAGCTTCACATTGTTAACAGGAAAATAATGCAACAGAATTTGTACAGCCGTTCTGGTGAAACGGTGATGTTATCCAGCTAATTTCAAGTATCATATAGTGTCAATGCGGGCAGATCGGTAATATAGATGAGATTTAGGAGTCCCCAACTGAGCAAGCCAAAAGCCAGAGGCAACGGTGGCAAGGAACCAAAACTCCTTCAGGGTCAGAATGGAGAAAAACCTTGGGAGAAACCAGGCTCAGTCGGGGTGCCAGTTCTCCTCTGGCCGACAAACAAACAGTGTATGATTATAATTCTGGCAACATAGCAGGTCTTAATTCATATTAGGCAAATAGATATTTGTTAGATTATTCGAAAGATTGGAGTCGTCACGCCGAAGACGGGTTTAATGAGGATGTCGTGTCGATGCAGCATTTACAGGGGGAGTTTATTTGACATGTTCTCTGCAGACACTTCAGGGATGCGTTGGTCATGTCCAGACGCTGGTCCACCATCTGATCTGGATACGGCCCGGATCCGGCTGACTGCAGTAAACCTCGGGATAAGATTCAAGAGTTTTATTTGTCACATACACAGTTATATACAGAATATACAACCGGCAGTGAAATGTAAACAAGTCCGCTCCATGGACAGTGCAAATTCACAGTTAAAAACACAAGGAAGAAATTATAATAGAAATAGGATATAAAAAAAAGTACTATATATATATATATATATATATATATATATATATATATATATATATATATATATATATATATATATATATATATATATGTCTATATCTGTAGAATTATAAAGTCAAGAGAAAAAAAAAAAAAAAAAAAAAAGGTAACAAATAAGGATAAAGTGGAATAAAATAATTGAAGTAGACTGTGCAGTGAGTAAACTGTAGACTTATAAATATGTGGTTAACAAATGTATAAGAGTATAATGTGCAAACAGGTTTATAACAGGTTGTTACACAGTAACAACGAGAACAGAAAGTGCAGTGCAATGACAGTGTATCGATGTTTATCCTGGACGTGAAGTCACGTGATGTTAAGTTCAGGAGTCTGATGGCCTGGGGAAGAAGCTCCTCCTGAGTCTCTCAGTTTTGGCCATCAGGCTTGGAAGCGCTTACCAGATGGTAGCAGCGTGAAGTGAGGGTTTGCAGGGTGATTAGAGTCCTTGATGATCTTGGTAGCTCTACCTTTGCAGCGTTTGGTGTAGGCGTCCTGCAGAGACGGGAGAGCTGACCCTGAGATACGCCGGATAAGCGCGCACGACTCTTTGCAGGGCTTTGCGGTCATGACTGGTGCTGTTCCCATACCACGCTGTGATGCACTGAGTTAAAACACTTTCTATCGCCCTAAATAGAAAGTTTTCAGGATAGCTGGTGAAACCCTGAATTTCCTCAGCTGGCGCAGGTGGTACAGTCTTTGCCTGGCTTTTTTCACCTGTGTCTGAATGTGAGCAGTCCAGGTCAGGTCCTCGGAGATGTTTACACCCAGGTACTTGAAGCTGCTCACTCTCTCTACTGGTGACCCGCTGATCATGAGGGGGGAGTATGTCCGTTGCTGTCTCTTCCTGAAGTCCACAATCATTTCTTTGGTCTTGCCAACATTCAGAGAGAGACAGTTGTCCTGGCACAGAGAGACTAACATTAGCGTAGATGCCATTCTTCTTATGATGTAACGAGTACATCAGGTGTTATGGGAAGTGTTCCCGGTTCCGGCTGACCTAGTTAATGCAGCCTAACAATCATTTACTGATTTGAGTAATAGAAATTGATA
>CM031949.1:25909753-25927253 GCA_018749465.1 Paracanthobrama guichenoti
GGACGGACGACCCTTCGGCCCGCGCAGAGAGAGAAAGGACGTGGAAGTGGCGATTCGAGTAGCAGAAACGGAAATGTCGTCATTGATGGGAGAACGTAAGTGATGTGTGAAGAACAGGAAGTGATGCGTGAAGAACAGGAAGTGGCGCAGCCGAAGACATGACTCTGTCCTCCGAAGGAAACCCCAGCACTTTACCTGCTGTACGTCTGTTTCTCCTCCGTCATGAAACTCGTGCAACGTTTTTCCCGCCGTTCTCGGATGGGCGGCGCCGGCGAATTCAGGTTGTTTTGCACTGGGACCCCGGTGGACACACACACACGGGGGCGAATGAGGACGTCTCACCGATATATCGCTGTCTGTTGATGTCGTAGCTTGTGTGTGATGACGTAACACTACGCAAAAGAAGGAAAACGACAAACGCTGAAGGTTTTATTTTACTTTTTCGTGTGCTATGGAAGAAATACCGTATCCAACGCACAACACTATCGACTGGATAAAAAAGGGGCGTGTTTATGAATTCTGACATCATGTCATGTGACACATTTGTATTCCGTGTAAATACTGTGAACGTTTGTCCGTCACCGTTTGCTCTAAACACAAATGAAGGGATTGGCTAATGAATAAAACTACGCAAGCGTCTTTATACGTGTGTAACTCTAACCTGCCAGCGGAGGAGCGTTCCCTCGCCTCCTCTTATGATTTATTTTAATAATGGTTTGTGCGACTGCAGGGCGAGTTCACTCAGGTGGAGAACCGCCGACCGCCTCTCTCCTCCATCGCTCATTCGCACTCGTCTGCGGTCTGAAGGAAGGAAGCGCTCGTGCGAACTACTGTACGCCAACGTTCGCTTTCATTCACACACTCGTGTAATATAGTTGACGGCCTGTTTTATATGTTGGTTTCCTGTAAAGCTCTAGTCATTTCTTTAATTTTATTTTTGTAGATATGACAAACAAAGGATGTGTAAATTATTTTCTCTCCCTCTTTTTGAAAACGGCGAGATTGTTAGATGCACAGAAGGAAAATGAAAACTCATGTTAAAAAAACTCATTTGTTTTGTGAAATTAAAAATGTTAAAAAAGAGAATGGTGTAGTGTTATTTTGTGTGTGTGTGTGTGTGTGTGTGTGTGTGTGTGTGTGTGTGTGTGTGTGTGTGTGTGTGTGTGTGTGTGTGTGTGTGTGTGTGTGTGTGTGTGTGAATGGCATATTGTGTGTGTTTGTGTGAGAATGGTGTGGGGTGTGTATGAATGGCATATTGTGTGTGTGAGTGAATGATGTAGTGTGTGTGTGTGTGTTTGGGTGAGAATTGTGTGGTGTGTGTGAGTGTGTGGTGTGGTGTGTGAATGGTGTAGTGTGTGTGTTTGCGTGAGAATTTGTGTGGTGTGTTATTGGTCTGTGCGGTTCAGATCCTGAACGGATTCACTGCTCACTCCTCCTGATGGATGAAACACACACGTCCGGATTTATATCATTTAATATTTTACTTGTACGCAATTATATGGATTGAAAACTACTTTTGTTTCAAACACAGTTTTTCATTAAGTTGAGCATGGGAAAAATAAGTGTTTGTGAGAGTGTGTGTGAGTGCTCATCTGGGAGAAGTGCCCATATAAGGAATTCTGCCCTTTATGATGTCACACAGGGCCATACTCGGAAAAAAAAAAAACGTTCTAAAACTTGTTTGAACTGAAGGAGTGTATCTGGCACAGAAATACTCCGTTATACATCCACCTTATTTTTGAAATGCTGTCCATGTTCAGCATGAGAATGAACTCTTTAACAGTGTAAATAAGTCAGAATGCATGAAACAGCATTAGGACAATCACATTTTGTTCATTTTGCTGAAAAGCCGGTGACAACTTAACTTGCCTCTAGGGGGATCAGGGCAGGGCAGGAAATGCTCAAAGGGGTTTTGGAGTCACAAAGCATGCTAATACAGAAATTGACTTGATATTGAAAATTAAAGTAGATCAATATTCACTGGAGCAGGTCTGTTTCATAGTTTAAAACCTTTTGAGCTTCAGCTTTCATTTCAAACAAATGCAACTAACAATATATCTCTAAATAACATTATATGCATGATATATACCGTGCACTGAGCTTTAATGTGAAAACTCATCAACAGCAGCAAGAGCTCTAAAGAACATCACCTTCGATCATAACATTTAGTCAAATATAAGATTATTTCAAAACAGAAATACTGTCAGTGTGTCTATAGTCCACATGAATATATGGCTTCAATATAAAGCATCAAGCAATTGAGATTTGCTGTATAATAAATAAAGATATATATATATATATATGGATTGTGTAATTGAAATGTATAGCCTTAATGCACAGGTCATATACTGTAACTTACTGTTCCAAAATGTATCAATAAACAATAAATGAGGCAAAATATGATATAAACTTGCAGAACATTCATGTAAATACAAATAACAAATGGGAAAACTGACAACAAATCTGAAAGTGTACATATACACACATCTCCATGCATCAAACATAGAACATTTAAAAGATATTAAAACACATAATATTAATTATGCAGTTTTGACTAAATAAATACAATTAACTACATAAACATGTTCCAAAACATTTTATCTGTAGAGCACATTTAAATTCAGCTTACACTGACCAAAGTGCTGCACAAAACATGACAAAAAACAAGAAAAAGGTTACTAATCCATACTTTAATAATCAGGAAAGGCTAATTAAAGTAAAGATTTGAAAACGTAATGTCCGGTGGAAACGGACTCCATACTCGTGGAGCAGCACCTGCAAAGGCTCTGCCACCTTTCAGTTTAAGTCGTGCCCGTGGGACATAAAAGAGCGGCAGAGGAGCCGCATTCAAATAAAACAAGAGCAGAGATGTACGGTGGGACTTGTCCGCGAAGAGCTTTAAAAGAGCTTTATAAATTGTGAATTCAATTCTAAAATAAACAGGAAGTCATATGTGACGGAGGCCAGCTCGTAGTCGCTGTGCGAGTAAACCTCACTCCTCTGATCTCAAGAGATGCTAGCGACTGACGCTAGGGGTTGCAGCTTTTAGCCTCCTTGTTAGAGCGTCCGACTCTCATGCCGGCGGATCGGGGTTCGAGTCCCGCTTGGAGCGCGGCGGTTCGAACAGGAGGGGTTACATTAGTGCCGTGACCCGGATGGAGTGAGGTTTTGGGGTGAGTGTAAGGAGGCCAGCTAGTAGTCGCTGTGCGAGTAAACCTCACTCCTCTGATCTCAAGAGACGCTCTAGCGACCGATGCTAGCGGACCTTTAGCCTCCTTGTTAGAGCGTCCGACTCTCATGCCGGCGGACCGGGGTTCGGCAGTTTGAACAGGAGGGGTTACACATAGAGAAGCTAATATTGGAGGGATACGATCATGTTTTTTTGCAGTAGTTAGCAGTCTGGCTGCTGCATTCTGAACCATCTGTAAACAGGCCAGCGAACACTGAGGAAGACCACGGGATAAAGAATTACAATAGTCCAGCCGTGACGCAATAAATGCATGGATAACTTTCTCCAAGTCTTGAAAGGAAAGAGTCCATTTAAGTCTGGAAATGATTCTCAATTGATAGTAGCTGCTTTTAACAACTGAGCTCATTTGCTTTTTCAAGACAAAGCTCAGAATCAAAGATAACACCTGCATGTTGTTTTTGCATGTGACAACATATGGAGTGAGTTTGACTAATCTAGAGAGCTTCTGGTTTTGGAGGGATCAAAGATAATCACCTCAGTTTTCTCATTGTTAAGCCATCCAGCATTTAATATCATAATCAAGACAGGCTGCAGAGAATCTCTAGATTTCAACGGAAGCTGCAACTGGGAATCATCAGCACAGAAATGAAGATACACTTTATATGTCCTACTTATGTTAGCAAGTGGAAGCATGTATGCATTAAAGAGTAATGGCCCCAAAATGGACCCTTGAGCAACACATCATAATTTTTTTATTTTTATAAAAATATATATGTTCCAAGCATGCGGTGTAATGGCCTCCTCGCGCGTGTGTGTGTGTGTGTGGAGGGCGGAGCAGGAACGTGGGGGAGGCCGGGTCAGTCGGCCGTCCGTTCGGGGCGTGTATCTGCTCAGGTTTGAATGGAGACGGAAATATGTGAGTTTCTGTGAAGGAAAAAAAAAAAACACACACACACACACACACACGGACGCGAAGTAGAGCCGCAGGCCAGAGAACATCACACTCATTGATCCGGAGCTCTAAAACAACAAGAGGAGGGTTTACTCATCTGCAAACTGTGAGTTTATCAAGAAAACAGGACCTGGTCCCCTTTCTGTGTCGTGTGGATTATTGTTCTGCTGAAAAGAGATACAAAGACACAGAAAGTGTTGCTGCATGTATTACTGGGGATGCAGAGTATCAATTATACTTCCGTTTTGAAACATTAATATCTCATTCGGATGGTTTTCTACCAGGTCAGTCTGTTATATTCAGTCTGGTGCTGCATGATGCTTATAAAGTTAAACAGCTGGCCGTGAATCTGCGTGCTCTTTGCGGTTAAACGCACGGGAAAGAAGCGAAAGATTCGCTTTCATTGTTTTCTGTACACTGGGCGTTCGGATGCGGGTTTGTTTCAGAGCTTCTTTCGGACTCTTCTTTGTGTTCAGATCCACAAAGAAAAGGCACTGTGTATAAATACTATATTACAACCCAGGACGTTTTGTGTGTTCAGTCTGTTTGTAAGCACAATTAACAGTTTTAAATTGAAAAGAAAGTGTTTGTTTTGCTGTTTGGTTGTATCTCGATAAAGTGGTATTTGGCGTAATGATTCATTTTAGCGGCGAATCGATTCGTTTCATAAACCGCATGAGTCACCCTCCCAGAAGCTTTGTATCTCTTACTTTTTTTGTTTACCTAATGTTTAACTATTTTTAATTGTTATTTTGACATGTTTTTGTGTTTGTGATTCCAACATGTCACCCGCCTTACGAAAATTGAGCGAATCGGTTCGACTGAATGATTCAAATGATCCGGTTCAATAGAACGATTCTTTGTCCAAACGAGCATCGCTAGAGATACTTATTCACGGGATGCTGTTACATTTAGTGCGCATTTTAAGACAATGCAAGTAATGTGAAAGTGATCTAAAACATTTCCACAACCCATACATGTAACTTTGAGAAATATTAATTCATTTTTAATTGTCTGCGTTTTCATCGACTCTAAATGCACTCTTTTTTGCGTTTGAGCTTGATTTCAACCTTATATGTGCATACATTTAAAGCAAACTCCGATTTGTCATTGCGTACGTTTTAAAAGTGATTTGCCATTTGTATTTTGCTCTCAAGCAAAACCTCATCTAATGCTCGTAGATTCCCTTATTTGTGTTTTTGTTGTATAAACTTTACATGCATGCAGAACGTATACTAAAATCCATATTTTTTCCTGAATTGTGGTCGTTTACGTTGTATTTAAGTTACTGTGTCACATCGAGACCGGCCGCATGAAGGCCCGAAAGCCTCGGACTCTCGTAGGCACGGCCGGCGTAGCTGTCGCTCATGTCACGCCGCGGTGATTGACGGCGCCAGTCCGAGGCTTTGAGGCCCGTGCGGTGCGACGAGCTCGGATGTCTCCTGTGCCGTCTCCTAGGAGACCGTAACCGGAGAACGCGATTGAAACACTCAATAGACGCTCATTTACAAACATTTTGACGTTACAATATGCTTTTAATCCTTCATAAACGAAAGTGCAGTGTAGTTGATATATTGGGCTTCATTTAGTGCTTGTGATGTGTCTTGTGACACTTGAGCATGTGTGTTTGTTCAACTGTGTTGTTGTTTTAAATAGGTCAGATGAGCCCTGGAATAATGAGTAACTGTATATCCAGGCAGAATACACACCTGGGACCGGTGTCTTCGTTCATAAATCACAGCTGCCACGCCTAACCTTCACACACATTTCTGCAGCTGCCGAACGCATCCACATCCGCACTGAATACCAGATGAACTTCTGGGGCTTTACAGTAAAACTATGGGGCAAAACCTAGCCGTGCTGTCCTGGATTCACATTCAGGTGCTATCTTGTCGGATGTAGACCCTTATGTTGGTATCATGGACTTCTTGAGATCTTGTAGCTGTGCAGATTTAGTTTATTTAGGCATGCACTATCATTGTCAGGTATCGATCTTCATTTCTGTGTATTATATTATGCTCTTCTAAAACTGGAATATTCGCTGTCTTGTCCATCCAATTATTGGACATGTTTTTTCTACATTAATTTACATTAGCCTGTATGTTTTTGTTTCAGATTCTTGCCCCATCACACCTGTAGCTGAAGCGTTTACGAGTAGTTCCCACATAAACACAAAAGTGTGGTCACGTTAGCCAGATTTAACGAGCAGAAATGCTCCATTGTCTGTAGCACAGCTCGCACAAAATTCACTTTCAGACCGTCCAGCTTTCTTTTTGGTTAATGTGGCGAATTCGCCAGGCCAACTTGAACGGTGGAACTTGAAATCTGCGTGGGCATCACCTGAAATTCCCAATCGCGTGGATTTCGCTTGGGAAAAATCTGCTTAACGACTGTTAATGTGATTGGTTAGTTCGCCCAAAAATGAAAACTGCCATGAATTACTTGCCCTCATGTCGCGTCAAACCCGTAAGACCTTTGTTCATCTTCAGAATACAAATGAAGATCTTTTTGATGAAACCTGAGCGCTTTCTGTCCCTTCATTGGCAACTACACCACTTTCAAGCCATAGACACAAGCCTCTACACACACCTTGGCAATCGCCATTGGCTAGAACATTTTATTATACTTTTATATTTATAAATTCCACCAAATTTAGCAATCTTTGTAAAATGGCACAGCTTTTTAAATATCTGAACACTTGATATCAAGCATTAGACTATGATATTATGATAATCCAGCACTATTTAATGATAGAACTGCAGTAATTAGGAATAAAACTGTTGGTAACCGTATGAATGCATTAAAAAAAAAGATAATAGTAATTATATTAAAATATAATAATACTAATAATAATTTTACTACTAATAACAATGTACAACGCACTAAGGATTGATGCGCTGCTGGGTTCATGAATATTAATCACGCTGACGGCATTCTGATTCGCTGAAATCAAAACGGGGACAGGAAAAGATGAGCGCCAGCCAATGAGATTGCCGTTTGCGCATAAGCCCCGCCCACTACTGGAAAAAACAGGATATCTTCTGCTTGTTCTTAAAAGCTAAATAATTCTAAATGAATGCTGGTATTTTGACAGGAAAATGCAACAAAGAATATTGTTAACATGTAGCATGTCGATTTTGCGTGGTATGTAAGACTCTCGCGCTGTGTGTGAGAAACGCACTCAGCAAAGCGACGGCGAGTTATGCGCCTTCACACTAACGTTACTTTACGCTACGTCAGATGAGCTGATTTGAAATCGTACAAGTTAGATCGCTTGATGAGAAGCGCTCAGTCTGAGTGTTCAGCGAGTGAAAATATATCTATGCTAAACTTATTCTTGGCCTCTAACACACACTGACGAGTAAAGTCTAAGCATTTATTAGTCAATGGCTAATGATAGACATTGTTTAGTCGCCCAGAGTCAAATATACTCGCATCTGCGAGTGATTTTATCGCATTGTAGAGGGTTGAGAAAGGTAGTAAAGATGTGGCTCCAGTGGTTTAACCTGTTTAACCTGTTTTCTGAAGCTACATTTTTTTTTTTACGCAAATAAAACGTAATTTACCACTTTATTTACAAAATATTGATCTCAACACGCATTCACGAGAGAATTACGACAAATACAAATGAGTGTTGTGTTGACCCAAGAGCAGATGTTATTTATTGAATGCGCGTCAGAGGTTAGGCCTAATATTGTCTAAATAAAGTGGTAAATTATGTTTTTATTTGTGCAAACAAAAGACTCGTGTCGCTTCATAAAATTGAGAATAAACTACTGGAGTCACATGACCTTTCTGGACCTTGAAATGGTAGTTGCGTAGCTGTCAATGGAGGGACAGAAACCTCTCAGATTTAATTAAAATATCTTAATTTGTGTTCAGGAGTTCAGGAGGGTTTGGCTGAGTTGGCTAGTTAATGCCAGAATTTTCATTTTTGGGTGTACTGTCCCTTTAAGACTCTAACTATATGTGAATGTCTGATTGTGGGAATCTTGAGGAACTTCATGGTTTGGTTCACAAATACACTTATGATTTCAGGAGCAATTTCTTTCAGTACTACTTTTGATTAATCCAGGCAAGTATGACCATGTGTTATAGGGAGAAAAATCATATTTGATTGTAGGGTGTGTGTGTGTGTGTGTGTGAAAAGCTTTTGAAACATGAGCAGTTCGATTCCCAGCTCGACTTGATTCCCAGTTTGTTCCTGAAGGGCTGCAAGCGAGAGATGAGCTGCGTCGCTCCTCAGACTGATGGGTGACACATGCTCCGAATCCATCCTGGACAAATGGTGTCTTATCAGCTCTGTAAACAACTCCTGACGGCCCACACACACTCGGCATGTGTGTTTGTGCTTGAAGAAACGCTGTCTGTCTCGGTCTCTCTCACATGAGTCTTGTTAGGAGACAGAAATGTGAGCGAGAAGAGCAAAAATAGACGCCACAGTGCCGGCTCTAATTTAGATAATCGAATTGAGCCGTTACTTAAGAACGAGCAAAACAACTCCACACAAAACCTTGCAGAGACAGACTGCTTTAAATTTCATACTTTCATATAGGGCTGTGCGTGTAAAGGTCATGCGGCCATAGAAACAGACCCCCCCCTCCTGACCCCTCACACTTATACCCTCGCATTCATTCCCATAGTAACAGCCAAGCTCAGTTGCTGTGGAGATGACAGGCGATGGCTGGGGAATGTGCGTGTGTGTGTGTGTGTGTGTGTGTGTATGTGAGTAATGGGGATTTTTATGGAGATGCTGAGCTCCTTGTGCAGGACGCTTCACTTGGTTACAAAAAATATTTTTGATGTAAAGCACTGCAGAAGTGTGTTAATATCACCTGTTCGTCTCGGCTACATACTTTAAGTCATTTAAACATTAGGAATGCGGTTATGCATATGTATGTATATGCTCCTGTGAGATGTTCGAGCACAATGGCAGTCATTCATGACATGAGCTGAACGAATTTCTGTGTTGCCTAAATTGTTGCGTTTAATTGAATGAGGCGATTTAGGTGAGAATGATTTAAGAACAATTTCCACAGCCCATGTTTTAAGAATGAGGCTCTGCGTTTTTACATAAAGGTCAGATGTGGGGTTTTGGGGGGGGTAAATTAGGGCGGGAAAATATGATAAATATGCGATAAAATGGCACACGTACGTCTCCAAGAGCATTTCATCTGGAAACCTATGGGTGGGTTGCACCAACGAGGATTAAATGAAGCTCAGTTTAGAGCTAATCTAGGATTTGTTGATCTAGGCTTTATTTTAAATCGAGTTGCGCACTTAATTTTAAACCCAGATTAACAAATCTGGGATTAGAATTTAACCTGGGATTAAAACGCATTAATTTCCGCCACCATGATGGATTCACCATTGACAGCAACAATACTAATATTCCATTTCCTTCTTTAGTGACCACGGCTCAATTCACTTTATTTTTCATTTTTATTAGTAATAAACCCTTCTGAGACCTGACGACACTCCCACGGGTTCTATCTCTGTTCAATCACCTGCACCGGTTAAGTGCAGGTGCACTTTATTTCATTTAAACCCTCCTCACATGCAAGCTTAAAACTAATCCATAATTGAGATTGAAATCTGAGTTTAAAGTTATGGCGGATTAAAGTTAATCTATCTTAAATAGAAATTAACTCCAGGATCAAACTGATGGTTTAAATGTAAACCTGCTTCTTCTTAAACAAGGTTTAAAGTTTGGTGCAACAGAATTATTAGCTAAACCTTGCTTTTAATCCTTGTTGGTGCAAGATGTTTCCTGTCAGGTGTTAAATAGGCTTTCAGGAAACGTCTTAGAGACGCATTGCAGATGAAAAAGTGCACGTCTCTGAGATGAGCGTACGTGTGCTAATGTAATGTGTGTAAAATCACGTTAGGTTATATTTGTAAGAGTGTTTCCTCATTGTTGCCCACAGTTTACTAGGGCGGGACCAGAATATTTGAATATTGGTTCGGTGGGTTGGTATTAGGGATCGACCGATATGGATTTCTTTTCTTTTCTTGTGCCGATTCATCATCCGTAGCGGGTTTTCTGGAGGCGATGCTGCTTTTGCTCCCTCAGTTTACATCATAAAAACGACACAATGATCATGATAACGAATCATTGTTGCAATAGCTCACACAGCACAAGGAAGCTTGATTTCAAAGACAAGTACACTGTAATAACATAAGAACAAATAAACAAATGACTAGCAATAATAGCACAAATAAATACAATAGTGTTTTTATTTTTTCAGGTAGTGAGGTAAGAAACTGAATGAAGAAACAAAGTAATCAAATTTAAAATAACATTGGATAATCTTCATTGTAAAAATGAAATGCAGATTAATAAATTAATCAGTCAGGAGCAGTAAGTGATTTCTCCTTGTCTTTTGTTATTTGAGTAACATTAACAACACAGAGCGCGGCACGTTTATTAGGTCGCCTGTTCCTTTAAGAGCTGACGCACTGATCCAAAACACTGTTCCTGTTACACGTTCTTCCTGAGCGCTTTACGACTGTGTTTACGTAATACTCAACACGATTGTGACATTATTTTTGAGTGTATTTGACCATAAATAAGCCGAAAAAAATTTAAGCTAAATTTGTCGCTTGTATTTCAGCAGCGGCTTTATTATGTGTGCGCGACGTCTACGTGAATGACTGGAATTATATACCGAAATTCAGACCCGGTCACACAAGCACCAGCTTTCCTGTAGCTTTCCTGTAGCTCAAACAATAAGAGTGTGGCGCTAGCAACGCCAAGGTCATGGGTTCGATTCCCATGGAAAGCAAGAACTGACAAGATGTAAAAAAAGTGTGTACCTTGAATGCAATGTAAGTTGCTTTGGATAAAAGCATCTGCCAAATGTGTAAATGTAATGTAAATCTAACCGGAGTGAATGAGAGGAGGCGGTGCGTGTCGCTGTCGGTCAGGACCGCAAGAAAGCATAGCTGGGATAGCGCTACTGCAGAAAGGAGTATTGGAATCATTTCAGTATCGATACATATTGAAATATCAATATTTTTGACAACACTAGTTTTCACTTTCAAAGTGTATGGTGATATTTTAAAGTCAAAAGATGCTTTGAAAGTTTAAAACTTGCCGTTGTCTTGAAGAGCAGATTCCAGCTCTCTGCTAGTGGGGGAAGGGCAGTGCATATGCAGCGTCTCCAGCAACACAGCGCCGCCTGTCTGTAAATAATGCCGGGAAAAACTATTGAACGCAGCAGCCGCGTATTGGCCGATGCAGATACATCCTAGCCGTTTTTAATCAGATGGACCGTTGAATAGGAACCCAACCTCGTGTTCCCTGCACCGGAGTGCACGACTGCATGAGCTGATATGGAAGAAGCACATGCCTGAGCTTGCATTTTGGGTTAAGCATTCGTTTGACATTGTGGAAAATAGAATAATAAATTACATTTTTACATTTCGTGTTGAAACCAAATCCTCCGCGATTGTCTTATCCTTCAGCTCCTCGCTCCCGTGATGAATGATCTGACTGTTGTTCAGCTCACACTGTGCGTTCAGTTTTTAATTGTAGTTAATCTGTTCTCTAACTGAACTAAAATGTTTAATAAAATATCAAAACGACGGTGGGGGTGGTGCCGCTGTGGGCAAGTGATGTAACCGGTGTTATGCCTGAACACAACTATCCCAGCAAACCTTATATTATCTGTTATCGTCAATCTAAATGAATCTACTGTGAAATATAGGAGCTTGTCACTGGGCCGTAACAGACCGCTGTGTTTTGTATCACTAGTGCAGTGCCCGTTCTCGGAGCATGTGAGGCGCGCCGCTTCTCCAGAGTCCTGCCTTTTATTAGAGAGAGGAATATGTTCAGCCCCCTCCCTCCGACGCTTCGAGTATTCACTGTTGATTACTACCGAAGCTCAAAAAATGGTATTCGGACCAGCTCTGAGCTGGGAATCCTTATACTTAGGGTCTTTTTAGAAATATAATTGAGGCGCTTCATTGTTTTGGCACTAAATTGTCTGCTAATTTTTCAGTAGCTATGTTTCCATCCAAACTAGCAAATTTTAACATGTGAAAAATTGGAATGTTGCGTAAAACATTTGTGAATAAAGCATTGTTTCCATCCCTTATTGATGAAAATATGTGATCACTTACACCAGATAGCACACGTACGTCTCCAAGATGTGTTAAAGAAGAGCAGTTCATCTGGAAAGCATCTGCGGTGCACAGATGTCTTTAAAGAGACATGCACACATTCTAAATCTTAAAGATGTTTTCTGAATGTCTATTTAACATCTGCAGTGCGTCTCAATGACGCTTCAGATGAACAAACACTCTAAAAAATACATCTTTCAGATGCTCACGTCAAATAGACGTCTCTGAGATGTGTGCTAATATAATATGCCATAATGGTTGAAGTGTGGAAACTCACTTTTATGTTCTATTTAAGAGTGTTTCCTCTTTGCCACTCATGATTTACATGTTTTACATATAACTATAGGGTCTTTTTAGAAACCACAATACAAATATAAATGAGGCGCTCCATAGTTTTGGCATTAAATTGTAATCGCTATGTTTCCATCCAAAGTTGCACATTTTAACTTGCAAAATTGGAATGGGGCATAAAACATTTGTGAATAAAGCAGTTTCCATCCCATGTGTTCAAGGGAACGCAATCATCACTTCCTGGGAAATTGGCGCAAAATATCTGTAATAAAAATGGAGGTCGGTGCATTCTGTTTCAGTTGTGTGGGTTGTCTCTCAGAGCGGCAGACGAATACTGTGTGTGTGTGTGTATGTGTGTATTCCTCCAGAAACATCTCACACGATTGAGAGTGTGTGTGTAATATGTATGCGTGCATGTGTGTGTGTGTGTGTGTATATATATCATAATATATAAAGGAGCATCTTAAACGATTGAGAGTGTGTGTGTGTGTGTATGTATATGCATGCATATTATACATACACACACACACACACACACACACACACACTCAATTGTGCGAGATGTTTCTGGAGGAATACACACACACACACACTCTCTCAATCATGAGACACTTCTGGAGGAATTAAACCAAATCATTCCGATCACAGACTTTGGCTCAGGCGTTTCAGAACCACCAACATTTGAGATGCTGCGACGCCATTGGTCCGCTGGTCAGTCCAGTTACCCAATCACAGCCTCCATTGAGTCTGAGTTTTCTTGTTGACATCGAGGGATTTATTCTGTAAATGTGTTGCTATTGTAGTTTCAGTTATTTATTTTTTTTTATTGAAATTTATCCAAATGTTTTTTTTATATGCATTCAGCTTTTCCCTTTTTTTTTTTTTTACGCGATACCCTAAAATGCGCATAAAGAGGTGAAAAATATGAAAATTAAGCATTAAAATGTTATTCAAATTATTGCAAGCTGTTGCTGTTATAATTTTTTTTATTGCGATTTCTTGAATTGAATGCACTGTCAAGAGCCCAAACACAGCGTTTTGTGTTTGAAATGAACCAATGTGAGCATCAAGCGCTCTGTGTTTGGTAAAGAGCTCATCTGTCCCGTTTCCCCACAGGTCCGTCCCCTCCTCTCCGCCAGCCTCCAAGATAGATTCTCTCAGGAGTAAGGTGGAACTGCTGAAATTGCCGTTGTCTCTGTCGTCCAAATCCATCTCGGAGCGCAAGACTCAGCTGGGCGGAACCACCGAACGCTCCAGGGGCGGAGCTGGGGCCCACAAACCCCGCCCACCGGCCCCAGACATGGACAACGAGTCGCAGTACTCGGGCTACTCCTACAAGTCTTCCCATTCGCGCAGCTCTCGCAAGCACAGGTACACGCAAACCCCATATTCGTTCTGATTCTCTCGCGGTTATGCTCGTGTCGTTGTTGTGCTGCACGGTCACGAAAGCTTATCGTTTACATGGACTTTTAAGCAAAAACAAGTGATTTTAAACCGTTGAAAGCAGCAAAAGACAACACAATGCATGTGATGTCTTCAGTGAGAACTGAACTGAGTGCTTTTCGCCACCTTTTTGGGCTTCAGTGGTCAAATACATGCACTTATGTGCCAAAATGACCGTCTTTGCAAGCATCCCTGTAAACACTGTCATTTATGTTTTAAGTGAACGTGAACAGTTGAGAAATCTCGATTCCAGTAAGGTAATAAAAAACCAAAACCTTAGATATCACTCAGATTTATTCTGAGTCTTATTGTAAAACATTTCATTGTGGCTGAATACCATGAACAAAAATCAACTAAACAACACTTACACACTGGTTTAAAAATACCATCGCAAAAACTAATATACATGGCAAGCATCATTAAAGACACTTAAACTTGGGTCGTGCCGATGGACGATATTGTTATCGTCAAATGCCTTTGCCGTGTGAAGCCGTTTTAGTGGCTCAGTTCTTCTGCTGGTTCTGAAGGAAAAGCTGTATTCTGTGTAACTTGTCGTTTGTCCCGTGGTGTTTAGGGACCGGAGGGACAGACATCGCTCTAAGAGCAGAGACAGCAGCAGCCGAGGAGACAAGTCTGTCACCATCCAGGCTCCCGGGGAGCCGCTGCTGGACGCCGAGTCCACCCGCGGAGACGAGCGGGTCAGTGCATGCGAAACATTACAGCAATCATATTAACGTCTACTCTCGTTTGTTATTTATTTTTATCTCATTTTCTGAGGCTCTGTATATTAATGTTGTACAGCACTTTGGTCATCTTGCTTTGGTGCACAAATGTTATTGTTTATAGTATTAGACTCATATTTAAGATGTTCCTGCTCCTCTCAGTGTCACTCACAGACTCTCTGTTGATTTCCTGTCAGGATGATAACTGGGGCGAGACCACCACCGTTGTGACCGGGACGTCCGAGCACAGCGTCTCTAATGAGGACCTCACGCGCGCATCTAAAGAGCTCGAGGACTCCTCGCCCCTGGAGTGCCGTCGTTTCGCCGGGCCCATCCTGAGCGGTATTCTGGGTCTGTTTGCACTCCTGACGCCCCTGGCCTTCCTCCTGCTGCCTCAGCTGCTGTGGCGCGACTCTCTGGAGCCCTGCGGCACGCCGTGCGAAGGCCTGTACGTCTCTCTGGCCTTCAAGCTCCTCGTCCTCCTCATCTCGTCCTGGGCTCTGTTCCTCCGGCCTCCGCGCGCCACGCTCCCGCGCTTCTTCGTCTTCCGGTGCCTGCTGATGGCGCTGGTCTTCCTCTTCGTGGCGTCCTACTGGCTCTTCTACGGTGTCAGGGTGCTGGAGCCCAGAGAGCGTGACTACAGGGGCATCGTGGGATACGCCGTCTCGCTGGTGGACGCGCTGCTGTTCATTCAGTATTTGGCGCTCGTGCTCCTGGAGGTGAGGCACCTCAGGCCGGCCTTCTGCCTCAAAGTGGTTCGCACCACCGACGGAGCCAGTCGCTTCTACAACGTGGGTCACCTCAGGTGAGAGCGCTAGCCCAGTTCAGCTCATAACTGACTCAACATACTGATGCAGCTTCATGACAAACACAGTAACTTAATTTACTATTAGGGCTGTTGATTTAACGGGTTAACTAGCTTGATTTAATTACGGTATAAAAATAACAATGCCCCGACCCAGACCTATGTAGGTCATCTTACGTTTCATACAGTTGATTGATGACGAATATGGAGCAAAGCAACAATTTCCTGCGTGATGAAGCCTATAGAATGACCCTAAAAATCAAGATATTGGGGCAAAAATGCCCGTGTTTGAGTTTTTGTCTCATATTTACATCGTGATATAGTTAGGCAATAACACACGAGTTCTGTTTTCCTGAAAAGAAATGATTTGTCGTCATCATGCAGCCCCACCCTCAAGCCATCCTAGTTGTAAATGACTTTCTTCTTTCAGCCAAACACAATCAGAGTTAAATGCTTTATAACTCAAAGCTTTATAATGGCAGTGAATAGCCACGTTTCCACCGTTGGGCCAAATGCGGGCATGCCCGGGCGGGGCGTTTCCACTGTCACTTCCGGGGCTTGATCGGGCCTCGTCTGTGCTTCCTCGGGGCCAACGGCCAGGGTTTTTTTGGCCCGCTGAATACCTTAACCGCCAACCATTCCCATAGTAAACATGGTAAATATGACTGCTTGGAAAAAATCAGTCAAATCATATAGGTGGTCACCCACAATCATCTGTCAGTAGGTCTCGTCTCTTTATACCAGACTGTCTGATATCCATATTTAGCTAAAAACGTTTTCAGGAGCTTCCTCTTGCGTCCTATTTTTGTTGGAAAATTTGTATTAATGTTCATTCTTTCTAAACGTGATGTAAATATACTGTCCCGTGACTACAAATAAACAGAAAGAGACACGACTGAATAAGTCCTCTTTTGAGAAATAACACTAATGCCACTGTTTCTGTGGGACTAATGTACAAACCTGACACTAGTTATGATCATTGCATCACTCATTCCTGTAAAGCTGTGGTAAAGCATCAACGCTTGGGTTTTGAATCTTTAAGTGAAATGATGAGTTTGTGTTACGGGCGGGTTTTAGTGAAGCGACGCAGAGCACGCCGTGAGTCTAGTAAATGAACTCTGAAATGCAGCGCACGTTTATTTAATTCATAGCCTTTGTGGTTTGATAATCAGACTAAGCCATATATCGCAACATTGGTTTTATTTCAGTTAATCAAGTAGCCCTAGAATAAAGCGGTAATAATGTTGTAACGTGTGTGTGTGTGTGTTCTCAGTATCCAGCGAGCAGCGGTGTGGGTCCTGGATCACTACTACACTGATTTCCCTGTCTACAACCCTGCTTTACTCAATCTACCCAAGTCCATCCTGTCTAAAAAGATGTCTGGATTTAAGGTCTACTCCCTGGGAGAAGGTACGCGGCACCTTTGTCCTGGTCTTTCTCCATTTTACGTGCATTTTTTCTCATCCTGGCTCTCTGTTAGTTGCTTGTCTTTGATTTGAGTTTGTACTTCCATTGGTTCTGACTCGTTTCTGCTCCTCAGAGAACAGCACCAATAACTCGACCGGTCAGTCTCGCGCGATGATCGCCGCCGCCGCCCGCAGAAGAGACAACTCTCATAACGAATACTACTACGAGGAGGCAGAGATGGACCGCAGGGTCCGGAAGCGCAAGGCCAGGTCAGAGTCCTGGAAAACCCTTCAATAGATCTAGTTGTTGACTCTTGTGTCTGGAGAGCGTTTGCTCACAGTTGCGTTTCCTCCTCCCAGACTGGTGGTGGCAGTAGAGGAGGCGTTCACGCATATCAAAAGGCTTCAGGACGACGAGGCGGCGGCGTCGCCCAAGCACCCCCGGGAGGTGATGGACCCTCGAGAGGCGGCCCAGGCCATCTTCGCCCCCATGGCACGAGCCATGCAGAAGTACCTGCGCACGACACGCCAGCAGCCGTACCACAGCATGGAGAGCATCATCGCTCA